>CM062295.1:725288762-725627878 GCA_031216915.1 Pictodentalium vernedei
CATATTCAATATGGAGGGATTTCATTGCAACTTGGTAGGATGACTCCGTATGCTGTCTAGATGAGAACTTCCCCATTTGGTCGTGATCTGTCAACCGTGACGACTACCCGAGCCCAAAGCCCAAAAACATTTAGCACAGTCTACAGGTCGCATTTATGGAGGGATTTCATTGTAACTTGGTAGGTTGACTTCATATAATGTCTAGATGAGAACATCCCCTTTTGGACGTGATTGGGCAACTGTGACGGCTACAGGGGCCCAAAGCCCGAAAACCTTCAGCACAGTCTACAGGTCATATTTATGAAGGGATTTCATTGTAACTTGGTAGGATGACTCCAAATAATATCTAGATGAGAACGTCCCCTTTTGGTTGTGATCATTCAGCCTCGATGGCTGCCCGAACCCAAAAACCTTTAGCATAGTCTTTCGGTCATATTTATGGAAGGATTTCATTGTAACTCCATAGGATCACTCCAGATGATGCCTAGATGAGAATGTCCCCTTTCGGTTGCAATCATTCAACCATGATGGCTGCCCGAGCCTGAAGCCCGAAAACCTTTAGCACAGTCTACAGGTAATATTTATGAAGGGATTTCATTGTAACCTGGTAGGTGGGCTTCATATAATGTCTAGATGAGAGCGTCCCCTTTTGGGCGTGATTGGGCAACTGTGATGGCTACAGGGGCCCAAGTCCCAAAAACCTTTAGCACAGTTTACAGGTCATATTTATGAAGGGATGTCATTGTAACTTGGTAGATGACTCCAAATAATGTCTATATGGGAACGTCCCCTTTTGGTTGTGGTTATTCAGCCTTGATGGCTGCCCAAGCCCAAAAACCTTTAGCATAGTCTAGTGGTTGTATTTATGGAAGGATTTCATTGTAACTTGTTAGGTTGACTCCATATAATGCCTAGATGATGACATCCCCTTTTGGTCATGATAGGTCAACTATGACGGCTACAGGTGCCTGAAGCCCAAAAACCTTGAGCACAGTCTACAGGTCATATTTATGAAGGGATTTCATTATAACTTTCGTAGGATCACTCCAGATGATGCTCAGATGAGAATTTCCCTTTTGGTTGCGATCATTCAACCATGATGCTGCCCAAGCCTGAAGCCCGAAAACATTCAGCACAGTCTACAGGTCATATTTATGAAGGGATTTCATTGTAACTTGGTAGGTTGACTTCATATAATGCCTAGTTGAGAACATCCCCTTTATGACACGATTGGGCAACTGTGACAGCTACTGGGGCCCGAAGCCCAAAAACTTTTAGCACAGTCTACAGGTCATATTTATGAAGGGATTTCATTGTAGCTTGGTAGGATGACTCTAAATTATGTCTAGATGAGAACGTCCCCTTTTGGTCACGATCATTTAGCCTTGGTGGCTGCCCGAGCCCAAAAACCTTTAGCATAGTCTTTCGGTCGTACTTATGGAAGGATTTCATTGTAACTTCATAGGATCACTCCAGGTGATGCCCAGATGGGAATGTCCCCTTTTGGTTGCGATCATTCAACCATGATGGCTGCCCGAGCCCAAAGCCTGAATACCTTTAGCACAGTCTACAGGCAATATTTATGAAGGGATTTCATTATAACTTTTGTAGGATCACTCCAGATGATGCCCAGATGAGAATTTCCCTTTTGGTTGAGATCATTCAACCATGATGGCTGCCCAAGCCCGAAGCCCGAAAACATTCAGCACAGTCTACAGGTCATATTTATGAAGGGATTTCATTGTAACATGGTAGGTTGACTTCATATAATGTCTAGATGAGAGCATCCCCTTTTGGACGTGATTGGGCAACTATGATGGCTACAGGGGCCCAAAGCCCTTTAACACAGTCTACAGGTCATATTTATGATGGGATGTCATTGTAACGTGGTAGGATAAGTCCAAATAATGTCTATATGGGAACGTCCCCTTTTGGTCGTGGTTATTCAGCCTTGATGGCTGCCCAAGCCCAAAAACCTTTAGCATAGTCTATTGGTTGTATTTATGGAAGGATTTCATTGTAACTTGTTAGGTTGACTCCATATAATGTCCAGATGACGACATCCCTTTTTGGTCATGATAGGTCAACTGTGACGGCTACAGGTGCCCGAAGCCCAAACACCTTGAACACAGTCTACAGGTCATATTTATGAAGAGATTTCATTGTAACTTTGTAGGATCACTCCAGATAATGCCCAAATGAGAATGTCTCCTTTTGGTTGTGATCATTCAACCATGATGGCTGCCCGAGCCCAAAGCCCAAAAACCTTTAGCACAGTCTATAGGTTGCATTTATAAAGGGATTTCATTGTAACTTGGTAGGTTGACTTCATAATGTCTAGATGAGAACGTCCCCTTTTGGGCACGATTGGGCAACTGTGACGGCTACAGGGGCCTGAAGCCCAAAAACCTTTAGCACAGTCTACAGGTCATATGTATGATGTAACTTGGTAGGATGACTACAAATAATGTCTAAATGAGAACGTCCCCTTTTGGTAGCGATCATTCAGCCTTGATGGCTGCCCGAGAACAAAACCCAAAAACCTTTAGCATGGTGTATAGGTCGTATTTATGGAAGGATTTCATGTAACTTGTTATGTTGACTCCATGTAATGCCTAGATGATGACAGCCCAAAACTTGAAAAAATTTAGTACAGACAACAGGTCGTATTTGTGAAGGAATTTCATTGTAACTTAGTATAATGTCGAGATGAGGACGTCCCCTTTTAGTTGCAATAGGTCAACCATCATGGCTACACTGAAGCCCAAAAACCTTTAGCACAGTCTACAAGCCATATTTATGAAGGGATTTCAATGTAACTTGATAGGATGGATGACTCGTTTTGGAATAATTAACTGTGCGGTCATATTAACCCACCCATAAGCTCTTTAGTACAGTGTACACCTCTTATTATTTTTATTAAAAACATAGCATACAGGGAACAGAAATTAACATATTCCCAATTATCACAATTCTTGTCTTATTTCATAATCCTTTCATAAACATTGAACATTATCCTTTTCATCAAACACAACACACAGACAAGTTAAGCTACAGTGTCATTGACACTTTCATTTTACACTTGCCGATAATATTCTTTCAGTTTTTATTGCTTGACATTTCAGCATTTTTTGTAGTCAATTACTCAACAATTAGTGATCATGCAACTGCATATTATTTTATGATATTAACCGTAAATAGCCTTGACTTCCTTTGGAATGCAGTTGCCAGAAATGAGGGTGTGATGTCATAATATTGAGTGTATCTGTTTTCAAACACAAAAGATTGACTGAAAATATATATCCTCATTTTGAGGTATGATTTTCAAAATTACAGTTTTAAACGACCGATTATTTCTTGTGTGTAACTAGATTGATGTTCAGTCTGTGACACAGTCATTTCTTATACAATAATATTTTAAATTAACTCTTAATTATGAGATGGTTTTCTTCTTTAACTGATAGTCTTTCCAGTCATCCCACTGGAAAAAACGTAGGATTTGTGTCCCTTTGGTAAATACTGTGTACTAACAAAGTACCATCAACTTTTAACCCTTTACCCAACGTAACGGCCAAAACTGTCCAGAGCTATTCTCAAAAATCGCCAATTAATTTTCATTATTTTTTTCACTTTTTGTCTCTAAAACATAGGTTATGACCCCTCTTTGGAACGAGCTTGTCGAGCTCGTTCCAATGAGGGGTCATAACCTATGTTTTTGAGACAAAAAATGAAAAAAAATAGTTATTCAAGAATTCTTTTGGCAAGTGTCGTCTGCTTTTCATGTTAGGTAAAGGGTTACAAGTGCTGGCACTAACATACTGCTTCCAAGAAGCCAGTACAGTAGCTCTAGTTGAATAAAAGGGAGTTTGTTAAATTCCTAATTGCATTTTGGAAAAACTTTGAAGGTTCAAATTTTGATATACCAAGATTCAATTTAAAATCCTCCGGCCTATTTGATTTGATTCGAAATCAGCATTTTTTGGTGAGAATGCAGCTGTATTCATATTGGTGAATCCCAGGGTTCTGAGATTACTTCCCCTGAGCTCCTCCATCCTCTCATCTACCCTTGTACAGTGCACCCCACTTAACTGAGTATCTCTTAATTAGGTAATCTGTTAATTGAATATAACTTCCAACACAAAACTATTTATCATACTTTCAGTTCAAATTTGACCTATTTAATTGCTTATAACTCGTGTTACATGAATAAAAAGTCTTATGATATGATGTGAAAGTGTCCTGATAATCAAAAAGATCCCCTTGTTTATATACCTTAGTACATCCAATACAATCATTTAATCTATTAAAAATTGTTTGACAGAGCTCCATAAAATAAATGTTTGGTTTATCTTCAGAATACAAGAGCTGGGTGGTTTTGATTTTTAGCTTAACTTGACAAAGTCAAGATAAGTTATTGCCATCACCCGTGTGGACGTCTGTGAGTCTGTTCACATTTTCTTTATCACAGGCTACATCCTGTAGTTCTTGTCTGATCGTCATGAAATTTCATATGCATGTTCGAGGTCCTGTCTAGATGCGAATGTCCCATTTTGATCGCAAACAGTCAGCCATGACTGCTGCACAGACCCAAAACCCTAAGACCTTTAGCACAGTCAGCAGGTTGTATTTATGAAGGGATTTCATTGTAATGTGGTGGGATGACCCTGTATAAATGAATGTGTTATTTTGGTCGGGTTCAGTTAACGGTGACCACTCTAGGGACACTTACCTAGATTCCTTTAGCACAGTCTACAGGCCGTATTTACGAAGGGATTTCATTGTAACTTTGTAGGATGACTTTGTATAATGTCTAGACGAGAACATCCTATTTTGGTCGGGTTCAGTCAACCATGATGGCCACAGAAGCATGTTACCTAGATTTCTTTACCTGCTTCTGTGGAGTTAGTATGTTGGGGAGCTGACAGTTGCTCACTGTTGCTCGCTGGTTCTCTCCAGGTACTCCTGCTTCCTCCACCCGTAAAATGTCATGGTCATGATTAGCCATTGTGCAGAAATATGTGACCTTAACCCTTTACCCAACGCAGACGATATAAAAATTTATTATTTTAAATATTGTTTTTTGATTCGAGAAAGTTCAACAAAACCATATCATGTGACCCCTCATTGGAACGAGCTCGATGAGCTCGTTCCAATGAGGGGTCACATGATATGGTTTTGTTGAAATTTTTCGAAAAATAATATTTTTTTAGCTGCTGAATCTGCATATTACGCGTGCGGATGCATGCGTTTCGTTGGGTAAAGGGTTAAACACAAATAAATAAATAAATAAATAAATAAATAAATAAATAAATAAATCAATAAATAAATAAATAGGGGTTCTGGGGGGATCAGTTGCTAAGCCTATTGAGTCAGAAAAAGTAAATAAATTAGGGTAACTGATGAATAAGATGCATCTAAATTTTGCTATGTTCTCATTGTCACATTTTCTCCCTTATTGCAGGGCTCAAAATAAGCGGTGTCGCATCGCTTTTTGCTATGCAAAACTTGCAAAAAGCTACACAATGTTCAATTATGTATAGCATTTTGCGATACAAGATAATCAACTGCAGCCTATTAGGCTGCAGTTGATTATCTTGTATTGCAAAATATAAATGAAAATTTGCAAACAAATTTGAAAACTAGTTCACTGATGCTTTACTTCTGATTGTGAAACATTCCAGGCATAACTCAGATTAACTCTCCATCAAGCATCATTAGCAACTTCATATGTAAGATGAACTCTATTGGTTTAAATTCTTCCTGTTTTTACAACATTTTGCATAAAATGTACATTAAAAATAACTTCAAGCCCATCAAATTAAAAATTCCAACTTCCATTTTGAGAACTCTGTTGATCAACCAAGACGCTATTTGAAAATATCCAAGTCCATGCAACCCTTAAAGGCAGTTCAGTTAAAAAAAAAAGCATAGTAAATGTTTCATGTGTTGCAGATCATTTGGAAATGCCCAGAAATGGATGGAAACTATTCTATCTACTTAGAAGAATTCAATACAAAACAGCATAACATAACTCCGGTATACAAAAATAGCTATGTAATTTTTACAAAATGCTATTCATTTTTTGGAAATTTGTAGCATTTTGCTCCGCAAAGAAAAAAAGTTATTTTGAGCACTGCCTTATTGACTCATCTGATGGACAAGGCAATAAGGGAGAGGATGTGACAATGAGAACACAGCGATAGCCCATAGGGCCCACTAGTCGAGTTTTCTCCCAGTAAGATAGTTTTATCAGTTTATACACAGACACACTAAAACCATTTGGCCAGTCTTTGCTGGGGTCTTGTGGTTTGGTTTTCTGGTTTGCCACAAAAACTGGAACCAAACCAGAAAACAAAAAAAAGGCCCAACTTTACAGAATACAGCAAAGTGACCAGAACCCTACTAACAGGTTCCGAGTTTGTACTGCACTTCGATGGTGCACATGTCTTCACCTGCTGTAACCATGCTTGAGTGGAGCTTGAACAGAGTTAGAATGTTGAGAAGCTGACAGTTGCTCATTGATGCTTGGTGGTTCCCTCTGGGTACTCCGGCTTCCTCCACCCATAAAACTGTTACGGTCACAGTTAGCCATTGTGCATAAGTATGTGACCTTAAACACCAATAAATATATAAATAAGTACCCTATTAATAGAATACTGCTGTTAACTGAATAATTTCCTTTGCCAAAGTGGATATTCAGTTAGCAGGGTTCCACATACAGATTTACCTTGAATGAATCATCCAAATAAAATGGACTTGTACTGTTACCTCTGTGCAGTTAACAGGTAAAACCTAAATAAACAAGCCAAGACCAATACCGGGTCTGGACCTGCGTCGCTGCATGCAATTGAATCGGCAAACAGGAAGTGGCTGCACGGCAGATCTGAAAATTGCATACACGATACAACTGATCATTATCAGGCTCCAGATGAAATATAAAAATCAATCCCTTGCATAGAAGCCGAGAAAAGTTTGACGAAAAATTTCAATGTTCAGTGGGTACAGTAAAATTTCAAAGTATCGGCAAACAGGAACTGGCTGCACGGCAGATCTGAAAATTGCTTACGCGATACAACTCATCATTATTAAGCAGCAGACCAAATATAAAATCATTCCCTTTCATAGAAGCCAAGAAAACCTTGACGGAAAAAGTGTTTCGGATGGACTGACGGACTGACAGACTCACAGACTCACAGACTCACAGACTGATGGACTGACGGACTGACGGACGGAGTCGAGTGGTTACCAGACCTGCTCTGCCACTGGCAATGCAGGTAATAAATAAGAACCCTATTAATAAAATACTGCTGTTAACCCTTTACCCAACGTAACGGCCAAAACCGGCCAGCGCTATTCTCAAAAATCGACAATTTTCAAAATATTTTCATTTTTTGTCTCAAAAACATAGGTTATGACCCCTCGTTGGAATGAGCTCGTTGAGCTCGTTCCAACGAGGGGTCATAACCTATGTTTTTGAGACAAAAAATGAAAAAAATTAGTTATTCAAGAATTTGTTTTGCAAGTGTCGTCTGCTTTTCGTGTTAGGTAAAGGGTTAACTGAATAATTTCCATTGCCAAAGTGGATATTCAGTTAGCAGGGTTCCACATACAGATTTACCTTGAATGAATCATCATTGGGGGCGCGGTGGCTCAGTTGGTAGAGGTGCAGGCTGCAAGCCGAGAGGTCCTCGGTTCGAATCCCACCTGCGGCAACCGCGTTGTGTCCTTGGACAAGACACTTCACCCCCATTGCCCACGTGGGGGCACGGTGACGTTGTGTACTAAGGCGTACTGCACGTCAATGATGCACCTGTCTTCAACCAATGCTAACCCTGCTTGTGTGGAGTTGGTATGTTGGGGAGCTGACAGTTGCTCGCCATTGCTCGGTGGTTCTCTCCAGGTACTCCAGCTTCCTCCACCCGTAAAACTGTCACAGTCATGGTTAGCCATTGTTCAGAAATATGTGACCTTAAACACCAATGAATAAGTAATAAATGAATGAATCATCCAAATAAAATGGACTTGCACTGTTACCTCTGTGCAGTTAACAGGTAAAATCTGTGCTAATGGTATGGTAAATGATTTGGTGCTTTGACAACAATATGCAGTTACAGGGTTATTCTGTCAATCAGTATTCAATTAGGTGATAACCACTGCATAAATATGTGATAATTGTGCCTATATTCCAAATGCCTCCACTTACTGGTGCTGACATGAAGTATCAATGCAAGAAGACAGTTCCAATGAAGAAAATCTGGTTTGTCTGTGTGAGAAATGAGACTGTTCTTTGTTATTAGTAGACAGCAAATTGGTATTGACAGTTTATTTGCTTGGATAAATACCATTTCTGACATATATCATTCTTTGTCACATTTCCAATACCATATCACAAGTTGCCATAAACCTTTTTCTCTTGTTACAAAAATCTATAAGCCCAGGATCTGCCCAAAGCTCAGCCACTGTATAAACTGATATCTTGTTAATGCAGGGAATCTGAGAAAGTTTTCTGCCCTCAAACACACTTTGCTTTTACTTTGTATCATCAGTGTCATAAATCAATTACCTTTGGAGCCAGAATTAATTGGTTTAGGCCCAGACACTGGTGTGAGGTCTTATTTGAATAGGGTGATTCCGTGCAGTCTGTAGTTCATTCAGAGATAGGCTTAACTGATTGAGCACAAGAAATCACAACCATGACTCTACTAAAAAGTCACTCTAGTATCTTTAAAATGTATGCAATAGCTTGTTCTTTGCTCACCAGGAGAAAAAAATGTTTATATAAAATTCTTTTGTTAAAATTTTTATTGGACAGTGCTAAAAGGTATTCTCCAATAAACTTTAGCAAAACACTTATTTTTTCACAAAATTTGGCTAAACAAAGGCTCCCTTAACAGTTAGCATGGCATTTTTTAAAAAGTGTACTTGTGTTACAAATCACCTTTGAAAAATAATTGAGCCTTCAACCAGTTAATGAAAATGTCTCCATATGCATGTGTGGGTGTGTCTGGTGGGAAGTGGGGTGGGAGTGGGCCACAAATGTCCATGGGGGGGGGGGAGGGGAGGGAATTGTGGCACCAGAAGGGACAGAATTCCATTAGTACCCATAATTTTTAGCTCAACTTTGACATAAGTAAAATTTGAGCTTATGCCATGGCCAGTCATCCGTCTGTTCGTCAACAATTCAGTACGTCTCGGGCTAGAGGCCGTATTTATGAACCGATCTTTACGAAACTTCTTGGATACCTTTGGTATCACCGTGGGACGAGAATGTGTGTTTTGGGGTCCGGTCCGAAATTCAAGCTGGCCGATGGCAGCCATTTTGTACAAAATTAGGTGCAATCAGATTTTTGCGCAAAACTTCCATATGAAAGTGCTGATTTGAATAATTTTTTGTGTGAATGTTTAGTACCATGGGATACATCACATATAATATGGGTTTTTTCTCATGCAGAAATTATGCAAATTAGATGAACTTTGATTTTTTCAGTGCTACTTACACACAGTAAGTACACATGTCAATATGGCTCGGGCTAGGGGCCGTATTTATGAACCGATCTTCATGAAACGTCTTGGGTACCTTTGTTATCACCTTGGGACGAGAACGAGAGTTTCTGGGTGTGGTCCAGAATTCAAGATGGCTGCCAGTGGCCATTTTGTACTGAAATTAGGTCTTATCAGTTTTTTGTACACAAGTTCTATATGGCTCAGGCTAGAGGCCGTATTTATGAACCGATCTTTACGAAACTTCTTGGGTACCTTTGTTATCACCTTGGGACGAGAACGAGTGTTTCTGTGTGCGGTCCAAAATTCAAGATGGCCACTAGCTGTAATTTTGTACCAAAATTAGTGCAATCAGTTTTTATACCCCCAGCAAACAAAGTTTGGGGGGGGGGGGGTATATAGGAATCACCCTGTCTGTCCGTCCGTTTGTCCAGCTGTCTCTGTCTGTCCATCCTTATAAGCGCAACTCCTCCTAAACCGTTTGAAGAATTTTCATGAAACTTTACACAATGGAAGAACTCCATATGAAGATGTGCACGAAGCAATATAAAATCCGTTCTGACATTTCCAAGGGGAGATAATCTAACTTATACATTCAGGGGTATCACTTTGTAGGCTTGCTCACAGTACCTCTAGGTTGTACAGAACTTCTGTATGAAAGTTCTGATTTGAATAAATTTTTGTATGAATGTTTAGTAACATGGAATACATCACATATAATACGGGTTTTTTCTCGTGCAGAAATTATGGAAATTAGTTGAATTTTGATTTATTCAGTGCTACTTATACACAGTAAGTGCACATGTCAATATGGCTCGGGCTAGAGGCTGTATTTATGAACCGATCTTCACAAAACTCCTTGGGACGAGAACAAGTGTTTCCGGGTGCAGTCCAAAATTGAAGATGACTGCCAGTGGCCATTTTGTACCAAAATTAGGTCCAATCAGTTTTTTTGTCACAACTTCTATATGGCTCGTATTTATGAACTGATCTTCATGAAACTTTTTGGGTACCTTTGTTATCACCTTGGGACAGGAATAAGTGTTTTTGGGTGCCTTTGTTATCACTGTGCTATGAGAACAAATATTTTGGGGTACTGTCAGACCCACTCTTAGACTCAAAGTGACTGTCGCCCACCTTTACAATACTATACCTATACATTTTTTACAGGCTATGGTCAGTATTTATGTACAGACTGTTACAATACTTTATATGTACCTTTGTTATCAGGTCATTACCTAGATGCTTGTCATTGCTGTGTCACATACTATACATGTACATGTCTTAACAAATGGTGCTACAGTGTCATTGACACTTTCATTTTTTTTTAATTTTAAAAATCTTCTTCTCCAGAACCACCAATGGTAAACTTTTGATATTCGGTGTACAGCAGCCTTAGGGGTATCAGATTCAAGTTTGTTTATCACTCGACCCAAGGTGTATATTTGGACTTCCTATGGGAGCTAATTTTAACTTAGTACAGTATGAGGAATATTCTTTAAAAATCTTCTTCTCCAGAACCACACATTAGAATCTTTTGATAT
This sequence comes from Pictodentalium vernedei, assembly GCA_031216915.1. NCBI lineage: Eukaryota > Metazoa > Mollusca > Scaphopoda > Dentaliida > Dentaliidae > Pictodentalium > Pictodentalium vernedei. Next base: position 725,299,808 of record CM062295.1, read on the forward strand.
TTGGTATAGAACATCATTAGGTTAGTTAAATTCCAGTTTGTTTAAACCAAGACCCTGGGTTCATATTTGGACTTCCTTTGGGAGCTCGAACTTTAACTTGGTGCTATATGCGGAATATTCTTTGAAAATCTTCTTCTCCAGAAAATATGAGCCCAGGGTTTTGATACACCAGTCAGAATCTTATGATGTTTGGTATACACATCATCGTTGGGGTGTGGGAGGGAGGTGTTGTCTGAATCAAGTGACTGGGTTCATGTCCAACCCCATGAAAACTAGTGAAAAGGCTCTGGAACCCATTCAATTGTCCTGTCATTCAAGTGCAGAAATCCTGCAGTGCAGTGGAGCCCACTTAACTGGATATCTCTTAACTGTATAACCCTGTTAATTGAATATAATTTCCCTGCACAAAACCATTTACCATACCTCCAGTGCAAATTTGACCTGTTAATTGAATATAAATTATAGAGAACTCTTGTTAATTGAATAAAATATCTTGTAACATGTCGAGATATGATTGTGACTCTCCCCAGTTTTCCTTTGATTATTGACCTATTTGGTCTCAGTACATCCAATACAGGCATTTTATCTATTATATCTTGTTTGACAGAGCTCATGGAGCTCTGTCAAACAAGTTATAATAGAATAAATGCTAATTTTATCTCTAGAATACAGGAAAGTGACACAATCCCTGTTAATTGAATACTCCTGTTAATTGAATAATTTTCATTGGCAAAGTGGCTACAGTAGAACCTGTCTTGAGAGACCGCCCTTTGGGCCACACAAAAGTGGTCTCTCAAGTCAGGTGGTCTCTCATAACAGGTTTCAGGTTTTCTCAAGTCAGTGAATAACCAACCCCAAAATTCAGAAATAGAGAAGAATGGATTTTTGTAATTACTTTGTAGTTGTTCTTTTTTATGAAGTTTTTGTAACAAATTGAAATGGACTGTTATAAAAATTATAAAAATAAATTAGTGTTGAAAATCTTCATTGAAGATTTTCAACACTAATTTATTTTTATAATTTTTATAACAGTCCATTTCAATTTGTTACAAAAAGATTTTCAACACAAATTTATTTTTATTCCTATCTGTCACATTTCAGGTATGTATGAAATTGTTTATTCAGTAAAACCAATCGGTGCCTGGCAGATGTGGTCTCTCAAGACAGGTGGTCTCTCAAGACAGTGGTCTCTCAAGACAGGTTTTACTGTATTCACTTAACAGGGTTCCACTGTACAACCAAAATATTGTAATGGAATGTTTCATTGGCATTAATCTCTCCATACACATTATGTGTTCCAATGGTAGATTGTGTATTGTAGATCTGAAATTAAAGTAACTCTAGATATATTAACTGGTTGAGTGCTGAATTATTGCTTACCTTAATACCACCAAAGTGACATGATTTGCAAATACGGTGCTTAGTGTTCAGAAATATTTAACTGTTGAAGTTTACTGGAGAATGCCTGTAGGCATTCTCCAGTAAACTGCAACTGTTTAATATTTCTGAACACTATGCATGTAGATGAGTCTAAGTTATCTGCAAGAGATCAGTTAAAAGATAAAGCCACTATAGTGGCTTCCAGCACTCAACCAGTTAAGATGTTGAATTGCAAAGGTGTGAGATTTTGATATCTATATGGATCAAAGAAGACCATTTTTTGTCCTTAATAATCAGATTCTAGTAGATTTCACAATCAGCTATTCCTGTTCATCCAGCAAGGAGAAGTAATTTAATGTGAGACACATGGCTGTGGCCTGTTTCTGACTAATTAATAATCAGTTCACACTTTCACTGGAGTTGCTAGAAACTGTAGATTTAGTATTGTCACTCACTATCCCTGTGGATAAACTGTAGCATCTCTTTTTTTTCAATCAGCAAGAAAAACAAAATCTCCAAACTGGTTCATGTACTCTCACCATGATACTTCTTGGGGTATTCAGGCCTGGCATTTTCAGGAGAGCAATTTATTCGCTGGCCCACTGCTCGCCTTAAAAAAATTAAGGAGGGCAAAAACTAGTCCTCCTGGCCTTAGAAAATAATGATTACCATAACAGCCTATTCCTAAAACCCACACTTTTTCAGATCTCTGCTATGTTAGTGATCTCTGTAAGACAGGTCACATAGCCCCTTCCACACCTCCGGTCCTTGCTGAGTCCCAGAGGTGAAGGAGGGGCAGTGTAACTGTCTCCCACAGAATACCTTGTTAGCGGTACCAAATAAAGTGTACGAAGCTCACTTGGCAGAATTCATGAATAGTAGAACTTCATTTTTCCACTTTTAGCTTTTGTAAGCTTGAGGAGAGCTAATTATTCCCCAAGATCATGCGAAGGGAGTGATTTTTAGCACTCCTGCATTTTTAAGAATGCCAGGCCTGGGTATTTTGCTAAACTTATGCCTTCATTTTTTGAGTACTAAAGCCTTAAAAAAAATATGCAGGGTGCTCTAATTAGCATAAAAAGTTAATTTTTGTGCCCAGAGAAGCCCGTGGACCTCCACTTATATGGGATACCCACCCACTCTTGACCTAACTCATGATGAAATGAAGTGGAGGTAAAAACTATTTTTCTGCTACCATTGAAACAAGATAGAGGTGACAAAATATTTTATTGCACACCTGTTCACTGAAATTCTCATCAACAGCAACACAAAAGCATGCGGAAAATGAAAATGCATCCTGCGCTCATGTGCCAAAGGAAATCATTGACAGCCTATTTTTGGACGATCACGTCATCTGTCAAAACTTAACATAACCCTGCCTACTTGGAATTTCCATTTGACCTACAATCACGGAAGCCATGCAGTTTAAACGAAGGGATTGCATTCTAATAAGCTATCGCAAAGACAATAAACTAAATAAAAACATCTGTGTATAGAATTTAATTTGTAGAAGGGAGAGTTCAGACCAATCATTATTAGCTGTATAATGATAACAAATTGAATAGAACTAGGTCAAATATGCATGTACTATGATAATACAAACATATGTACACCACATATTTGGCCTATTTCTAAATCTGCCAGTGCGAATTTCCTCAAAATCGCACATGTGTTTGTAAACATTAACAGACGATTGATCACCCGAAACTGAACTGAATGCAAAATAACTTGTTGATAGTTGTCAAATGAGTTACTGAGTGCCCTTCTAATAATTGTTTTTATCTTAACTTGACAAAGTGAGTCTGTTCACATATTCTATAGCACAGGCTACACCCCGTTGTTCTTGTCCAATCATCACAAAATTTCATATGCAGATTCAAGGTCATGTCTAGATGAGAACATCCCCTTTTGGTAGCAATCAGTCAACCGTGATGGCAGCACGGGCCCAAAACCTGAAAACCTTTAGCACAGTCTACAGGTCGTATTTATGAAGGGATATCATTGTAACTTGGTAGGATGACTCTGTATAATGTCTAGATGAGAACATCATATTTTGGTCAGGTTCAGTCAACCATGATGGCTGCAGTGGCACGTTACCTAGTTTCCTTTAGCACAGTCTACAGGTTGCATTTATGATGGAATTTCATTGTAAATTGGTAGGATGACTCGGTATAATGTCTGGATGAGAACATCTTATTTTGTCCATGATCAGTCAACAGTGACAGCCGCACAGGCACATGACCTAGATTTGTTAGCACAGTCTACAGTTCATATTTATGAAGCGATTTCATTGTAACTTGGAAGTATAACTCAGTATGATGTCCAGATGAGACTATCCTATTTTGGTCACAATCGGTCGGCTGTTACTGCCACCTTGTCATGTGACCTAGATTTCTTTAGCACTACCTACAGGTTGTTTTTATGAAGGGTTTTCATTGTAACTTTGTAGGATAACTCAGTATGATATCCGGATGAGACTATCCTGTTTTGGTCACAATTGGTCAACTGTGACCACCGGATCGGCAAGTGACCTAGATTTCTTTAGCAAAGTCTACGAGTCATATTTATGAAGGGATTTCATTGTAATTCAGTAATTCGTTTTGGAATGATTTTACTGTAACTTGGTAACTTTGGTTGATGTACGTTAACTGTAAGGGCCATATCAACCCTGGACTCTGTTCTTTAGTATAGTCAACACCTCAAATTATACTTATGGAAAACATTGCATGTAGGGAACAGAAATTAACTTATTCTCAGTTATCACAATTCTTGTCTTATTTCATAATTCTTTCACAAACATTGAACATTATCCTTTTCATCAAACACTACACCCAGTCAAGTTAAGCTACAGTGTCATTAACACTTTCATTATAGACTTGAAGGTGTGTAATAAACACAGAATGAGATGCACATGTGAATGAGTTAATCGATATGGCACTTAAGACATCGTGGAAGGATAAAATGAGAGGCATGTGGCCTTTCGTTTTATCCTTCCGTGCTGTCACTCATGCCATATCGATTAACTCTTTCAGATATGCGTGTCATTCTGTGTATTTTTCTGCTGCTAATGCCAATGGAAGCAGAAAAATATTTCATACCCCACTTAATTTAGCCTGACTCACCCCTATATGAACCAAATTGAAGAATGGACCACAAGTTATGTTTGTTCACAGCCGTTTTCCATCCAAACATTTTCATATTTATTATAATTTTATCCAAGCTGAACAGTCTACAGTTATACCTGTCTTGAGAGACCACTGTCTTGAGAGACCACCTGTCTTGTGAGACCACATCTACCAGGCACAGATTGGTTTTACTCTATAATGGACCTGCTATGGGAGACCACCTGTCTTGAGAGACCACCTGTCACCGAACGAAATGATTTTGTGCACTGAAGGCACGCAGGGATGGTATGGGGAACAAGCCCCTTTCGACCCTCGGTAACTGTATATGATTGGCTGTCACATGTCTAGGCGTGTTGAAGGAGGAAAAGGTTCTGGTTGCTTGGCAGGTGTCTCCTGTTGCGGCGTGGTGATCTCGTTGACTGATGTCGGTTGAGCCCTCGGGTGAGGACCAGTGTGGGAGGTTGGGTCCTCTCACAAAGGTACTACCTCTCCCTGAGGGTGCAGTCGATCTAGATTTTCGGGCAAGCATAGTCTGCCACTTCGGAGATGATTTTAAGTGATGGCCAACACTGCACTGTGACCTGGTACCAACTTGTATTTTTATGCCATAATAGACCTGTCTTGAGAGACCACCCCTTTGAAGACTGAAACCATGACAAAAACTTTTTACCTGTTCAGGAATCGGAAAATCCATTGTGGTTTTACTAACATAATTAAAAGTATTAAAAGCTGCTCTTAACTGGTAGAGTGCTGGAAGCCCATATTTGGGCTTTATCCTGTAGTACAGGTACTGCAAGTTAAAGGCTTCAAAATCAGTGGCCGTGCTTTGTATTATCTTTGAAGTGATATTATTTAGTCTGTTAGGATTTGCCTTGTTACAATTTATGGGAGAGTGCCAACAGGCACTCTCCTATAGATTGTAACAAGGCAAAGAAATGTGAACAAATTTTCATGGCCAAAAATAATTTAGCACTCTACCAGTTAATTGGGTTTCAATTGCTAACTCATTAAAGATTGAGATGTTTTTATAAGACCCCTGTGAAAAGATTAGTATTATTGCTGAATAAACAATTTCATACATACCTGAAATGTGAGATAGGAATCAAAATAAATTTGTGTTGAAAATCTTTTTGTAACAAATTGAAATGGACTGTTATAAAAATAAATTAGTGTTGAAAATCTTCAATGAAGATTTTCAACACTAATATATTTTTATAATTTTTATAACAGTCCATTTCAATTTGTTACAAAAACTTCATAAAAAAAGAACAACTACAAAGTAATTATGAAAATCCATGCTTCTCCACTTCTGAATTTTGTGGTTGGTTATTCACGGACTTGAGGAAACCTGAAACCTGTTATGAGAGACCACCTGTCTTGAGAGACCACATTTGTGTGGCCCAAAGGGCGGTCTCTCAAGACAGGTCCTACTGTATTTAATTAATCATTTCAAAAGACTGTTCGGGGATGTAAATTACTTCTGGTATATTTGGACTCTTGTTTCACATGTAATGAAGTTTTATTAAATTTTAATAGCAGCAATAATTATTTGTTTTATTTGTTAAGTATTAACTATAGGCAGGGTTAATTTCTCGTTCATCTAAAAGATTTCTTCAGTATGTAAGGTACCATCAATCAGAAACAGATTGTAAATGTTTGATGTGGGAGGTGATCACACTTCTCAATACCTGCTGGTTGCATGAGAAGATCCCTTCACAAACTCCCAGACTCACTTGAGCTCATTTAACCAAAATTAGTTCTGGAAAATGGGGAGTCTGCCTATGAAATATTATGGCTAACACAACTAGATTTTGACACTTGTCAAAACAGTTCTTGATTAACAGATACAGTAAAACCTGTCTTGATAGACCACTGTCCTGAGAGACCACCTGTCTTGAGAGACCACATCTGCCAGGCACCGATTGGTTTTACTCTATAATGGACCTGCTATGGGAGACCACCTGTCTTGAGAGACCACTGTGACCTGGTACCAACTTGTATTTTTATGCCATAATGGACCTGTCTTGAGAGACCGTCCCTTTGAAGACTGAAACCATGACAAAAACTTTTTACCTTTTCTGGAATTGGAAAATCAATTGTGTTATACTAACACAATTAAAAGTATTAAAACCTCTTAATTGGTTTCAATTGTTAACTCATTAAAGATTGAGATGTTTTTATAAGACCCCTGTGAAAAGATTAGGGTTATTGCTGAATAAACAATTTCATACATACCTGAAATGTGACAGATAGGAATAAAAATAAATTTGTGTTGAAAATCTTTTTGTAACAAATTAAAATGGACTGTTATAAAAATTATAAAAATAAATTAGTGTTGAAAATCTTCAATGAAGATTTTCAACACTAATATATTTTTATAATTTTTATAACAGTCCATTTCAATTTGTTACAAAAACTTCATAAAAAAAGAACAACTACAAAGTAATTATGAAAATCCATGCTTCTCCACTTCTGAATTTTGTGGTTGGTTATTCACGGACTTGAGGAAACCTGAAACCTGTTATGAGAGACCACCTGTCTTGAGAGACCACATTTGTGTGGCCCAAAGGGCGGTCTCTCAAGACAGGTCCTACTGTATTTAATTAATCATTTCAAAAGACTGTTCGGGGATGTAAATTACTTCTGGTATATTTGGACTCTTGTTTCACATGTAATGAAGTTTTATTAAATTTTAATAGCAGCAATAATTATTTGTTTTATTTGTTAAGTATTAACTATAGGCAGGGTTAATTTCTCGTTCATCTAAAAGATTTCTTCAGTATGTAAGGTACCATCAATCAGAAACAGATTGTAAATGTTTGATGTGGGAGGTGATCACACTTCTCAATACCTGCTGGTTGCATGAGAAGATCCCTTCACAAACTCCCAGACTCACTTGAGCTCATTTAACCAAAATTAGTTCTGGAAAATGGGGAGTCTGCCTATGAAATATTATGGCTAACACAACTAGATTTTGACACTTGTCAAAACAGTTCTTGATTAACAGATACAGTAAAACCTGTCTTGATAGACCACTGTCCTGAGAGACCACCTGTCTTGAGAGACCACATCTGCCAGGCACCGATTGGTTTTACTCTATAATGGACCTGCTATGGGAGACCACCTGTCTTGAGAGACCACTGTGACCTGGTACCAACTTGTATTTTTATGCCATAATGGACCTGTCTTGAGAGACCGTCCCTTTGAAGACTGAAACCATGACAAAAACTTTTTACCTTTTCTGGAATTGGAAAATCAATTGTGTTATACTAACACAATTAAAAGTATTAAAACCTCTTAATTGGTTTCAATTGTTAACTCATTAAAGATTGAGATGTTTTTATAAGACCCCTGTGAAAAGATTAGGGTTATTGCTGAATAAACAATTTCATACATACCTGAAATGTGACAGATAGGAATAAAAATAAATTTGTGTTGAAAATCTTTTTGTAACAAATTAAAATGGACTGTTATAAAAATTATAAAAATAAATTAGTGTTGAAAATCTTCAATGAAGATTTTCAACACTAATATATTTTTATAATTTTTATAACAGTCCATTTCAATTTGTTACAAAAACTTCATAAAAAAAGAACAACTACAAAGTAATTATGAAAATCCATGCTTCTCCACTTCTGAATTTTGTGGTTGGTTATTCACGGACTTGAGGAAACCTGAAACCTGTTATGAGAGACCACCTGTCTTGAGAGACCACATTTGTGTGGCCCAAAGGGCGGTCTCTCAAGACAGGTCCTACTGTATTTAATTAATCATTTCAAAAGACTGTTCGGGGATGTAAATTACTTCTGGTATATTTGGACTCTTGTTTCACATGTAATGAAGTTTTATTAAATTTTAATAGCAGCAATAATTATTTGTTTTATTTGTTAAGTATTAACTATAGGCAGGGTTAATTTCTCGTTCATCTAAAAGATTTCTTCAGTATGTAAGGTACCATCAATCAGAAACAGATTGTAAATGTTTGATGTGGGAGGTGATCACACTTCTCAATACCTGCTGGTTGCATGAGAAGATCCCTTCACAAACTCCCAGACTCACTTGAGCTCATTTAACCAAAATTAGTTCTGGAAAATGGGGAGTCTGCCTATGAAATATTATGGCTAACACAACTAGATTTTGACACTTGTCAAAATAGTTCTTGATTAACAGATACAGTAAAACCTGTCTTGATAGACCACTGTCCTGAGAGACCACCTGTCTTGAGAGACCACATCTGCCAGGCACCGATTGGTTTTACTCTATAATGGACCTGCTATGGGAGACCACCTGTCTTGAGAGACCACTGTGACCTGGTACCAACTTGTATTTTTATGCCATAATGGACCTGTCTTGAGAGACCGTCCCTTTGAAGACTGAAACCATGACAAAAACTTTTTACCTTTTCTGGAATTGGAAAATCAATTGTGTTATACTAACACAATTAAAAGTATTAAAACCTCTTAATTGGTTTCAATTGTTAACTCATTAAAGATTGAGATGTTTTTATAAGACCCCTGTGAAAAGATTAGGGTTATTGCTGAATAAACAATTTCATACATACCTGAAATGTGACAGATAGGAATAAAAATAAATTTGTGTTGAAAATCTTTTTGTAACAAATTAAAATGGACTGTTATAAAAATTATAAAAATAAATTAGTGTTGAAAATCTTCAATGAAGATTTTCAACACTAATTTATTTTTATCATTTTCATAACAGTCCATTTCAATTTGTTAAAAAACTTCATAAAAAAGAACAACTACAAAGTAATTACAAAAATCCATTCTTCTCTATTTCTGAATTTTGTGGTTGGTTATTCACTGACTTGAGAAAACCTGAAACCTGTTATGAGAGACCACCTGTCTTGTGTGGCCCGAAGGGCGGCCTCTCAAGACAGGTTCTACTGTATTCACATTTTTATCCAAAAAAGATAACTTATTACACCTTATTGGAATGAGATCATTCCAATGCTCATTGACAGGTAGACAGCCAATCTGGCTGTCATCTCCCTACGGTATAGATACTGATTCTATGTTGTTTTGTAAATGCATTTCTAATACAAGCTATGATAATGTATTTCTATGAATCATAATTATCATGTATTGCATTTTATCTATACCGTTAAATAAATAATCTAATCTAAATCTAATCTCTGTCAAACAAGATTGAATTGGTTATATTTTTTGTTGCATTATGGAATAAGACAGAAAACACAACGAGTATGGGTGACTGGAATCAATGACCTGAGTTTTTCTTGTATTTCATGTGAGCTGAAGGCGATTGTGAAATACAGGAAATACTCCCACAATGGTTGTTTATTCCTGTCTTCATAGCCTACCTGAGTTGTGTTCTGTATTTATACCATGATTAAACCTAAATCAAGTGAATAAGGCTATTTCCTTGAAAAAGATCATCTTCGACAATCTTACATTTTTGAGAAGAAAATATTTAAAAATCCTTTCTGTTCAGGCCGATTGGGGTTAGCGTGCGTAGCTTGTATATCCATTGGATTTCTTCTGTTTTTCTCCTGGCCTCAGAATGATCACTTTCAGGGTCTGAGCGGAGCACATAGATGATGTGAAATTGGACATCGGTGATCGAGTACATTTTTGCAAGACACTGATTTCATTCACGTCATAACATGACTCAGATGTATAATGACCTATTAGATATGTTCTTATATGGTGCTTTTATACATAGACTGGATTTCATGTGAGGTGTAGCCATTGCATTTCACAATGTCTGTATTGTATTGGATAACATTGAATACACACAGAAATTGTGGTACAGTAGAACCTGTCTTGAGAGACCGCCCTTTGGGCCACACAAAAGTGGTCTCTCAAGACAGGTGGTCTCTCATAACAGGTTTCAGTTTTTCTCAAGTCAGTGAATAACCAACCACAAAATTCAGAAATAGAGAAGAATGGATTTTTGTAATTACTCTGTAGTTGTTCTTTTTTATGAAGTTTTTGTTACAAATTGAAATGGACTGTTATAAAAATTATAAAAATAAATTAGTGTTGAAAATCTTCATTGAAGATTTTCAACACTAATTTATTTTTATAATTTTTATAACAGTCCATTTCAATTTGTTACAAAAAGATTTTCAACACAAATTTATTTTTATTCCTATCTGTCACATTTCAGGTATGTATGAAATAGTTTATTCAGCAATAATCCTAATCTTTTCACAGGGGTCTTATAAAAACATCTCAATCTTTAATGAGTTAGCAATTGAAACCCAATTAAGAGGTTTTAATACTTTTAATTGTGTTAGTATAACACAATGGATTTTCCGATTCAAGAAAAGGTAAGAAGTTTTTGTCATGGTTTCAGTCTTCAAAGGGGCGGTCTCTCAAGACAGGTCAATTATGGCATAAAAATACAAGTTGGTACCAGGTTACAGTGGTCTCTCAAGACAGGTGGTCTCTCAAGACAGGTGGTCTCCCATAGCAGGTCCATTATAGAGTAAAACGAATCGGTGCCTGGCAGATGTGGTCTCTCAAGACAGGTGGTCTCTCAAGACAGTGGTCTCTCAAGACAGGTTTTACTGTATAAAAAATTGTAGCAAATTTTGGTATTTAGACATCGGTGTGCAGAGTTAAAACCCAGGAGTCCAGGATTCTTGGGTCAGGCCTAGGCACCCCACCCTACCCCACCCTCCCAAAGTTCTGACTCCTTTGCCACACCTGGCCGCCAGATCCCCGAGCCAGAATCAGCAAGGTAAGTTTCCCATTGTGTTGAAATACTAGTTGCCACTCATGTAAAGTAGGAATGGAAGTGACCCTGTGGAGAGATGCTTTATCTGTTAGTAGACTGTTATCTATATAAATATACACCAGACTCGGTGTTACATGGATTTCCTAAACATTCCTACAAGAGCAGTTGAGCAGCCGCATGCTGTTCAATTGAGAAACTGAAACAAAAATGGATATGAGGTTTTTTCAAGTAGTTGTTTCAACTAATAACTACTACTTCTTTAGTTGCATAGAACTAAATGTTAAGAAGGGGGGTATATTGCAAATGGAGCTTGGCACTTAACCATTCTAATTATATCTCTTTGAGGATGACATGTCAGTTCAGAGTGAAAAAGTATTGCAGATAAAACCAATTGGGGAAAGTGGTAATTGGGGTAATTGTCTTTCATGAGGAATTATACAGGATTAATTAAGTAATGTCTACTTAACACTCGGCACTCTGATGTCAAAATGGCAATGTTTTCAGCAGCAGATATAATGCACTTTGATATTTAACTAAATATACCTTGTTTGACAGAGTCAGTGGGCTCTGTGAAATGAGATATAATTGATTAAATTCAAAGTTAAGAGTGATTGGAGAAAATTCGGTTGCACTACCAGAATGGTAGGGGTTAACACCTTTACCCAACGCAGACGATATCAAAATTTATTATTTTAAATATCATTTTTTAAAATTTTAAAAAAAATTTCAACAAAACCATATCATGTGACCCCTCGTTGGAACGAGCTTGAATGAGCTCGTTCCAACGAGGGGTCACATGATATGTTTTTGTTGAAATTTTTTGAAAAATAATATTTTTTCAACTGCTGAATTTGCATATTACGGATGCGAGCAATTCGTTGGGTAAAGAGTTAACCTGTTTGTTAAATTGGATTTTGGTTCATATGAGTTCTTTTCTTCTCCCCTTTGGTAACTGACAAGCAAGTTGAAAAAAGTAGCAAATTTATTTCTGATCCCTGAATGATAAGTGTAACCTACTTCTGGATTCTTCCGTCATTTTGAAATTCTTAAAAAATTATGGAAATTTGTGTTGGTCTAGGAAAGGTCTTGAAATATATCGCAAAATACATGAGTCAAGCTCAGACATGTTAACCTCCCAAAAATTGGATGCATTTCAGGGAATGTACACACATGAATAATACATAAGAAAAACTAAAAAAGTTCAGTTCTTGGACCGCCACTGGCTCCAGGGTGCACCCAGTGGTTCATAGGCTAAATATTTTCTGATGCCCTTTATGCCATGTTAAAAAAATCATTTGTTCAAATATCCTCACCTCCCTCTTTTCTTCAAGCACTCCTCCCCCTGCTACCCAAACCCCCACCACCACCTGTGGTTACAATTTGACCAAACTGCAAAGGCATATAATTTCCTTTTGGAATGGACAATAAAGTGTAATTTCTTATCAACCTACTCACAATTGTTTACTACAGGCTTGCACTACAGTGGAAGTCCCTAACTCGGATAAAATACTCTCTATTTTTGTCTTTCCCAAGCAAGTTGGGAAAGAAAAGTGGTGCAAAAGCACCAATAAAAATAAGCCAAAACTGGGTCGAGTGCAACCGGCGCAGACCCAGTACGGGACGCTCTCTCCCAAGTACAACTCCACGACTTCCGTTGCCAGTGCGCATACCGTCTCTAAAGACTCATTCTTTTTAAAATCCGCTTCGTGTCGAGATGTTTTTGCACGCTTATCAGTGTTCCACCAACTCGATGTTTGATGATTCCTGATTCATTATACCGCAGTGTATCCTTTGTATTCTCAGGAACAGTGTTTTATATTCTCTTTTTTCTATTATATGTCCATCATGTATATTTATTTGCTCTCTCTCGAGTCGCGCGCGAATTTCGCGGGCCACGCGGTTCGGACTTAGATTATTTCACAATTATTGTTCATGCTTTTTTTGCAAAATTTTTTAATTGTGTTAGAGTTAGGTGTCAGCGGGGTACCACTCCTACAGTGTTTCTTCTTTCTGTTGAGAGTAGTCTTCCTGTTGGGTGGTTCCCGGTCGGCCGTCTGGGGTCTTTGTTTCTGTCACCTTTCTCTCTTTGGGGGTGTTCTGTTTTCTGATCTCACCTTCTCTGCTCCTCTCACCTCTTTCATGCCTAGGACAATTCCTTGTGGGCAGTGTCTGCTGCCTAAGCATGTGGACGATGTACATTCGTCGTGTTCCTCCTGTAATGGGTGTTCGGCCGAGCGGCCGTGTGGTGTCTGTGGAACATGGTCTTCCACCTTTTGGGCGTCTGTAAATCGTGTCGTTCGTTCTCGTGGCCGTGCCTCCCGCTCCCGCGGGAAAGGAGAACGTGGTCGTTCGGGGCCTCCCGAACCGACTCTGTCTGGTGAGAGTTATTCCTCCTCCGTGGGGGATGTGCAGTCTTTTCCTGTGGTGGATACTGCGGGAGCCGTTGAGTGTTCTGGTGTAGAGATGCCTGGTTCCGGGACTACGGTCCCCCTCCAGTCGACATCTGAGGCTGTCACTAGGGTTGTGACTCCTCCTTCGGAGCCGAGCCGGTGTGCTCTCTCCATTATTTCACCAGCCTCAACAACTCTCGACGTATCTACTACTGCTGCTGGTCCGTCTGCTTCGTTGTCTGTTTCAGCCGGCCTCGGCTTTTCGCTGCAGGGGACTGCAGAACTGTCCGATACTGTAGACGTGGGATATCGGCCCCAGCCTTCCCTGACTTCAACTCGGTGAAGTCGGAAGGGCCTGCCGGCCGAGCCCATCGCTGTGGTCTCGTCGCCGTCGAGTACCACAGTTGTGTCTTTGGATTCGGATGTTCATAGTGGAAACACTATGAACTCCGGGGCGTTTCCGTCCGCTCACTCTGGTCACACGACCAGTTTTGGGGGACCAACGCCTTTTGTGCAGCCTGGACCTTCTGCCCCGCAGAGGTCCGCGGTGACTCTCATGAGTTCTCGCAATATTGATCCTCGGGGTGCATCGTACCCCTATACACGTCTGCCTTCAGATGTTTCGGCTGCCGCCCATCGTCCCGCGTCGGGTGTTTTGGAGGATCGTGACCCTTCGCTGGTTAAGAGGGTCAGAGGTGAAGCCACTTTGCCGGTTCGCTCCCCTGTCGAACCGGTCGGTACAGGCAGTGAGCTTAGGGAGGCCCTCTCCTTACTCACTCAGGTTCTCTCAAAGAGCCTTCCTGTTGCTTCCAGCGAGGCTATGGGTGGTTTCCAGGCGTCTCCTATGGCGCCGCCTCCCGGGATTGGAAACAGGCCGGTTTCCGATTCCTCTGGTGTCCCGACACCATGGGAGGCGTCGGCTGGTTTGCCCACGATGGGCTATGTGTCTTCTGACTCTGGGGAGGAGTCCGACATGCTTGAGGTCGAGGGCCAGCAGTCTTCGGACTTGGGGGCGGCTCTTGACTTTGTGTTTGGGTTTCTGCCTGAGCTCAAACCTGCTAACCAGCCGACAGTGTCAGCCTGGCCGCGATCATCGGTCGCGCGCCAACAGCCTATGGAGCAACCTGCTTCTGGGCGCCTTCGACCGTGCCAGTCGGTACAGGTGGTTGAAGCTTTTTCAGCATTGGATGCCAAGCTGAATTCCAAGGCTTTGAAGACTTCGTTCTTCACCAGGGTTGACACCTTTTTGCCTCCTGTGCGTTATCGTTCCTACGATTCCGCCAATCCGTCAGTCTGCCAGACTTTGACGGTTCTGGATCAGGACTCCACTTCCCTCGGGCTTTCCAAGCCCAAGTCTGCCGTCATTCCAATGACGACTCTGGAGTCCACGTTGGGCTTATCTAGAGAGATGCTTGGCATGCTTTCTCTCTCAGATCACGTCGTCTCAGCTTTGGCTGCTTATCTGCCTCCAGATAAGTTTGACGAGGTACAGGCTCCTTTGCGTGTGCTGTCCAAGGCGCTTATGCACCTTACTCACACGCATGCCTGTAACACGGCCAATTTGGAATTAGTTCGCAGGGACGCTGTGCTGGACACAGGACGATCCCTTCCCGAGGAGCAGCGTGCTACTCTTCGATCTGCTTCTTTGGCAGGTCCGCAACTTTTCCATGGTTCCGTGTCGACGGTCCAGGATGACGTCCTACGTCATTCCAAAGATCAGCTGCTGTTTCGTCAGCTTGATCAGCCTTCTCGGGGAGGCAAGGGCCGTTCCAAGCCTAACAAGTACCCTTCTGCTTCCTCTGTGAAGCAAAAGGCTGGTCCTTCTGCCGCCTCCTCTGCTTCTTACTCACGGGGTAAAGGTAGGGGTCGGCAGAATCGAGGGAAGTCTCAGGATTCTTCATTTAGCAGAGGAGGTGGTTTCTCCTCTCGCGGGCCTCGTCGGGGCTCGAAATGAAGGTCCTCACCTCGACTCGTCCCAGGTTGGAGGAAGGATAGCAGAGTTTGCAGACCATTGGACCACCATCACATCCGATCCATGGGTGTTAGATGTTGTTCGGTCCGGGCTGCGCATATCCTTCCGACGGCACCCCACTCTGTCAAGGGTGCCTCTTCCAACCACAGTTCCTTCAGACGTTTTACGTCGGGAACTTTTGTCCACGGAGATTGCCAATCTCCTGGCAAAGGGGGCGATCGAGGTCGTCAAGAACGTTCAGTCAGTGGGTTTCTATTCCCGCCTGTTCTTGGTGCCGAAGAAGGACGGCCGACTCCGACCGGTTATCGATCTGAGCATCCTGAACCAGTCTATCATTGCTCCCAAGTTCAGCATGGAGACTTTCAGGTCGGTCCGCCATTCAATTCACCAGGGAGATTTCGCCGCCAGCATCGACCTGCGAGACGCTTACTTCCACGTTCCGATGCATCGGCGTCACGGAAGTATCTCAGGTTCGCTTTTCTGGGGCGAGTTTACCAGTTCAAGGCCATGCCTTTCGGCCTCAACCTGGCTCCTTGGGCGTTCACCAGACTGATGTCGCATGTGATAGCGTTCCATCGCACACAGTCCAGGGTGACTACTTCGGCATATCTGGACGATATCCTCCAGAGGCATTCCAATGCTGCCTTACTGGAATCGGATGTCGCCACTCTGTTGAGCTTGCTCACGTCGCTAGGATTCAGAGTCAACGAGGAGAAGTCGGACCTGGTCCCTTCTCAGTCGTTTTGTCACCTGGGGATGTCTTTCCAAACCAAATTCAATTTGGTGGCTGTTCCCCAGGCCAAGGCTGTGATTCTCTCATCTTTTGCTCTGACTCTGTCCCAGTCCAGGTCCGCGACCGCTCGGAGTTTTCTCCGGCTGATTGGTCTCTGCGGTTCGGTGACGGATCTCATTCCTCTAGGTCGGCTGCGTGTCAGACCTCTCCAACACTTTCTGCTCAGTCGTTGGAGGCCGAATGTAGATTCTCTGGATCAGGTGCTTCCGTTTCCGGACTCTCTGTATCCTCACCTTCTTCCCTGGACAGATGTTCAGTGGCTTACGCAGGGTGTTCCGCTGGACTTACCCACGTCCGATCGCGTCCTGACGGCAGATGCCAGCGATCTCGGATGGGGTGCGACGTTGGATCCTCTCGGTCTTTCCCTACACGGGATGTGGGACCAGGATCAAGCAGCTCTACACATCAACCAGAAGGAGCTTCTTGCTCTTCTTCTGAGTTTCAGGCAGTGGATCCCTCACTTGTCGAATCGCCAGGTCCTTCTACTATCCGACAATTCGACAGTGGTTGCTTACATTCGGAACCAGGGCGGCACGCACTCGCTTCCGATGTACGAGTTAGCTCGGGATCTTTTACTGCTCGCTCAGGAGGTTCACGCCGGGGTGGTTGTTCGTCACATTCCCGGTCGTCTGAACGTCCTAGCCGACTCCCTGTCCCGACAGGGCAGGGTTATTTCCACCGAGTGGATGCTTCACAGGGCAGTGTTCCAGTCGCTTTGCGATCTCTGGGGACGTCCCCACATCGATCTCTTTGCGACTCGTTGGAACCATCAGGTGGACACTTTCGTGTCCCCGTGTCCAGATCCTCTGGCTTTTGCCGTGGACGCTCTGTCACTCGATTGGAACGGTCTAGTCGGCTACGCCTTCCCGCCGGTTCCGATTCTTCCTCAGGTTCTCGCCAAAATTCGAACCTGCAGTTGTCGAATCATTCTGATCGCTCCCCTGTCGCCTCAGCGGGTGTGGATCAATCAGCTCCGCTCGCTGATGGCGGCGGTTCCGGCACGTCTCCCGCTACGTCACGACCTTCTTTGTCAAGGTCGCCCGAGGAGGTTTCACGTCGACCCGACTTCATTGTGCCTTCACGCATATCTTTTGTCAGGTCCTGTCTCCTCCGTAGAGGTTTTTCGAGACGAGCAGTGGAGTGCATTTCTTCTTCAAGGAGGCACTCCACTGGTTTAGCTTATGCAGCTAAATGGAAGGTCTTCTGTCGATGGTGTGCTGATCACTCTGTTGATTATGCCAATCCTTCGATTTCACAGATTGCGGAGTTTCTGGTATATCTGTTTGATTCTCGGGGTCTCCAGCCTGTTCCATCAAGGGTTACAGGTCTATGCTTTCAGAGACTTTTTCTTATGTGGCGAAGCGTCGTATCGGCACTAATCCTTACCTCTCCAAGCTTGTTCAGCACTTTTCTTTGAAAAGGCCTCGGACTTTGCAGCTTACTCCACGATGGAATCTTTCGTGGGTGCTGCTTTGCTTGGGGGGGGGCGCCGTTCGAACCTTTATCCCAGGTGGATATGCAATTTCTCACATACAAGACGGCTTTTCTGATGGCATTTGCTTCGGCCAGACGGGTTAGTGAGCTTCACGCCCTCTCGGTTGACCCGGCCTTTTTTAGGAGTTCTCCCAACAGTGTTACTTTTACCACTGATTGCTCCTTTTTGGCTAAGAATCAGTTACCAGATACTACTCCTCCTCCTATCTGTATCAGGGCTCTTCCCTCTGTTGAGGGTACTCGCCCTTTGCTCTGTCCGGTCCGTGCTATTCGCATTTATCTTGATCGGACCCGCTTCATACGGAAGGGCAGAAAACGGTTTTTTCTGTCTCTCATTCCCGGTCGACAGAAGATCTCTCCTCAGTCCATTTCTCGATGGATTTGTCTTGCTATTCGTACGGCTTATAGTCGTTTAGCAGCTGGCGATTGTATTACCAATCGTATTTCTGCCCACGAGGTGCGGGCACTGTCTACCTCTTGGGCTTATTCTAACTCCGTCAAGTTGTCGGATGTTATGCAGGCAGCCTACTGGAGAAATGCTTCTACTTTCTCCACCTTTTATTTACGCCAGTTGCAGGAGCAGTCGGAGGACCTTTTTGCCTTGGGTCCTCTTTCTTCTGCTCAGGCTGTTGTCTGCCATAGCCATTAGGCTTCTTGAAGGTCAGTTTCAGCCTTGTGCTGTTACTGCCCTTTTTTCTGTCTGTGTGTCACACAGGCTCATATGTCTCTTTTCATTGTCCTTTACCAATGATTGCGACATTATGGTTGATAAGCCTCGGGACCTCTTCCTTCTGCTTCACGGTTCCAGTGCACTAGGGTTATGTGGGGGTTGGTTATGCGATTCCCTCCAGCCTTTTGTCTATTCAGCCTGTAGTAAACAATTGTGAGTAGGTTGATAAGAAATCTAAATTTTATAGTAAATTTCCTTTCTTATTATACCTACCACAATTGTTTACATGGAGGCCCTCCCGTCTTCTTTACGGGTAAAGAATCTTTCCTCCCCGCTGATCACATAACTCTAACGTTTACGGATTCAAAAAGAATGAGTCTTTAGAGACGGTATGCGCACTGGCAACGGAAGTCGTGGAGTTGTACTTGGGAGAGAGCGTCCCGTACTGGGTCTGCGCCGGTTGCACTCGACCCAGTTTTGGCTTATTTTTATTGGTGCTTTTGCACCACTTTTCTTTCCCAACTTGCTTGGGAAAGACAAAAATAGAGAGTATTTTATCCGAGTTAGGGACTTCCACTGTAGTGCAAGCCTGTAGTAAACAATTGTGGTAGGTATAATAAGAAAGGAAATTTACTATAAAATTTAGATTTCATGACACACGTGGGGCGCGGTGGCTCAGTAGGTAGAGGTGCAGGCTGCAAGCTGAGAGGTCCTCAGTTCGAATCCCACCTTCGGCAACCGTGTTGTGTCCTTGGGCAAGACACTTCATCTCCATTGCCCGCGTGGGGGCACGATGACGCCGTGTACTAAGGCGTACTGCACGTCGATGGTACGCATGCCTTCAACCAATCTAACCCTGCCTGTGCTGCAGTGCAGGAGTTACGATGTTGGGGAGCTGACAGCTGCTCATCGTTGCTTGGTGGTTCTCTCCGGGTACTCCGGCTTCCTCCACCCGTAAAACTGTCACGGTCATGATTAGCCATTGTGCATAAATATGTGACCTTAAACATCAATAAATAAATAATCATGACACACGCAATTTAATCCAATTTCCCCATTTTTATATGTGGTGTTTCTTTATATGCACCAATTTCTGAGGGAACATTTTGGCCTGGGGGGGGGGGGGGGGGGAAGCATGATTTTTCTCGTCGTTGGTAATTCATATCTGGTCAAGTCTTGAGGGCAATGAAAAAGTATGGAAATTAATTTGTTGAATGAACTTCAATCCTCTCACCACTGATTTCAAAATTTCAACCTGCAGTTATTCCCATAATACAAAATGGAATGTAACCAATTCAGTCTTGTTTGACAGAGCTTAGTGAACTCTGTAAAAATGATTGATTTCGTTAAATTCCTAGTTACATGATGGGAAAAAGACATATTAAAAGTCCACTTAATTTAATAGTCTTTGTCTACTCAAACAAGTATCTTTGCTGATCCACATAAAAACAAATATCTAAAAAAAAAAATGTTACACTGTGGATTACTGACAGATTTTCATAAATTTGAGGTTCAAAAATAGGTATGGAAAACATGCTGACCTGTCTGGAAAAGGTATGGAAAAAAGTATGGAACTTTTTCCCTGGCATGTATCAGGAGCCTGCTACTTTTACTCATCAAATAAATGGCAGTTTTAATATGCCTGAGCAAGAACTTGAGTAAGAGGCAAATGTGAACCAGTATAGGAAACAAGCAAAGCAAATTCAATGGTTTCGTGTGCCAAAGGCATGCAGGGACAGTGTGGTTCAGGCCTCTTTCGACACTACTTTAACGTTCTGAATTTTAGTAATTTCCCACAAATCGGCATCATGTCAAGATGCAGCAGAGGGAGAAAGTGTGAAGGAGAGGGATTCTGCCTGGTGATGATCTTTTCAGGGAACTATATAATCTGCCACTTATATCAGTTGTTTTATGATGGGAGCTGTCGTTAGCAAGTATAGTCTGCCTCAGTCTTGTCTTACTAGTTTCAAGGAGAATGGTTACGGATTCGGTGTGACTTTCACAGAAAAGAACCTAAAGTTCAAATGGTTTAAATACACATGAATCCAGTACTACAGTATGTGGAGAGTGTATTATCACTAAATCACCTGCAGAGTGGAGATTCCACCCATGCAAGAATTGCAAATTTGTTGCAGAACATAACCAGTACAAGCAAAGTTTTTGCCAATGGACCTCCGAGTTTAACCCGGAGGTCCATTGGCTGAAACATTGCTTGCATTTTTTGTCGATATGTGCAAAATTTGAAAGTTATAGCTTGGGTGATAACTCCACTCTGCAGGTGATTTAGTTACACTCCACTCTCCACGTACTGTAGATAAACATTAATTAGTAAACTATTAATCATGATTGGTTCTTCCAATTAGTTAGAGGTTTAATTATTCATACGATCAGGGCAGTTTGAATTGTTGCAACAAACAATTGTCAAAGATGAGGTAATTAGAATTTCAAACAGCATATTTTACAAATTTAGATCGTGGAATAATGCATTGTAAGTTGTCAGTTTTGTTCCGATTATACATGTAGGAATCATGTATTTAGGCAACTCAGGCCTGAGAAATGTGGTTGGCGGGTACTGTTGTATGTATTAGGTACTAACAAATTTGTCTGATCATCATGTCGGATTGATTGTTGATGATTTCAGAAAAATTTCAATATGATTTTGATACATAGAGGATATCCACACTGTTTTAGTGGATATCGGGAATTATCTCATGAGTGTGGACCTGAAAGTTTTATTTTTCACGAGCGCTTATTCACTAAAACAGCGTAGATTTTCTTTTTATCATATAACTCATCTGTTTTGTTCTCTTTAAAACATTTGATATTTTGTTTTCATATTAATAATCAGTGATAAATAAAGCCTTCCGTCAATTTCATTGGTCAATTTCAAAACTAGACAATTTGATTGGCTGAACAAAATACAACAGGGCCACATTTTCATAATTTGCATAATTAGAGTTGGGAGCTTTCATTGGTCAATTTCAAAACTGGACAATTTGATTGGCTAAACAAAATACAACTGGGTCACATTTGCATAATTTCAGTAGGGAGAATTTACGTTATCTGTCCTATTTAGGGTGGGTTATATTGTATTAATCTTTTACCTACAAGAAAAACGCCATTCATTTTTAACTCAACTTTGGCGAAGCCAAATTTGAGCTTATGCCATGGTCAGTCGTCCGTCGGTCCGTCTGTCCGTCAACAATTCAATACGGCTCGGGCTAGAGGCTGTATTTATGAACTGATCTTTATGAAACTTCTTGGGTACCTTTGTTATGACCGTGGGACGGGAACGAGTGATTTTGGGTGCGATCCGAAATTCAAGTTGGCCGCTGACGGCCATTTTGTACAGACTTAGGTGCAATCAGATTTTTGCACAGAACTTCCATGTGAAAGCGCTAATTTGAATAATTTTTGGTATAAATGTTTAGTACCATGGGATACATCACATATAATACAGGGTTTTGTCTTGTACGTAAATTATGCAAATTAGACTAACTTTGATTTATTTAGTGTTACTTTCAGCACTATAAGTGCAAATGCCAATACAGCTTGGGCTAGAGGCCGTATTTATGAACCGATCTTTACGAAACTTCTTGGGTACCTTTGTTATCACCATGGGACGAGAACGAGTGTTTTGGGGTTTGGTCTGAAATTCAAGATGGCCACTGACGGCCATTTTGTACAAAATTAGGTGCAATCAGATTTTTGTGCAGAACTTCCATATGAAAGTGCTGATTTAAATAATTTTCTGTGTGAATGTTTAGTACCATGGGATACATCACATATAATATTTTTTTTTTCTCGTGCATAAATTATGCCAATTAGACTAACTTTGACCTATTTAATGTTACTTTCAGCACTGTAACTGCAAATGCCAATACGGCTCGGGCAAGAGTTTGTATTTATGAACCAATTTTTACAAAACTTCTTGGGCACCTTTGTTATCACCTTGGAACGAGAACGAGTGTTTTTGGGTGCAGTCCGAAATTCAAGATGGCTGCTGGTGGCCATTTTGTACCAAAATTGGTGCAATCAGTTTTTTGTACAGAACTTTTGTATGAAAGTTCTGATTTGAATAAATTTCTGTATGAATGTTTAGTAACATGGAACACATCACATATAATACAGGTTTTTTTCTAGTGCAAAAATTATGCAAATTAGATGAACTTTGATTTATTCAGTGCTACTTATACACAGTAAGTGCACATGTCAATACGGCTCGGGCTGGAGTCTGTATTTATGAACCGATCTTCACGAAACTTCTTGGGTACCTTTGTTATCACCTTGGGATTAGAACGAGTGTTTCTGGGTGCGGTCTAAAATTCAAGATGGCTGCCAGTGGCCATTTTGTACCAAAATTAGGTCCAATCAGTTTTTTGTACATAATTTCTATATGACTCAGGCCAGAGGCTGTATTTATGAACCGATCTTTACGAAACTTCTTGGGTACCTTTGTTATCACCGTGGGACGAGAACGAGTGTTTTTGGGTGCAGTCCAAAATTCAAGATGACCGCCAGCAACCTTTTTGTACCAAAATTAGTGCAATCAGTTTTTTGTACAGAACTTCTGTATGAAAGTTCTGATTTGAATAAATTTTTGTTGGAATGTTTAGTAACATGGAATACATCACATATAATACAGGTTTTTTTCTCGTGCAGAAATTATGCAAATTAGATGAAATTTGATTTGTTCAGTGCTACTTATACACAGTAAGTGCACATGTCAATACGGCTCGGGCTGGAGTCTGTATTTATGAACCGATCTTCACGAAACTTCTTGGGTACCTTTGTTATCATCTTGGGATTAGAACGAGTATTTCTGGGTGCGGTCTAAAATTCAAGATGGCTGCCAGTGGCCATTTTGTACCAAAATTAGGTCCAATCAGTTTTTTGTACATAACTTCTATATGACTCAGGCTAGAGGCTGTATTTATGAACCGATCTTTACGAAACTTCTTGGGTACCTTTGTTATCACCGTGGGACGAGAACGAGTGTTTTTGGGTGCAGTCCAAAATTCAAGATGACCGCCAGCAACCTTTTTGTACCAAAATTAGTGCAATCAGTTTTTTGTACAGAACTTCTGTATGAAAGTTCTGATTTGAATAAATTTTTGTAGGAATGTTTAGTAACATGGAATACATCACATATAATACAGGTTTTTTACTAGTGCAGAAATTATGCAAATTAGATGAAATTTGATTTGTTCAGTGCTACTTATACACAGTAAGTGCACATGTCAATACGGCTCGGGCTAGAGTCTGTATTTATGAACTGATCTTCACGAAATTTCTTGGGGTACCTTTGTTATCACCTTGTGACAGGAACAAGTGTTTTTGGGTGTCTTTGTTATCACTGTGCTGTGAGAACAAATATTTTGGGGTTTAGTCAGACCCACTCTGGGACTCGAAGATTTCTTTTCTAGTTTAGCATCTAACTGTCGCCCACCTTTACAATACTTTACCTACACATTTGTTACAGACTACGGTCAGCATTTATGTACAGACTGTTACAATACTTTACATGTACCTTTGTTATCAGGTCATTACCTAAATGTTTTTCATTGCTGTGTCACATACTATACATGCAGATGTCTTAAACAAGTTGAGCTACAGTGTCATTGACACTTTCATTCACAAAATTATGGGTTGTCGAACATAGTAAATTTTTGTGAAATTTTGAATACAGTAGAATCCTCTTAATTGAATGTCCATTTTGCCAGTGAAAATTATTCAATTAACAGGAGTATACAATTAACAGGGATTTGGTCAGTTTCCTGTGTTCTGGAGGTAAACTGAGCATTTATTCTATTATATCTTGTTTGACAGAGCTCTTAGAGCTCTGTCAAACAAGATATAATAGAATAAATGCCTGTATTGAATGTAGTGAGGCCAAAAAGGTTGATAAATAAGGGGAATTTGGTGCGCGTCACAGTAATTTTTTCGACATATTATAAAAATTTATATACAATTAACAGGAGTTTACTCTACAACCCATATGCAATAAACATATCAAATTTGTACTGAAGGTATGGTAAATGGTTTTGTATTTGAAAATTATATTCAATTAACAGGGATATACAATTAAGAGATATCCAATTAAGTGGGCTCTACTGTATAGGGTACAAGATTTTTCCTCCTAACTCCTCTCACAGTTTTCAAGCTAGAACCTTTGTATTTTACAGGGTATTTATACTTGTACCAAAGGTGTACATATTGCCAGGAATTTGATTTTCGTCAATTTTTCACAAAATTATGGTTTATTGTCTCATTGAACTTAGCAAATTTCTGTAACATTTTGAATTTTGGGTAATGATTTGTCTAGCTAACTCCTCCCACAATAATTATGTAAATTAAAGTACATGGTAGAACTCGCGGGGGCATCATATGCATCTTACAGACACAGCACATGTACAAGTAACAAATCTCCATTTGCTCTTCAACATCCTGTGTCCATGTACTGAACAGGGGCATGCCTGAGTCCAGTTTAATAACAACATTTTGATATTGTCTGTGTTGGGTAAAGTGGTACCCAAAGTAACAAATGTTAGCTCAGTTGTATTTCATGATACACAGTGATCCTAAATGGGTTGAAATTTTTTCAGAACAAGATTTCAATAATAAGAGAAACACCAAAGAACAATATTCTTTATTAACTCTTTCAACATGAGAGACTGTTTTTTCCATTCCAGCAATACGATACGTCATAATTTCATTAAGTAGGATGGCTACTAAGTGAACATGTGTGGTAGAACAATTAATATTTTCAACGTGCAGCCTTCAGGCTGCACATTAAAAATATTAATTGCTCTACCCCCAAATAATTGATATGGACTCTTCCAATTTCTGCCATTTAACTCGCATGGAGGATACCACCAGTGTTCAAAGGATTAAAGTTCACAGTTTCAGGCCTGGCATTCTGAAAAATGCAGGAGGGCAAAAAATCACTCTCCTCAATCAGCTTAGGGGAGCAATTAGCTTTACACAGCATTTTAAGTATCCAGTTGAATGAACTCATTGAAACTGAAACCAACAGACTACATCAGTGATTTTATTAACTTTACTAAGGTAAAGCGAAATCTCTTAGACATCTAGATGTCTCACTCAACAACCGAACACACACTTGACAAGACCTGTGTGTGCGTACCCAGACCTGTTGTCCAAGAAAGTCATACGCCTACCACTACCACCTTCAACCCCCCAAGGGGGGTTGAAGGTGGTAGTGGTAGGCGTATGACTTTCTTGGACAACAGGTCTGCTTGAATCTACAGTCACATCCTGGTGCAAGTGCTTCAAGTGACAGGATAGTAGTAATGGTAGTATATTATAGTGTCAATATTCCTTGAATAATTACCCCTCAGACTGTGATATCAGTTGTTGAACTTGAAACTGACAGAAAAAAAAATATTGCTGTGACCCATTTTGCTTCAAATGATTGCAACTGTGTTTGGGTATGGTTGCAGCCATTACCTTTACCACTAAACCACTTTCAAAATGAAATTACGTGATGTTATGTGACTTCGAAGTTAAATTACATTTTTGCTTTACAACAAAAATTTAATGTGAGCATAATACATGTAATCTCAATCATCCCAGACCAAAATATTTAGGAGGGCAATTTTTTGCTCTCCTTAATTCTTTCAGGAGGGCAGTAAGGAGAGCTAAAAAATCGTTCTCCTGAAATTGCCAAGCTTGCAGTTTTATTGAACTCTTGTTGGTGAACATCTGAGTAACTTGATGTAGTGTTTTGAAGTCTACATCATGTTGCCCTGAAACTGATTCTTCATATCTCCCACTTTGTTGGCATCTAATTTCACAACTTTTTACATTTTCTTGATTATTTAATAAAGTGCATTTAATAAAAAAAAAAACAGGAATAAAAGAGCTAAAGTCTAAAGGACGAAGCTAAAGGATTAACCAGTTAAGTTTTCTGTGGCAGAGCTCATTAAGATCTGTTGAAGAGGATTGAACGGGTTAAATTCTAAGTTGTAGCGTGGGAAAACATTTGGTACTTGAAGTGTCAGGAGGTTCAGATGGTTAAAGGTTTGTGAATCATCAGTCACAGCTGAATAAAATAAATGCTTTGATTATTTATTTATTTATTTATTTATTTATTTATTTATTTATTTATTTATTTATTTATTTATTTATTTATTTATTTGTTTTGGTTTAATGACACTTTTGACAGCCAGAGTCACCTCATGCTGGACAGTTTTCTGGGTGAAGGAAACGGAGTTCCTGGAGGAACCACTGAGCAGCAGTAGCTAACTGTCAGACTCCTCAATGTACTAAACTGCACAAGCAGGGTTAGAACTGGTTGAAGGCAAGCACATCATCAATGTGCGGTTTCCCTTAGTACAGAGTGCCACCTTGCACCCATGTGGGCAATAATAATTGAATGCCGTGCCCAAAAATTTCCTGTGGAAACTCTGGGAAGTGGAGCAGTGCTTGTTTACTGTGCTAAAATAGGATCTCACTTCACCTCATGTCACACTGTATCCACCAACTAAATGTCCTGTAACTTACATTATCTTCCAAAAGTCACATGCATGTTGTCAAAACAATTGGAGTTGTTCAATACACAGCAGAGAATGCATCACAGAAGCAACCCTCCTTAAAAGGAGATCTTGAAGTGTACAAAAGCAACTTCTGGGACTTTGTAGATTCATGTTCACTTGTCCCAAGAGCTAAATAATTTAATATTGCTGGTAACGATTGTTGATTAGCATATAGGCCTGCAACATGGTTATCCGAGCAGAAATCAAATAAATATCTGTTTCTGAGACAGTCATCTCTCTGGTGTCAAACGCTGTAAATTCATATTAAAAATATGTACATCCATAGGTACATTCATCAAAGTTCTCATTGATTATTTCAAAGTGAAGCTGGATAAAAATCAAGACTCATAGTTGTTAAAAGTGCCATCGTAAAAAGATGTACAGCATTTTCGTTTGAGAGCCTGGAGCAATAAATATTGTACCATCATATCTGAAGTTATTTTTTTGGTGAATGTGTTCAATTTTCATTTGTAACTAGTCAACGTCAGTTATTTCCCACTGAGTAATTTTGCAATGCAGACCTTATCGGCAATTCTTACAAAACTGGAGAGATCGACGATTAAAGAAAAAGGTAAAAACTTAATATTTATATTATTTAATGAAAAATATTTCCATATTAATTATATTCAGTTTTTGTTGTTTTTAACTCTTTACCTAACACCACTAGCTGACAACTAGGAGAACATCATTGGCGTTGCTAGGATTTTTCAAAAGGGGTTCAACTTTCATGAAAAAGGTACACCACATGTACATTTGGCATCTACCTTTGGCTTCTGCCAAGTGTACCCCCGGTGTACTTCTGGGAGGGGATGGGAGCATGGGCATTCTAGGGGGTGCTGGGGCATGCCCTCCCCTCAACCCTGTGAAAAATTTTAAATTTAGTATGAAATGGAGCGCTCAGGTGGTCTTTTGGGGATTTATTTGCATTCTCCAGTCTTGAAAAAAAATGTAAAAGGGGGTTTGTTCACAGCCCCCCACCCCACCCCCCTCCCCCCAAACCCCATCATTGAGCTCGTTCCAAAGAGGGGTCATAACCTATGTTTTTGAGAAAAAAATGAAAAAAAAAAAAAAAAATTAATTGACGATTTTTGTGAATAGCACTGGCCGTTTTTGGCCATTATGTTGGGTAAAGGATTAATATAACCTTTGAAGTGAAATTATTTATTCTGTATGGAGGGTGCCTGCCCCTCAAACCTCCAAAAGAGTGCCTTCCCCTCCCACCCCAAACCCCAAAAAAAGAAAAAAATTGATTATTTTTAATTTCCATGTGGTATTTGCTGCTCCTCTATGCAGATCAGCTCATAGCACTTCATGTTTTGGGCTTCTCTTTGAGACTGCATAATGGGGGTACTTGATACATAGGCAATGGGCACACTCACCCCCTCCCCCCCCCCCCCCCCAAACAAAAAAAGATAAAAAATGTAGAATGTAGATGTCTTTTTTTTTCCATGAAAGACTACTTTTCTGCTCCACACAGATCAAATCATAGAATTTGAGGTTTTAGGGGCCCACCACTTGGGTATTTGATAATACACACAGCTGCCCGTATTGTCTCATTGATGAAGCGGCGCCAGCATATAACTCCAGCATTGAAAGATCTACACTGGCTTCCTATTTCTGCAAGGATTGAGTTTAAGGTCTTGCTCTTTGCATACAAGGCCCACTGCTGTGATCTCGCTCCAGCTTATATTTGCGACCTGGTGGTTCCATATGAGCCTAAACGCTCATTAAGATCCTCTGCACACAAGTTGCTTGAGGAAACTACCTGCAACTTAGTCTCATATGGTGGTGGCTCCCTTACCTACAGTGCACCTAGGATTTTTAATGGGCTACCCCGTTTCAGTGTGATGTACATCTCTGAGTGCTTTCAAATCTGTGCTGAAAACCTATCTTTTCAATAAATCATACTCAGGGTAATTCTGAGTAGCATCGTATGAATGTACAGTCCATAGGCATTACCACATGTCATACAGTACGTGGAGAGTGTATTATCACTAAATCACCCACAGAGTGGAGATTCCACCTGAGCAATAATTGCAAATTTGTTGCAAAGCATAACCAGCACCAGCAAACTTTCAGCCAATGGACCTCCGGGTTAAACCCGGAGGTCCATTGTCTGAAACATTGCTTGTGTTTTTTGTCGATATATACAAAATTTGAAAGTTATAGCTTGGGTGATAGCTCCACTCCACGGGTGATTTAGTTACAATCCACTCTCCACGTGCTGTAAATGTCTTTGTAAAGCACCATGGAACTTTTTATCTTTGTGATATGTGCGCTATATAAATATTTATTATTATTACTATTATTATTACACATGTGTTATTATTATTATTATTATTATTATTATTATTATTATTATTATTATTATTATTATTATTATACAGGGGCATGGACCAACCCCATCACTTTGGCTGGAGATTGATTTCAATATATCTTTTTCATTGCATACATATAGCCTTTGCATTTGGAAATGTAAACAGTTTGGCAGGGGAAGTTTGCTCTCTGATACATGAAAATTCCCATCTTCATACATATGCTACCATTTAGAAGAAAATCTTCTGGTGAATATCCTCTCACAAAAGCAAAGAAGATTCAAAAGGTATCACAGAACTAAATATTTTCCCATAGATGACCATTATAATGTTCAGGCAAAAAAAAATATGATCGCATCACTTTAATTTTGGCATTCAAATATCTTTGTCAAGTATAGCCCTTCTGGCCAGAAAACAGGGGGTCATGCAGCAAATAGGAGAGAAAAACTGACAGAAAGGGAAGTACCGGTCGCATGCACATATTTTTCAGGGAATTCCCAACAAAAACACACCAAAAGTAAATTGTATTTTTTATGCCCAAAAGTCAGCAAATCACCCTCTTTATTTCTCTGAAGTATTCAACAATAATACAAGATGTCAATAGAATGTTTCAAACGTTTATTGAAACAATATATTATCTCAAGGCTATTTATTTTTAGAGATTGCATGCAACATTTCAAGGTGGGTAACTCTAATTCAAATATTTAGTTCAGTGGTATCTATAAGAAAAAAGCTTTATGCTAGTAGTATAATAGATGCTAAAATTATTGATTACATCATCATAATAATAATTTAATAATCTGTCGTCATGCTTTTTCCTAAATTACTGAAAAATTAATTGGAAATATATTGAATTAACATGGTTCTTCCATTGACTAGTATTGGGGTTTCCACTTGGCAGGCATGGAGTCCCTTTACTGTCCCATTCCTCTTGCCAAATTTTCCCCAAACCAAGATATACTTAACTCTCTGCACACTGATGTAAAAATATCAATATTTCAAACTTCAAATTTTTCTCGTAATGCAATTTGGAATTTAGCCAATTCAGTCTTGTTTGACAGAGCTCACTGAGCTCTGTCAAACACGGTTGAAATGGTTAAATTTCCAGTTGCATTATGGGAATAATTACTACTTTAAATTTTGCATTTTGACATCAGAGTTTTAACAGTACTTACTCTATGTATTGGGACAGCTAAAAATAATTATTTTCACAGGTGTCCCAATTCTTAGAAAATGGGGAAAGAACACAGCCTGGTCTTGATTTGATGCTGAATAAAGTTGTGTGTGATTCGTTTTCCATCACTGTATATGAAAATCGCCGTCCAATTTTTTTTTATATTTTCATTTTTTGCTTCCAAAACATAGCTAATGATCCCTCATTGGAATGAGCGCATTGCGCTCATTCCAATGAGGGATCATAAGCTATGTTTTGGAAGCAAAAAATGAAAATTTTTAGTTATGCAAGAATTTTTTTTAGGAGTGTCGTCTGCTACTAGCGACGGGCCAACTGGAAATGAATCTCCTGAATGTCCCAAACTTTGGAGCATAAAAAAAATATAGTTTTCTGGAAAAAATGTGTGTCCCAAATCATAGAGTGTCCCAATACATAGAGTAAATACGGTAATATTAATATAACAGGAACATTACTGGGTCCATTGGGTTCCTAATGGAACATGTTCTTTATTCTTTTGTTGCAATTATTGAGCCTTTTCAAACGTGTGTTGGGGTTCATGAATAAATTTAGCTCCATAGCTTTAGTGGTGTACTGAATGATAAGTGTTGAGCTGTTGCGATGGAAACAATTACCACACACCATTAATATAAAACTGGAAATGTGGCGGTCAACCAGTATTTTCTTTGTAAAGTAGAAAAGCCGAAAAATGTCTATTATGAGAAAGAATGGATTAACTGGTAGCGTGCTGGAAGCCCATATTTGGGCTTTACTCTGAAGTGTCAGTACCAGCACTTAAAGGCTTCATATTTTGTGGATGTTATTCATACCACATTTGAAGTGACATTATTTAGTCTGTAAGGATTTGCCTTGTTACAATTTATGGGAGAGTGCCTATTGGCACTCTCCCATAAATTGAAACAAGGCAAACATATGTGAACAAATTTTAATGACCAAAAATAATTCAGCACTCTACCAGTTAATAGAGGAGCGTTAGCACTGATATTGTTCCATTCCCTCGTATATTGACGTAATAGACAGTCTTGGGCTTCTCTCCTCTTTGAAACATGGTATCTTTTCTTTGAAAAATAAAAATAATAAACAGTGTGCACCAATCAATAAGATTGTTGTGATATTGAACACAAACTCACTGACTCTCAAGAAGATTGACAGCCTCATTATTAACATGATTGGCACTTGTGCAAAAGGGGTGTTACTGTATTTGTGCAGTCTTTAATTTCTTCCCACAGTAAATCACTATGAATCAGAAGAGCTGCCCCCCTTCCCTGCCCCGCACTGGTAAAATAGGATCCAGTCACCTTGGGGTGGAAGTCCTCTAAAATGGTTAGTATGGGTATAAACGATTGACTAAACTTGATTTTATGGTTGTGTAGCTGCTGTCACGATTGGCCAGAAATATGCAACCTAACATGCTAATAATCAGCAGAGACCAGCTGAGAAAGTGACTTGGGCGAAAACGTCATCCTGGATTAGCCAAATGCATCCTGCACTCCATAAAAACACCTAATAAACATTTTATTGAAAGTATTAATATTGGAGCTGATTTTCAAAGTAACTAATTTTTAAATTAAGCTAAAAACATATTATATAAGGGAATACTTCAGACTCCACCTGTTATTGCTTACTGTGAAAATAAGTGATAACCTGTGCTGGTAAAAAACAATGTGATCTTGTGTTTGCACATTCTTTCAAAACAAGTACTTTTCCATACTGAGAATTGTTATTGAGGCCACTTTTTTAGAAAACAACACTTTAGGATAAAAACTCCACTTTAATTAATTCTCATGTCATGTGACGTTTGAAACTAAGCAGAAAAAAAACCCAACTGTATTATTGACATATAGGTGCACTGAATGCCAGATGATTTGGCACACAAATGATTTGGCTTTGATGATTTGGCACTTACCTAGGATGATTCAGCACTTGTCTAAGATGATTCAGTACTGCCTTCCATGATTCAGTGCTTGGCTTGGATGATTCGGCACTTGGGTTTTGGATGATTCGGCACTTTGATATAATGGATTTGGTACCCAGATCAATCATGTTTTATATATTTTTATACCCCTACTTTCTTTTCAAAAGGTGGGGTATACTGAATTGCGCCTGTCCATCTGTGCATCCGTCCATGCATCTGTCCATCCACACTCAGCTTTTGTTAACGTTATAACTTCAACATTACTGCTCAGATTTCGATGAAATTTCATACAGATGTTCACTATCATGAGATCTTTAACCCTTTACCTAACATAATGGCCAAAAACGGCCAGCGTTATTCTCAAAAATCGCCAATTAATTTTCATTATTTTTTTCATTTTTTGTCTCAAAACCATCCATAGGTTATGACCCCTCGTTGGAATGAGCTCGTCGAGCTCATTCCAACGAGGGGTCATAACCTATGTTTTTGAGACAAAAAATGAAAAAAATTAGTTATTCAAGAATTATTTTTGTAAGTGTCATCTGCTTTTCAGGTTAGGTAAAGGGTTAAGGAGCCTCAGCCGTTTTGCTGTTGGAAATATTTTTTCTGTGAGTTTTGGCACTTTGAATATAGAAAAATAGGCTATTTTTGGTCTGTTCGCTTCGTATATCAGGTTTAAGTTATTATATCTCAATGAAATTTGGAACGAAGATTGATTGTGGGAAAGGCTTTTAAATGAGTCTCTAATAATATTTCTTACTTTTCACTTTTTAGACTTATCCCCCTTTTTAACTTTGA
This sequence comes from Pictodentalium vernedei, assembly GCA_031216915.1. NCBI lineage: Eukaryota > Metazoa > Mollusca > Scaphopoda > Dentaliida > Dentaliidae > Pictodentalium > Pictodentalium vernedei. Next base: position 725,333,130 of record CM062295.1, read on the forward strand.
AAACTCACTGTTTGCCTCGTAAAATAGCCAATTTTATTTTGGTAATTTATTATACACTAAAAAGTTACTGTTACCAGTTCACACCACGGGGAACAGGTCTTAGTGAACCATCTGAAATGAAAAGAAACCTAATTTTTATAAGTTTCTTTTTGCTAAAAAATAAAAAATGCCTTGATTGACTTCTGTTCACCTAACAATAAAAAAGTATTGATAAGCTTCTATTCACCTTCAAAAAAGAAGCAAATAATTGTGCAAAGTTTCTGTTCATAAAATTAAAAAAAAATAGTTTCTATTTCTGAAAAGGAAAAAAAATGCCTATAAGTTAATTAATTGTCAGTCTGTGAAAAATATTATATGGCATCTCTCATCAGTTATTATATCATGTTTGAGAAAGTTTGGCTATTCTTGTGGATATATTTTTTAGCTCAACTTTGGCGAAGCCAAATTAGAGCTTATGCCATTGCCAGTTGTCCGTCTGTCCGTCAGCAATTCAATACGGCTCGGGCTAGAGACCGTATTTATGAACCGATCTTTACGAAACTTCTTGGGTACCTTTGTTATGACTGTGGGACGAGAACAAGTCTTTTTGGGTCCGATCCGAAATTCAAGTTGGCCGCCAGCTGCCATGTTGTACCGACGATGCAGAAATCTGTTTTTTGTACAGAACTTCCATATGAAAGCGCTGATTTGAATAATTTTTTGTATGAATGTTTAGTACCATGGGATACATCACATATAATACGGGCTTTTTTCTCATACGTAAATTATGCATATTAGACTAACTTTGATGTATTTAGTGTTACTTTCAGCACTGTAAGTGCAAATGCCAATATGGCTCGGGCTAGAGGCCGTATTTATAAACCGATCTTTACGAAACTTCTTGGGTACCTTTGGTATCATCGTGGGACGAGAACGAGTATTTTTGGGTGCGGTCTGAAATTCAAGATGGCCGATGGCAGCCATTTTGTACAAAATTAGGTGCAGTCAGATTTTTGCACAGAACTTCCATATGAAAGTGCTGACTTGAATAATTTTTTGTGTGAATGTTTAGTACCATGAGATATGTCACATATAATACAGGTTTTTTTCTCGTGCAGAAATTATGCAAATTAGATGAACTTTGATTTTTTCAGTGCTACTTACACACAGTAAGTGCACATGTCAATATGGCTCGGGCTAGAGGCTGTATTTATCAACTGATCTTCACGAAACTTCTTGGATACCTCTGTTATCACCTTGGGATGAGAACGAGTGTTTCTGAGTGCGGTCCAAAATTCAAGATGCCTGCCAGTGGCCATTTCGTACCGAAATTAGGTCTAATCAGTTTTTTGTACACACCTTCTATACGACTCAGGCTAGAGGCCGTATTTATGAACCGATCTTTACGAAACGTCTTGGGTACCTTTGTTATCACCGTGGGATGAGAACGAGTGTTTTGGGGTGTGGTCCAAAATTCAAGATGACCACCAGCAACCATTGTGTACCAAAATTAGTGCAATCAGTCTTTTGTACAGAACTTCTGTATGAAGTTCTGATTTGAATAAATTTTTGTATGAATGTTTAGTAAAATGGAATACATCACATATAGTACGGCTTTCTTTCTCGTGCAAAAATAATGCAAATTAGATGAATTTTGATTTATTTAGTGCTACTTATACACTGTAAGTGCACATGTCAATATGGCTCGGGCTAGAGGCTGTATTTATGAACCGACCTTCACGAAACTTCTTGGGTACCTTTGTTATCACCTTGGGATGAGAACGAGTGTTTCTGAGTGCGGTCCAATATTCAAGATGGCTGCCAGTGGCCATTTTGTACCGAAATTAGGTCCAATCAGTTTTTTGTCACAACTTCTATATAGCTCGTATTTATGAACTGATCTTCACGAAACTTCTTGGGTACCTTTGTTTTCACCTTGGGACAGGAATGAATGTGTTTTGGGGTGCCTTTGTTATCACCATGCTATGAGAACAAATATTTTGGGGTTCAGTCAGACCCACTCTGGGACTCAAAGATTTCTTTTCTAGTTTAGCATCTGACTGTCACCCACCTTTACAATACTTTACCTATACATTTGTTACAGGCAATGGTCAGTATTTATGTACAGACCGTTACAATACTTTATATGTACATTTGTTATCAGGTCATTACCTAGATGTTTGTCATTGCTGTGTCACATACTATACATGTACATGTCTTGACAAGTTGAGCTACAGTGTCACTGACACTTTCATTTGTTAAATCATTTGAAAATGGTAAATTTGTCTTTTGCCGACACAAACCATATAAAAGTTCCTGTAAAAACCTTCAAAAAGTGCCTGGTAAACTCTCAATCAATAAAAAATCATAATATCTTGATTAACCCTTTACCCAACGTAACGGCCAAAAACGGCCAGTGCTATTCACAAAAAATACCAATCACTTTTCATTATTTTTTTCATTTTTTGTCTCAAAAACATTGCTTATGACCCCTCATTGGAATGAGCTTTTGTTTAGCTCATTCCAATGAGGGTCATAAGCTATGTTTTGAACATGAAAAATTTTGTTGTTTGCAAGTGTCATCTGCCTTTCATGTTACGTAAAGTATTAAAACTGTGCTAATGCATGCAGTCAATCATCATACTACACTGTATGTACACAGTGCACAAAACAACATTGGATCCAAACCTCCCACTACTAAACAACTACAGTGGAACCCTGTTAATTGAATAGCCACTTTGCAAATGAAATTATTCAATTAACAGGAGCATTCAATTAACAAATATATATAATGTATCATATAGATGACTCATTCTGATTCCGTAATATATAGATGACTCATTTCCGGTAACGCGACGGGTTATCATAACAGGTGCATGAACACATTCTTTGTGCATTTCAGTGATCGACTCAGCTGATCGCTTACAAAACAAAACAAAATTCCTTACAGTTAGCGACAGAACTATTAATAGCCAATGACTCGACCTGACCCCCCACCGACTGTCCACCCCCTCCACAATAAATGAAACTGCACAATTCAATATTACACCTACCCAGTTCCTGAGGATATGCTCACTTTGCACACTCATAAATTCAAGCAGATCATCATAGGAAGTGACACTAAGAGTGAATAATTTGACAACACAACTTTGAAAATTGTGGTGACCACGTTACTCATTGTTTGTTAGAGTGCACAAAAATATAGTTCCATAAAATATTTTTTTTTAAAACTTTTTCTCGCCCAGCATTATGTCCCAAAACTGAATTAATAATTTAAAATTTAATCTATTTATGTGACAGAATTGTTCGATAAATGAATTATCATGATAATATGCATGTCCTGTGATTTGCATCGGATTCTCGGTGGTGTCCAAAAATGAGATCACAACTCGCCGACAAAGACGGCTCGTTGAGATCCCATTCTGGACACTACTTCGAATCTGATACAAATTGCAGGAAATGCACATAATCATGATAATCTGTATGTATTCACAGATAAATTTCAAAGAAATGTCTTCACTTTTTAACCCTTTAACCAACGTAACGGCCAAAACCGGCCAGCGCTATTCTAAAAAATCGCCAATTAATTTTCAGTTTTTGTCTCAAAAACATAGGTTATGACCCCTCACTGGAACGAGCTCATCGAGCTCGTTCCAACGAGGGGCCAAAACCTATGTTTTTGAGACAAAAAATGAAAAATATTAGTTACTCAAGAATTTTTTTTGCAAGTGTCGTCTGCTTTCCATGTTAGGTAAAGGGTTAAACTAGAATCCTGACTGATTAATATTCCAGTTACATCAGTAAGACATGCCTTCAACAAGTGCATACCTTGATGATGTAGTTGAAATGAATATTTGACTTGATCATAGTGAGCCACCACAGTCAGGACAAATTAGGTTTACACCCCCAAATCGGTCTATCTTTGCAATGCCTCTGAAACCAGTGAAAACAATTTTTTTTTCCCCCTCCTACCTCACAAGAGGTGACAATGATTGCAAAACGGATTCTTCAATAACCAATACAGTAAAACCTGTCTTGAGAGACCACTGTCTTGAGAGACCACCTGTCTTGAGAGACCACATCTGCCAGGCACCGATTGGTTTTACTCTATAATGGACCTGCTATGGGAGACCACCTGTCTTGAGAGACCACTTGTCTTGAGAGACCACTGTGACCTGGTACCAACTTGTATTTTTAAGCCATAATAGACCTGTCTTGAGAGACCGCCCTTTGAAGACTGAAACCATGACAAAAACTTTTTACCTGTTCTGGAATTGGAAAATCCATTGTGGTTATACTAACATAATTAAAAGTATTAAAAGCTCTTAATTGGGTTTCAATTGCTAACTCATTAAAGATTGAGATGTTTTTATAAGACCCCTGTGAAAAGATTAGGATTATTGCTGAATAAACAATTTCATACATACCTGAAATGTGACAGATAGGAATAAAAATAAATTTGTGTTGAGAATCTTTTTGTAAGAAATTGAAATGGACTGTTATAAAAATTATAAAAATAAATTAGTGTTGAAAATCTTCATTGAAGATTTTCAACACTAATTTATTTTTTATAATTTTTATAACAGTCCATTCCAGTTTGTTACAAAAACTTCATAAAAAAGAATAACTACAAAGTAATTACAAAAATCTATTATTCTCCATTTCGGAATTTTGTGGTTGGTTATTCACTGACTTGAGAAAACCTGAAACCTGTTATGAGAGACCACCTGTCTTGAGAGACCACTTTTGTGTGGCCCAAAGGGCGGTCTCTCAAGACAGGTTCTACTGTAGTTTTCTTTCAATTTCTGCCTTAAAAACATTGCTCATGACCCCCTCATTCAAATGAGTACTCTGAAATGATATTTGTATAAAATTCTATTAATGATTGCTGAAATTCACAAGCCAGGGTCACCTCATGTCAGACATTTTCATGGGTGGAGAAAGCAAGAGTACCCAAAGAGAGCCACCGAGCAGTAGGAAGCATCTGTCAGACAACTAAAATTGGTTTCCTGCAGTTACCAAGATGAATGAGTGTTCGCTGTATTGGATATTTGACTGGATCAAGCCATTCCAGGTCTTGAAATTGTGGAGGAACTGTGTACCTCCTCAAAAAAAAAGGGGACCAACGTTTGCCAGGAAAGCTTTTTTTTGCACGTAACGTCCTGGAAACTCCTTGGATCAAATACTCAGTTAAGTGCTCACCCTGCTATGGATAGGTAGAACAGTGGTTAAAGCACTGCACTTTAACTCTGCATGCTGCTGGCAGATATTCTCGACAGGACACCAATACTCTTGCCAACAGAAATGGTATAATTTGACTTTCCCATCGAGTCATTAGTTACGCTTCGAAAGGTTTCCAGATTTTGTTATACAATTATCGACAGTCTGTTGCATAGTGTGAAAATGAAAACGTCCAAAGCAAAATAAAGTCGGTTCACAAAAAATTAGTTAACCAAAAATGAGATAATATTTAAATAAAACCCAATCATTTCCAACTAGAACATTAACCCAGTCCCGTGGCCATCTCGTTTTGTGAATTCGTTATATCTAAATTGGTCAACTTCATTTTGGTAAATCTTCGTACATCTTGACATGCTTCAAACTTCTTTTAAAAATGTTTCTCCCAGCTATTTTACAAATTTGTTCATCAGAATGTATCACTGTAAATTAGACCAGTCATATCACAAATGATAGCTGGGCTTCAATTGTTCGATGTTTTCATCAAATCCAGTTATGGCTGTTTCATAGCAGTCATAACTGGATTTCATGAAAATAATCAAGAAAACACTCAGCGGGTTAAGAGTTAAATCAAAACGATCAACAGTTCGATCCTGACCAGTGATAAAGTGGATGGGTAGCACAGTGGTTAACCCTTTACCCAAAGCAGACAATATCAAAATTTATTATTTTAAATAACATTTTTTAAATTTAAAAAAAATTTCAACAAAACCATATCATGTGACCCCTCATTGGAATGAGTTTGTCCCAAAGAGGGGTCACATGATATGGTTTTGTTGAAATTTTTTGAAAAATAATATTTTTTCAGCTGCTGAATTTGCATATTCTGTGGGCAGATGTGGCCAAATCGTTGGGTAAAGGGTTAAAGCACTGAAATGTATACCAAAAGGTTGACAGTTTGATCCTGACCAGTGGCAACTGCATTACGTCCTTGGGTAAGACACTTAATTCCGATTGCCTGCATGTGGGGGCACAGTGGTCCTGTGTACTAAGGCGTGTTGCATGTCAATGATACACTTGCTTTCAACTACTTCTAACCCTGCTTGTGAGGAGTTAGTAGAATGGTGAGTATGACTGTTGCTTGGTGGTTCTCTCCAGGTACTTTGGCTTCCTTCACACATAAAACTGTCTGATACGAAATGACCCTGGCTGTTAAAATTGTCATTAAGGCCACACAATGTAGATCTTCTGTTTCTCAGGCCATTATTTGTGAAATTGCATGCGGGCGAGCGTTTTTTTATTTTATTTTTTATTTCAGTAATTTCTTCTCTGCCATCAAAAGTTCATGTTCTTGGTTCAAGTTTTAGGCCTCATAATCTACAGAATAGCATGGGTGGTGGTGTATTTCATCCCTTGAGTGCAAGAAGGCTTTGCAATGCTAAAGCATTGCAAAGCCTTCTTGCACTCAAGGGACAAATTCATCAATATTTTTAACTTGGGTAAAATATCAGACATAAACCATTTAATTTTTATTTTTTTAAAGTTTAAATTGGTTATAAAAAGAGAGCATGCAGCAGCCAAAAGGACCAAGCGGGAGGGCCTGAGAAACAGATGTTTTATTTTTTTAGGCCTAAACTCAAATAAATAAACAATAAACCCCATTATGGGTGGAAATGGGCCTTACTTTCAAAAGAGTATAGCTATCCCTGTGCAGGATAAATGCTCAATTTATCTCCAGAATACAGGAAACCAACCAAATCTCTGTTAATTGAATAATTTTAATTGGCAGAGCAGCTATTCAATTAACAGGGTTCCACTGTACCAAACCATACAGTTAAAATTAAGTATTTATATATATACGCAGAGAGTAGATGCACCAAGATTTACCCGACAAGAGGGCCCTTATGCTCCCCGGGTATCCTTGACAAGCACCCAATAAAGGAAGCAGTTTCCCTGATGGGGGTGGGGGGGGGGGCCTGTAGCCCATCCCCCACAACCCTTCTTGGCATCACCATTATGCACAGATTCTGTACTTGATAAATGAGAGAAATGTGTTACCACAATCAAATACAAGTCCCAGATGTAATTGCCAATACATGTAGCCTTTTAAAAAAAAAAAAAACAACTGCAAAGTGAATTTATCACTGCAGTTAATTGCATAATGCTTTTAACAAATTGTATGAACATTGAAGCAGAGAAACAAGCATTAAAATATTACTTACAGTAAATGTAATAGATTGTTTTTCTTTGTCGAATAGCACTATAGGATATTTTATCCATTTTATTGTGCATTTTACTCAGCTGTGAAAAAAAACTGCAGTGATATTATTTTGGATAGGTGAATGGAAGAGGTGTATATTTGCTTCTTTCTCATCAGAAATGAACATATTGAGTTTCATGCTCATGGATAGTGTTTTTAGGTCAACTTTGGCGAAGCCAAATTTGGGCTTATGCCATGGCCAGTCATCCGTCTGTCCGTCAACAATTCAATATGGCTTGGGCTAGAGGCCGTATTTATGAACCGATCTTTATGAAACTTGGGTACCTTTGTTATGACCGTGGGATGAGAACGAGAGTTTTGGGGTCCGATCCAAAATTCAAGTTGGCCGCTGGCAGCCATTTCGTACAAAATTAGGTGCAGATTTTTGCGCAGAACTTCCATATGAAAGCGCTGATTTGAATAATTTTTTGTATGAATGTTTAGTACCATGGGATACATCACATGTAATACAGTTTTTTTTCTTGTGCGTAAATTATGCAAATTAGACTTTGATGTATTTAGTGTTACTTTCAGCACTGTAAGTGCAAATGCCAATACGGCTCTGATTTGAATAAATTTTTGTATGAATGTTTAGTAACATTTAATACATCACATGTAGTACAGGTTTTTTTCTTGTGCAGAAATTATGCAAATTAGATGAACTTTGATTTATTATTTATTTATTTATTTATTGATGTTTAAGGTCACATATTTATGCGCAATGGCTAATCATGACCGTGACAGTTTTAAGGGTGGAGGAAGTCGGAGTACCCGGAGAGAACCACCGAGCAACGATGAGCAGCTGCCAGCTCCCCAACATCGTAACTCTGCACTGCAGCACAGGCAGGGTTAGATTGGTTGAAGACATGCGTATCATCGATGTGCAGTACGCCTTAGTACACGGCATCATCGTACCCCCACGCCGGCAATGGAGATGAAGTGTCTTGCCCAAGGAAACTTTGATTTATTCAGTGCTACTTCTACACTGTAAGTGCACATGTCAATACGGCTCAGGCTAGAGGCTGTATTTATCAACCGATCTTCACAAAACTTCTTGGGTACCTTTGTTATCACCTTGGGACGAGAACTAGTATTTCTGGGTGCAGTCCAAAATTCAAAATGGCTGCCATTGGCCATTTTGTACCGAATTTAGGTCCAATCAGTTTTTTGTCACAACTTCTATACAGCTTGTATTTATGAACTGATCTTCACGAAACTTCTTGGGTACCTTTGTTTTCACCTTGGGACAGGAATGAGTGTGTTTTGGGGTGCCTTTGTTATCACTGTGCTATGAGAACAAATATTTTGGGGTTCAGTCAGACCCACTCTGGGACTCAAAGATTTCTTTTCTAGTTTAGCATCTGACTGTCACCCACCTTTACAATACTTTACCTATACATTTGTTACAGGCTACGGTCAGTATTTATGTACAGACCATTACAATACTTTATATGTACCTTTGTTATCAGGTCATTACCTAGATGTTTGTCATTGCTGTGTCACATACTATACATGTACATGTCTTAACAAGTTGAACTACAGTGTTATTGACACTTTCATGTATTACACATCCATTCAACTTTAAACCCTTGTATTTAACGGAATAGCCGCTATGACATAAATAATTCTGTATTCAATGAGTGATGTACAAGCCGGCACTTTTTTCCCAGCACTGTTCATACTAGTTCCTTTCCCATCAAGTCATTAGTTACGCTTCGAAAAGTTTCCAAATTTCATTTTACAATTATCAACAGTCTGTCGCATAGTGTGAAAATGAAAACGTCCAAAGCAAAATAAAGTCGTTTCACAAAAAATTAGTTAACCAAAAATGAGATAATATTTAAAAAAAAACCCAATCATTTCCAACCAGAACATTAACCCAGTCTCGTGGCCATCTCATTTTGTAGATCTGTTATATCTAAATTGCTCAACTTTATTTTGGTAAATCTTCGTACATCTTGACATGCTTCGAACTTCTTTCAAAATTGTTTCTCCCAGCTGCTTTACAAATTTGCACAAATTTGTACTTATATTTTTTACTAACAGTAATAGCCACCAAATGGTTAGGCGTGAATGGGCACCAGCCAAAGAGAAACAGCGATAATACTTACCAGTGTCTTTATACAAATGCAGTATAGAAATATTTCATACATATATACGTATTTCGCCATGAATTATGACCTATATTAGTGTAATGTTCTACGTGGAAACAGCTTACATAAGCCCCACGCTTGCTGCTGAATCCACTTTCATGTATACAACTATATGTTATAAAATCTTTATGTTCTTTCCTGTACTATTACACTGAAAATAAATATTGTTTAAACTAGAAACAGCGATACAAATTTCAACAAACACTGGTTCCGAAAAGGTTGTTTTGATTTTTTATCAATCCATTTGATCAGTACAGCTTCAGTCAAAACAAACAGACTCTTCACCTTTGGGTTTAAACATTGGAATTAAAATTTGTTTATTTAAATGAATTTTAATGCATGGGTTGTGTAATTTTTTTTTTTTTTTGAGGCATTTTAAACAGAGAGTGTTTCTATAATTTGATCCTGGCAGTAATACGAAGGCCTGTAAAATTATTTTGGGTCAGTTTTCTCAACTGGTTATTTGCTGGAAGCCCAAATTCTGGCTCTTTTCTGAAGTGCTCATTCCACAATTTAAACGTTTCATATTCTCTGGAATTGCTTCATATTATCTTTAAAAAAGTAATATTATTCCCTTCTGAATTGATTTGCCTTGCTACAATTTATGGGAGAGTGCCTCCAGGCACTCTCCCATAAACTGTAACAAGGCAAATACATGTGGAGAAATTTTGATGGCGAAGAATAAGTCATCACACTACCAGTAAAGCTGAGAATGTGTTTAAGATTATAATTAATTAATTAACCAACCAAACGGCAAGAAAATAAAGTTTGGTGAGCATTTGAGTTTTCTGTATTTTGTGTATCACATGTAAACTGAAAATATTTTAAACTTGAACAAGTGTTAAAAATGTAGAATAGCTTTTTTCAACAGAATCAGTGTTTGTGCTTGTTGATGCAAATAGAGCTTCGCTTTCCTGGGGCTGTTTGACACTACCAGGCATATATTAAGACTGTCACGATTAATCGATTAGTCGATTGTTGATCGGTCACAGTGAAATCGATTAGTATTTTTCGTTGTCGAATAATCGGTAAATTTTATCCCGCTTTAGACGTTTAATAATTAAAAGAAAATTTTATGAAAAAACTATTGTTTCAAAAGGTAAAGAGTTAGGAACATCGATGTTAAACCCCAAGAAGCCGTTGGAAGCATTTGTCTGTCAGGTGCATTCATCAAAGCTTTGATGTTCTGAACTTTTGAACCATCAGTGTAATAATCAAGACCGGTCGGCAGTTGCGAAGTTCGCAACTGCCGACCGGTCTTGATTATTACACTGGTGGTTCAAAAGTTCAGAACATCAAAGCTTTGAATGTACCTAAAAGAGGATCATCTTCGTTGTTTACCAGAGGTAGGTCAACTGACTTGAACTTCATTTTTTATCGACGTCAGAGAGAGGGAGAGTGGGTCATCTAGGTACGATTAATCGATTATGATCGATTATTTGCGACGATTAATCGATTCCTAAATTAAAAAATTGTGACAGCCCTAGCATATATATTGGCTGTATTGGTCGTACTCTCAAATTTATACCATCTTTATCAAAATTAAACTTTTTTATATTGTGGCTTGGAGGTTTTGTATGTTGGTCAAAATGATCGAAATGAAATAATTTCGCGTGCCGAAGGCGCACAGGGACGGTATGGGGGTCAAGCCCCTTTCGACCCTCTTTAACAGTATGTGATTTGGTTTGTCTGGTCTGGCCGTGGTAAAGGAGGAAAGAGTTAAGATGCTTAGCGGCGTCTAGCGGCGTCTTTGATTTCGTCTGATTTTCTTAGGAGGAGGTGGCTGAGTTGGTGATACCCCCTTTGGTGGTGTTGAAGGAGTGGTGGTGAGCTGACTCGGTTGGTAAGGTCTGGCCCTCGCAGCTGCCGGTGGTGAAGAGCTTTTTGGTGTTGTTCACAAGTAGTGGTTGCTGAGACTCTCTAATCCTATCCTGAGCATGTTGCCTTCGCACCCGCGATCTCTCAAGGCCTTATATATGGGCTTGTAGAAATATAAGGTGGTCGTCGTCTCTGGCCTTTTCTCCTAGGATACTTTCCACGGACTCCGCGGTGTTTGCTTCCTGGATGGTGTCCCGGTCAGAAAAAGCAGGAAGAGCAAGAGTGGGTTTAGCGACATGTGCGATGTCAGCCTCAACTTCCTGCTCCACAAACAGACTATCCTCCTCCATCTCCTCTTCGGGGGAAGAGTGTGATGGGCTGGAGGTTAGACTATTACCTGGCGAACCAGCGTCCTCCAGACCTTCCACCGGAGTGGAGGGTACCGAGCTGGACGTGGAACGGATAGGGGTAGCAGGCATTGAGCGTTCAATGCCATGATTAGCCTCCCTCTCTTCCTTCTGTATGTTGGTTCAGAGACAGAACCATAATATAAGTGGGATGAACCATTTTCTACTTTACATTAACCCTTTACCCAACGAATCGCCTGCATCCGCCTGCGTAATATGAAAATTCAGCAGTTGAAAAAATATTATTTTTCAAAAAATGTCAACAAAACCATATCTTGTGACCCCTTGTTGGAACGAGCTCGACAAGCTCGTTCCAACGAGGGGTCACATGATATGGTTTTGTCGAAATTTTTTGAAAAATTTGAAAAAATGGTATTTAAAATAATAAATTTTGATATCGTCTGCGTTGGGTAAAGGGTTAAACAAATCTCCATGGAGAATTTAGTACAGCATGTAAGCACCGAGGCTACTCTCAGTGCTAGGGGTCTCTATCCTTTCATTCTCTTTTTATATACAGTATTGTGGAACCCAGTTAACCAGTAATTTAATAGTCACTTCAGGCGGCATGGTGGCTCAGTAGGTAGAGGTGCAGGCTGCAAGCTAAGTAGTCCTCGGTTGGAATCCCACCTGCAGCAATCGTATTGTGTCCATGGGCAAGACACTTCACCCACATTGCCCACGTGGGGGCACAGTGACGATGTGTACTAAGGCGTATTGCACGTCGATGGTGCACCTGTCTTCAACCAATGCTAAGCCAGCTTGTGTGGAGTTAGTATGTTGGGGAGCTGACAGTTACTTGCCGTTACTCAATGGTTCTCTCCGTGTACTCCGGCTTCCTCCACCTGTAAAACTGTTGTGGTCATGATTAGCCATTGTGCAGAAATATGTGACCTTAAACACCATTAAGTAAATAATATAGTCACTTCGCCAATGAAAATATTCATTTAACAGGAGTATTCCATCAACAGGAAATCATTCATTTTCCTGTATTCTAGTGATAAATTCAGCATTTATTTCATAATCTCCTGTTTGTCAAAGATCATAGAGCTCTCTCAAAAAGGGTATAATAGATTAAACGCTTATTATGGAAATTCTGTAGTCAAAGAGACCTGTAGACTTGGGGGAGCTGACAGCATACTTTTCCGATAAGGCACAATATTTTTTTATTCACTTACCCGAGATTTATTCCATTATATGTAATCAACAGGTCAAATTTTGTACTGAAGTTACGGCAAATGACTAAGACAGAAAACAGTAAGGGTGGAGTGCAGGAGACTGGAATCGACTACCTGAGGTGGAGATTTTCTTATTAATGAATAGTGCATGGCTTGGAGTTAACTACGCCCATATAGTGCCCAGTGAGGTGGTGTAGTTCCCACCGCGAAGCGGAGGGAACTACACCACCTCACTGGGCATTATATGGGCATAGTCAACGACAAGACATGCACTAATCCTTATATTATATCGAACACCCATCAAGAAAAACATCTGTCCGATTTGTTAATCTATTACCAAGGTAGCAGCCCTACCAGCCAGAGTTTAGAAAAAATACCATGTAGTTTTTAAAAAACATTTTCTTCTTCCAAAACACGGCTAACTTGGATTATTCATATGAGCAGAAGACAGATTTTGAATCAGTTGGCAAGGGTAAACAAAACATTTCCCCCAAACGGAACTGTGTATTCTAGAATCGCTCAACTCGCGAATGAAAACTAAAATTTTCGAAATTTGACAACGCAGTTTGATAATTTCCACACATGTGCCACACATATACATTACCGAATGGGTCAGTATGGGATACAAACTCCGAAGATTCAATTGAATTCCATTATTTATTCGTTTACTGCCCAAAGCATACAATTAAATAGCGAAATAATATGAGCAGCGAAACAAACGATTTTTCATATCCGGACGCGTTCTCATGAAAGTTGGACCCAGGTATGGATCATTCTCTTCGAAACGAGAAATGGATCATCTTCTGAAGGAATAAAATGAACGCCTCGAAGAATGTGACTTCAACAATGGAAAAGCGATACATTTTTCCACAAAGATTTCTTTCCGGGTCGTTTTGTGGATGTTGTGCCTCTGTGAATCGATTTTTAAATTTAGCCTAATCAGTTTTATTCGCCCAGTATGAAAAGAAAACTGATATAGTAGTGTGCTAAAAATAGAAAACGTGTAGTGCCTGGGTGTAGTGCCTGGTCAGTTCTGTGGCTGCAAACTACACGAAATAGGGTATCATCTTTCAGCCAATCAGAATGCAAGGGAGTCTCGGGAGATATAATATTATTTAATATGTGCCAAACGCACAGGTGGAATATAAGAAAAACTCTACCAAGGGTCGTTAATTCCTGTTCCCCAATACTCTACAAGAGTTGTATTTTTTATTTATAACACAATTAAACTTGAATTAAGTGAATAAAGCTGATATCTTCATATAAAAATATCTCCTTCAATGGTCTAATAACTTTCTTGCATGACACATACTGTTTTGTGTCAAAGCATTTCATTAACATCAAAACATCACTCGGACTCATAACATCCAATCAGATGCCTTGTTATATGACGCTCTTACATATAATCCAGATTCCACACGAACATTTCCCAATGTCAGCACTGTATCACATGACACTGAATACGCACAGAATCATGGTATAAATGATTGGAAACTCTACCACTAGACATACAGGCTGTTGTGTATTAGATATTCTGGAGAACTGTACAGTCTGTAAGGGTTAATTGGCAAACATCCATTTTTAGGGGAGAAAAATAAATTTGAATATTTTCCGTTGATAAATTGGTTATTTAACTAATTGGATTCCACTGTATTTTGTTTGTGTATTTTTTATAAGTCCTGTAATTCGTACATCAAAAGGGACAAAAATCATCTCATGTATAAATGTTCCAGTTGCTGATGCAGGAAGTGTTGGATGCACCATCGCTTTTCTTATAATAAGATTGGAGAGTGATGTACCAGTTTGATGCAGTGGAATTTTGTAACTGATCACAAACACAAGGAAATTTTATTGGTCTTGGGTAAATAATCACTTGAGAGAATTATTATTTTATCATGAGAAAGTGGAGTATTTGTCAGCTATTTATTATTTCATCAATATACTTCAGGGAGTGCTGAAGCACCAGTGGTATCTAAATTATATCAACCCATTACCAAACCCACTAGAATGGATTTTCCTAGCAGTCTCCATGGGAAGTGGTCCAATGCATGATTATATTTATTATTATTTATTGGTGTTTAAGGTCATATACTTATGCACAATGGCTAATCATGACCGTGACAGTTTTACGGGTGGAGGAAGCCGGAGTACCCGGAGAGAACCACTGAGCAACGATGAGCAGCTGCCAGCTCCCCAACTTTGTAACTCTGCACTGCAGCACAGGCAGGGTTGGATTGGTTGAAGAAATGCGTAGCATCGACGTGCTGCACATTAGTACACGGCATCACCACGCCCCAATGTGGACAATCAGGGTTAAGTGCCTTGCCCAAGGGCACACTGCGGGAGTCCGAATTGATCGCTCAGACGGTCACCCATCCGATGATTAACCTGGCTCGACGTTGCTTAACTTTGGTGATCTGACAAGAACCGGTTACCGCAACGCCACCGCACACCCAATGCATGATTAATATAGTAAACAATGATTCTGTTTTATCATAATAAGTAGCATGGGGGGGAGGGGGGGGCAAATTCCCATGGGTCCCTCTAAAAATCCTGAATTCTATGATCTGCATGGTGCATCAAGTAATGAAATTACTAATGACATGCTATTCCTGGCAAAATTAATGACATGTCTTGCCCTCAAAATGTCTCCAAATAATAGCCATTTGGGTAATATTTTTCAAAAATTTTTTTTGAAAAATATACCCATCCTTCTCCCCCCACCTCCACCCCCCCCCCCAAAAAAAAAAAATCAGCTCACTCCAACACAAGTGGGACACAATCTCCATACCTTTCCCCAACTCAAGATTTTGCTCTTCATGTTATGCCTTTTGCATAAAAATTCTTGGACTCCTCGCCTAGAAGATCCATGCGCTCCCCCTCCCCCCCCCCCCCCCCCCCCGCCAGTATAGATAACTGGCTACATGCTTGAACAGTTCCCCATGGGAACCCCAGGAAGTGAAGCAGTACTTGTTTACTGTGGTAAATAAGCTCTGCTTTACTGGTAAAATAGAACCCTGTCACCAATACTTGGGGTGGAAATCCTCGAAAAAGGGCAACATGGGTATAAACGATTGACTAAACTTGGCTTTATCTCCATGTTGTGGTCACGATTAGCCATTGTGCAGAAATATGTGACCTTAAACACCAATAAAAAGTAAATAAATGCCTGATCAAAACAGGGCTTGTCACCAATGCCTCTCATGTGGGTCCTCGGAAGTGGAACGTTGATGGTAGAAACAATTAGAAAACTTGCCCTTTATCTAACTTGACTAGTGAACAACAGCAACAAATTCACTTGAACTTTTTAATATTTTATTTTTTTGGCTTAACCCTTTACCTAACCTGAAAAGCAGACGACACTTGCAAAAAAAATTCTTGAATAACTATTTTTTTTCATTTTTTGTCTCAAAAACATAGGTTATGACCCCTTATTGGAACGAGCTCGACGAGCTCGTTCCAATGAGGGGTCATAACCTATGTTTTTGAGACAAAAAATGAAAATGAATTGGCAATTTTTTAGAATAGCACTGTCCGGTTTTGGCCGTTACTTTGGGTAAAGGGTTAAAAAACATAGCTTATGACACCTCATTGGAATGCGCTCGATGAGCTCAATGCAATTAAGGATTACAAGCTATTATTTAGAGGAAAAAATTAAATTAAAATTTGAATAGAAGTTTTTGTTAATAGTGCTGGACAGATCTATCCATTACGTTATATGAAAGGTAAATAGATCATCTAATCCATGTTAGTTGCATTTTTTTCCAGCACCAATCCAGTTACTATGCATTCAATAGAAATTTCACCTGTCAGTTGCATATTTATTTGTTATAGAGAAAATGCCTATTAATTGAATAAGCAATATTTTCTGATTTTCCGTAACTTTTGGGAAAATATCAATTTCTTCATTCTTCTGAAACAATATTCAGCATTAACTCTCAAGTCCCCTTACAGCTCTACAAACAGTCCTTTTTATATTGCTGTGAAAACAGTGTCCCAAGTGTATTCTTCCCTGCAAACTGGACTGGTAAAATGCATTTATCGTGACAGCATCCTTACATCATTGTTGGTTGCCTGTACAGGCATCCAACAATAATGTAGAACCACTGTTAAGTCATCTGCAGCTGTGTACTTGTATATACGAAGTTATTACAGTAGAACCTGTCTTGAGAGACTGCCCTTTGGGCCACACAAAAGTGGTCTCTCATAACAGGTTTCCGGTTTTCTCAAGTCAGTGAATAACCAACCACAAAATTCAGAAATGGAGAAGAATGGATTTTTGTAATTACTTTGTAGTTATTCTTTTTTATGAAGTTTTTGTAACAAATTGGAATGGACTGTTATAAAAATTATAAAAATAAAATAGTGTTGAAAATCTTCAATGAAGATTTTCAGCACTAATTTATTTTTATAATTTTTATAACGGTCCATTTCAATTTGTTACAAAAAGATTTTCAACACAAATTTATTTTTATTCCTATCTGTCACATTTCAGTTGTGCCTTTTAGCAGATCTAATCAAGCTCATGATCGTGTGTTCGCCATCGTGGGTCCCAGATTGTGGAATTCCCTGCCAATTAGTGTCAGAACTTCAGAAACTCTCGATGTCTTCAAAAGAAATCTTAAAACTTTCCTATTTACTGAAGCATTCTCCTAAACCTCTCTAAGAGGCAACCAAAACAGATGTGACTCTTCATTTCAGAAAAGTGTATTTATTTCTGTCAAGCATTTTAGAGCACTATTTGTGGTTTTACGCTCTAGAAAATCAATTATTATTATTATTATTATGAAATTGTTTATTCAGCAATAATACTAATCTTTTCACAGGGGTCTTATAAAAACATCTCAATCTTTAATGAGTTAGCAATTGAAATCCAATTAAGAGCTTTTAATACTTTTAATTATGTTAGTATAACCACAATGGATTTTCCAATTCCAGAACAGGTAAAAAGTTTTTGTCATGGTTTCAGTCTTCAAAGGGGCGGTCTCTCAAGACAGGTCCATTATGGCATAAAAATACAAGTTGGTACCAGGTCACAGTGGTCTCTCAAGACAGGTGGTCTCCCATAGCATGTCCGTTATAGAGTAAAACCAATCGGTGCCTGGCAGATGTGGTCTCTCAAGACAGGTGGTCTCTCAAGACAGGTTTTACTGTATTGGTTATTGAAGAATCGTTTTTGCAATCATTGTTGCCTCTTGTGAGGTAGGAGGGGAAAACAAAAAATGTTTTCACTGGTTTCAGAGGCATTGCAAAGATAGACCGATTTGATGGCCATCACTTAAAATCATCTCTGAAGTGGCAGACTATACTTGCCCAAAAATCTAGATCGACTGCACCCTCAGGGAGAGGTAGTACCTTTGTGAGAGGACCCAACCTCCCACACTGGTCCTCACCCGAGGGTTCAACCGACATCAGTCAACGAGATCGCCACACCGCAACAGGAGACACCTGCTGAGTACCGTAACCTTTTCCTCCTTCAACACGTCTAGACATGTGACAGCCAATCATATACAGTTACCAAGGGTTGAAAGGGGCTTGTTTCCCATACCGTCCCTGCGCGCCTTTGGCGTGCAAAAATCATTTCGTTCGTGGTCTCCCATAGCAGGTCCATTATAGAGTAATACCAATCGGTGCCTGGTAGATGTGGTCTCTCAAGACAGGTGGTCTCTCAAGACAGGTGGTCTCTCAAGACAGGTGGTCTCTCAAAACAGGTTTTACTGTAACATAAAATTAATCTGAAGACTTGAGGATTAAAAAGTAAGAATTATTGAATTTGAACTCATTTATAGATCTGTCCAACCTCAGTATATCCAATTTATTTATTGGGGTTTTACAACATTTTTGATAGTCATTCCTCATGTCGGACAGTTTTATGGGTGGCAGAAGCCAGAGAATCTAGAGAGAACCACCGAGCAATAGAGAGCAACTGTCAGACTTCTCAGCGTACTAACTCGGCACAGGCAGGGTTAGCATTGGTTGAAGACAAGTGCACCATCAATGTGCAGTACACCTTAGTACACAGCACAACTATGCCACCATGTGGGCAGTCTGGATTAAGTGCCTTGCTCAAGCCGGGATCAAACTGTGGACATTTTGGTTTGAAGTCCAATGCCAAAACCATTGAGCCAGCGTGCTCCCCCAGTACATCCCATATCTAATAATTTAATCTACCATATCTTGCTTGACAGAGCTCCATTGTCAAAAAATAAACAAAATAGATTAAAATCGCAGTTCATCACTAGAACATAGGAATATGTCCAACTTCTAGTCAACTGAATGTCCTTAACTGAATATATTTCACAGGCAAAGTGGATATTCAATTAACAGGATTCCACTGTAATAGAAAATGTGAGAAGTGAAAAGTGTTAGCTATCACTTTTCTGCTGGTTTTCTAATCTCTTCTTGTGTTTTGATAACTTTTTTGTGGTATTTTTTTAATTTTTTCAGTCTTCAGATCAATAATAATAATAAGTCCAGAATGCAATGTGTATCAATAAGATAAACACAGAATAAATATACCGTGCATTAAAATGAATTCGTTATCCATGATTGGGTTAACTCCTTGGATGCTGCTGACGGATATTCCTGCCAAGATAAGTTTTCTCAATGGTTTCTTGATTTAACCCTTTACCCAACGCAGACGATATCAAAATTTATTATTTTAAATATAATTTTTTTAAATTTTTCAAAAAGTTTCAACAAAACCATATCATGTGACCCCTCATTGGAATGAGCTCAAAGAGCTCGTTCCATTGAGAGGTCACATGATATGGTTTTGTCGAAATTTTTTGAAAAATTTAATTTTTTCAGCTGCTCAATTTGCATATTACGCGGGCGGATGCGGGCGATTCGTTAGGTAAAGGGTTAAATGTACCATACTGGATGCATTGGTTACTGACCAATCAGGAAGCTAGTATAATTTTAAAAGCGTAATAATTTTGTTTATCTAACAATCATATACATTTTGGCTTGAAAACCACGAGAAATGGTACGTATCATATAATATGTTCTGATTCCGTATCATGTAGATGACTCGTTTCCGGAAACGCAATGGGCTATCATAACAGCTGCATGAATACAATCTATGTGTGTTTCAGTGATCTACTCTACTGATCGCTTACAAAACAAAATTCCTTACAATTAGCGACAGAACTATTAATAGCCAATTACCCCCCCCCCCCCCCCCCACACACACCCACACAATAAATAGAAACTGCAGAATTAAATATTACACACTTGTAAATTCAAGCATATCATCATTGGAAGTAACATTGAGAGTGAATAATTTTACAACGCAACTTGGAAAATTTGCGGTGACCATGTTACTCATTGTTTGTTAAAGTGCACAACAATATTGTTCCATAAAATATGGGTTTTTTAAAAAAAACTTTTTCTCACCCAACATTATGTCCCAAAACGGTATTAATAATTTAAGATTTAATCTGTTTATGTGACAGAATTGTTAGATAAATGAATGTTATCATAATAATGTGCATGTCCTGTGATTTGTATCAGATTCAATGTGGTGTCTAGAATGGGATCACAAATCGCCGGCAAAGCCGGCTCATTGAGATCCGATTCTGGACACCACCTCAAATCTGATATAAATCACAGGACATGCACATTATTATGATAATCTGTATATACCTCATAAATGTATCAAATTTTAACATATAGTGGATTTAATATAACTATAATACAGTAAACCTGTCTTGAGAGACCACTGTCTTGATTGACCACTGTCTTGAGAGACCACATCTGCCAGGCACCGATTGGTTTTACCCTATAATGGACCTGCTATGGGAGACCACCTGTCTTGAGAGACCACTGTAACCGGAAAGGAATGGTTTTGCGCGCCGAAGGCATGCAGGGACATTATGGGGGACAAGCTCCTTTCGACCCTCAGTGACTGTAGATGATTCATTCTCACATGTGGGGGCGCGGTGGCTCAGTTGGTAGAGGTGCAGGCTGCAAGCCGAGAGGTCCTCGGTTCGAATCCCACCTGCGGCAACCGCGTTGTGTCCTTGGGCAAGACACTTCACCCCGATTGCCTACATGGGGGCACGATGACGCTGTGTACTGAGGCGTACTGTACGTCGATGGTGCGCATGTCTTCAACCAATCTAACCCTGCCTGTGCTGCGGTGCAGAGTTCAGAGTTACGATGTTGGAGAGCTGACAGCTGCTCGTCGTTGCTCGGTGGTTCTCTCCGGGTACTCCGGCTTCCTCTACCCGTAAAACTGTCACGGTCACGATTAGCCATTGTGCATAAATATGTGACCTTAAACACCAATAAATAAATAATTCTCACATGTCTAGGCGTGTCGAAGGAGGAACGGCTTCAGGTACTCGGCAGGTGTCACCAGTTGCGTCGTGATGGTCTCTTGGCTGATGTCGGTTGAACCCTCAGGTGAGGACCAGTGTGAGAGGTTGGGTCCTCTCACAAAGGTACTACCTCTCCCCGAGGGTGCAGTCGATCTGGATTTTCGGGCAAGTATAGTCTGCCGCTTCGAGGATGATTTTGAGTGATGGCCATCACTGGCAAGTATAATCTGCCTCAGGCTGTCTCTGTTTGGTTGGACTCTTTGAAGGAAAACAACAACGACCCCTTTCAGGGACCACCAAGAAGAAGACCCGAACTTCCCTGGTTCGGGGGCAGGCCTGCATTGTAATCCTATTGGGTTGGGACAAGAAGATGTGCAATGCGCAAACAAAAAGGGGCAGAGGCGGGACGCAGGACCAACGCTCGCCTCCCTTAAAGTGGTCGACCATCCTCCACTCCACTGTAACCTGGTACCAACTTGTATTTTTATGCCATAATTGACCTGGAATGGTTTAACGTGCCAAAGGCGCGCAGGGATGGTATGGGGAGCAAGCCCCTTTCTCTTTGACTGATGTCGGTTGAACCCTCGGGTGAGGACCAGTGTGGGAGGTTGGGTCCTCTCACAAAGGTACTACCTCTCCCCGAGGGGGCAGTCTATCTAGATTTTCGGGCAAGTATAGTCTGCCACTTCGGAGATGATTTGAAGTGTTGGCCATCACAGGCAAGTATAATCTGCCTCAGGCTGTCTCTGTTTGATAGGTTGTCTTTGAAGGAAACAACAACGACCCCTTTCGGGGACCACCAGGAAGAAGACCCGAACTTCCCTGGTTTGGGGGCAGGCCTGCATTGTAATCCTAATGGGTTGGGACAAAAAGTTGCGCAATGTGCTTACAAAAAGGGGCCGAGGCGGGACGCAGGACCAACGCTCGCCTCCCTTAAAGTGGTCGGCCACTTTTAGGGACGGAGTGGAGGATGTACAGGAACCATGGGGGTGACTGTTTCCATAACGGTTAGACTGTCTGTAGCGGTTATTGGGGTGCTGGTCAAAAAGCATCTTCTGTGTACCTGCTTAAAAGAAGAAGGTAGAATTAGTTTTCATTAAAGTATGTAAATTGTAAAGATGAAAGTCGCACATCTTGTTCAATCTTAAGCTGAGTCGGTGAAGGCAGCCCTTTCTGGTAGAAGGCCACAGTTAAGCTGTTTTTCTGCCTGTTTATTCACCTTCTCGTTCCCTATTTATTATTTAGTTTTTATAACAGTATTTAATCCTGATGTAATTTTTAGTTTAGTCGGTGAAGGCAGCCCTTTCTGGTAGAAGGCCACAGTTAAGCTGTTTTTCTGCCTGTTTATTCACCTTCTCGTTCCCTATTTATTATTTAGTTTTTATAACAGTATTTAATCCTGATGTAATTTTTATTTGCTTCGGTGAAGGCAGCCCTTTCTGGTAGAATGCCACAGTTAAGCTGTTTTTCTGCCTGTTTATTCACATTCTTATTCCCTATTTATTTAGTTTTTAACAATATTTAATCCTGATGTAATTTTACTTGAGTCGGTGAAGGCCGCCCTTTCTGGTAGAAGGCCACAGTTAAGCTGTTTTTCTGCCTGTTAGTTCACCTTCTCGTTCCCTAGTTTTATTCGAGCGGTCTTAGTTTTGATTACAATTTTTGGGCTTTTGTCGGCTTTCGCAAATTGCTCCAAGTTCGGAGATTAGTTTGCTGTCGGCTAACCAGTCATGATTTTTCGCGGCCAGGGTGGCTAGGCGGTCTTTAATGGTGGGGATATCGGCCCTGTCGTGGAGTGTTTTGATGGGTGTGTCCCATGGGGCACGGAGGGTAACTCTAAGCGCGTGATTTTGGACCTTCTGGAGTTTTCCCATATTAGTTTGGTTGAGGTCAGTTAGTATGATTGCACCGTATTCGAGTACTGGGCGCACAAAGGCTTTGTATAGTTTGAGTAGGGTGGACTGGTTGGCCCCCCATGAAGTTCCCTTAAGCATTTTCAGTAAGTTAATGCGTTTGGTGGCTTTTTTTGCCATGTCGTCGATGTGCTTGTTAAAGGACAATTTTTGATCAATGGTGATGCCCAGAAATTTCGCCTCTTTGCATTCTGGGAGGATGTTATCCATAAGTTTTAGGTCAAAATCACGTTTATTTTTCTTGCGAGTAAAGGTGATTCGTTGGGTTTTATTGGCGTTTAGCTTAATTCTCCATTTGGCACACCATTGTTCTAGGTCATCGAGAGTGCGTTGCAGGGGTTTTTGGAGCAGATTGGCCGTATTGTTAGAGTCCCAGAGGCCCTTGTCATCCGCGAATTGGGAGACTTGAACACGATCCTCGGAGAAGTTAAGGTCATTTACATAGAAGATGTAAAGGACGGGGCTCAGGACGGATCCTTGGGGGGTGCCTGCTTCAAGGGGGACACTGTCAGACATTTCCTTGTTCACTCTAACTTTAATTTCGCGATCATTTAAGAAAGAGGATAGTAATCTGAGCAGTTTCTTGGGGAGTTTCATTTTTGATAATTTGTAGCGCATTCCATTGTGCCAGATGGAGTCAAATGCTTTTTCGACGTCTAGCAGGACTGCTGCACCTATTTGCTGATTGTTGATAGCGGCCTTCATTTGGGTAACTAGTCGGTAGACATGTTCGATGCCTTCTTTGTGGTTTCTATAGGCTCTTTGCCATTTATTAAAAAAATCGTTGTCTTCAAGGTGCCCCCTGAGCCGATTGGTAAGGATTCGTTCGAATGTCTTACCAATGCAGCTGAGTTGGCTGATTGGGCGGTAGCTGGCTGGATCGGAGGGGGTCCTTGTCCGGTTTTGGTATCATGACACCGATGGCTTTTTTCCAACATTTGGGAAAGTAGTCATGGGTGAGGCATGTGTTGAACAGTTTGTTTAGTTTTTCGATTAGGGAGTATGGGCTTTGTTTTAGAATTTTGTAACTTACTTCGTCTTCGCCGGGTGAGGAAGAATTTTTGCATTTTTTTATGACGTTGATGATTTCGTCATTAGTGATGGGGATGACAAGGTCATCGTCATCCCCGTCTTCTGGCCCATTATTGAACTTGGGGTCACGGTAGATATTGGGGTGTGCATTGATGAAGTCATCAATGTCGTTTATGGCGGCGTCATCGTTGCCCGCAACTTGATGCGGGCGATGGGTTTTTCTTAGCAGGTCAGCAAAGGTGTCGGCCTTGTCTTTGTCGGTGCGCGTGAAGGAACCATCTTCCTTCTTAAGAGGTTTTCCTGCGGCTTTGCGGCTTTTGTTTTTTTGCCCAGTTAGGGTTTTGAAAGAGTCCCAGAATTTTTGGGCTTCCTGATCTCCATTTAGATCGGCTGTTGCCTTTTCCCAGTTGGCTTGTTTTTCAGCTTGGAGGGCTTTTTTGACCTCGCCATGAAGGCGGTTGTATGTTTTTTTGAGGTCAGCTTTCTTACCGGGGTCAGTTTCGGTTTTAAGAGTGCGAAGAGCTTTCCGTTTATAGTTTTGATTAGTGAGAGTGTGTCGCCCAAGATAGTATTTCTCCAGGGGCGTACTTCTTCTTTTGGGCATATTTCGTTTAGGGTTGAGTTAATGATTTTTTCTATGCCCTCGCATTGGGTTTCGAGTTCCGCTGCATTGGATGGGGGGGTGTTTGTGAGTTTGACATCGATGATGTCACGATAGAGGTTCCTATTAATTTTTCTAAAATTTCTGCGGAGAGTGGGGGGGTACCTGAGTGGGCCATTTCCTAGCTGCAGTGAGGCATGGACTGGGAGGTGATCGCTGCCTAAGTCGTCATCGCCGACCCAGTGGTCATCGATGTGATTTATCAGGGAGTCACTGGTGATAATTAGATCGAGGATCTCAGATGAGAATAATGGGTTATTACTGATATAAGTTGCAGAGCTGTCATTCATAACCACATGAAGGTTATGCTATTTTGTGATTTCAAGGAGGGCTTCACCGTTAGGGGTGGTTTTGTTACAGCCAAAGTACAGGTAAACTTCTTACCTTTTCTGGAATTGGAAAATCCATTGTGTTATACTAACACAATTAAAAGTATTAAAACCTCTTAATTGGGTTTCAATTGCTAACTCATTAAAATTAGTGTTGAAAATCTTCAATGAAGATTTTCAACACTAATTTATTTTTATAATTTTTATTACAGTCCATTTCAATTTGTTACAAAAACTTCATAAAAAAGAACAACTACAAAGTAATTACAAAAATCCATTCTTCTCTATTTCTGAATTTTGTGGTTGGTTATTCACTGACTTGAGAAAACCTGAAACCTGTTATGAGAGACCACCTGTCTTGAGAGACCACTTTTGTGTGGCCCAAAGGGCGGTCTCTCAAGACAGGTTCTACTGTAGTAATAGTTAACATATTTGATTATTTCTAAACAATAATAACACAACTTATTCAGCCAAGGTATTTTCTCCCAACATTTGATCGTTAATGCAAGGAAGTGATTTTGTGACGTTCTCAATACAGTGAAAGTGAAAATTCTTGTATCTTCATTGCAGACGATACAATTACTATTTTGCCACAGTGCTTTTTGTAATCTATAATTGCCTGTACAATGAATAAATAATGAATGCAAAGCAGAGACACCATGTAATTAGACAATGAAATGTATTCAGGTGAAATTTGTAAGATGCTGTTTTATGGAGCAATTCATTTTTCTGCTATTTTTTTGAAGGGATGAAATGACAATTTTCAGATAACGAGATTTATTTGATTTGTTTATTTCTCTGAAGAAGAAATGATTTATTTTTCATCCACGAATAACCATGGTTTCTGCAAGCAATTATCTTTCAATGGATTATGAAGAATTGATTTAACTTGTTGCTTGATTGATGTACTGGTTTAATGATGTCACTATGGGGAGTGGAAGGGTGCTCACTGTGGTGGACGAGTTCTGCTTTTACTGTAATAATGAGACCTGGTAATACACCACTGAGGTGAGGCCGCATTGACCTCTGTCAAACAAGATGCAGTTGGTTAAATTCCTATTTGAATTATGGGAAAAATTTGCTGCTTGACATTTTTTGTAGTTTGACATCAGTGTGCAGAGGATAAATATATTACAAGATTTTGTGTTTCATTAACAAAATTTGTTCAGTAACCTACATGCAGTTAACCCTTTACCCAATGCAGACGATGTCAAAATTTATTATTTTAAATATCATTTTTAGCTCAACTTTGCCGTAAGTCAAATTTGAGCTTATGCCGTGGCCAGTCGTCCATCTGTCCGTCAACAATTCAATATGGCTCGGGCTAGAGGCCGTATTTATGAACCGATCTTTACGAAACTTCTTGGGTACCTTTGTTATCACCGTGTGACGAGAGTGAGTGTTTTGGGGTCCGGTCCGAAATTCAAGTTGGCCATTGTTAGCCATTTTGTACAAAATTAGGTGCAATCAGATTTTTGCACAGAACTTCCATATGAAAGCTCTGATTTGAAAATTTTATTGTATGAATGTTTAGTACCATGGGATACATCACATATAAAATGGGGTTTTTTTTCGCGTGTGTAAATTAAGCAAATTAGACTAACTTTGATGTTTTTAGTGTTACTTTCAGCACTGTAAGTGCAAATGCCAATATGGCTCGGGCTAGAGGCCATATTTATGATCCGATCTTTATGAAACTTCTTGGGTACCTTTGGTATCACCTTGGGACGAGAATGAGTGTTTTTGGGGTCTGGTCCGAAATTCAAGATGGCCAATGGCAGCCATTTTGTACAAAATTAGGTGCAATCAGATTTTTGCGCAGAACTTCCATATGAAAGCGCTGATTTGAATAATTTTTTTGTGTGAATGTTTAGTACCATGGGATACATCACATATAATACAGGTTTTTTTCTCGTGCAGAAATTATGCAAATTAGATGAACTTTGATTTTTTCAGTGCTACTTACACTCAGTAAGTACACATGTCAATACGGCTCGGGCTAGGGGCTGTATTTATGAACCGATCTTCACGAAACATCTTGGGTACCTTTGTTATCACCTTGGGACGAGAACGAGTGTTTCTGGGTGTGGTCCAAAATTCAAGATGGCTGCCAGTGGCCATTTTGTACCGAAATTAGGTCTAATCAGTTTTTTGTACACAACTTCTATATGGCTCAGGCTAGAGGTCGTATTTATAAACCGATCTTTACGAAACTTCTTGGGTACCTTTGTTATCACCGTGGGATGAGAACAAGTGTTTTTGGGTGTGGTCCGAAATTCAAGATGGCCACCAGCAGCCATTTTGTACCAAAATTAGTGCAATCAGTCTTTTGTACAGAACTTCTGTATGAAAGTTCTGATTTGAATAAATTTTTGTATGAATGTTTAGTAACATGGAATACATCACCTATAGTACAGGTTTTTTTCTCGTGCAGAAATGATGCAAATTAGATGAACTTTAATTTATTCAGTGCTACTTACACCAGTAAGTACACATGTCAATACGGCTCGGGCTAGGGGCTGTATTTATGAACCGATCTTCATGAAACGTCTTGGGTACCTTTGTTATCACCTTGGGATGAGAACGAGTGTTTCTGGGTACAGTCCAAAATTCAAGATGGCTGCCAGTGGCCATTTTGTACCAAAATTAGGTCTAATCAGTTTTTTGTACACAACTTCTATTCAGCTCAGGCTAGAGGCCGTATTTATGAACCGATCTTTACGAAAGTTCTTGGGTACCTTTGTTACCACCGTGGGATGAGAACGAGTGCTTTTGGGTGTGGTCTGAAATTCAAGATGGCCACCAGCAGCCACTTTGTACCAAAATTAGTGCAATCAGTTTTTTGTACAGAACTTCTGTATGAAAGTTCTGATTTGAATAAATTTTTGTTTGAATGTTTAGTAACATGGAATACATCACATATAATACAGGTTTTTTTCTCGTGCAGAAATTGTGCAAATTAGATGAATTTTGATTTATTCAGTGCTACTTATACACAGTAAGTGCACATGTCAATACGGCTCAGGCTGGAGGCTGTATTGTGAAACTTCTTGGGTACCTTTGTTATCACCTTGGGACAGGAACAAGTGTTTTGGAGTGCCTTTGTTATCACTGTGTTATGAGAACAAATATTTTGAGGTTCAGTCAGACCCACTCTGGGACTCAAAGATTTCTTTTCGAGTTTAGTATCTGACTGTCGCCCACCTTTACAATACTTTACCACATTTGTTACAGACTGTTACAATACTTTATATGTACCTTTGTTATCAGGTCATTACCTAGATGTTTGTCATTGCTGTGTCATATACTATACATGAACATGTCTTAACAAGTTGAGCTACAGTGTCATTGACTCTTTCATTTAAATTTTTTCAAAACAATTCAGCAATACCATTTCATGTGACCCCTCATTGGAACGAGCTCGTTACAATGAGGGGTCACATGATATGGGTTTGTTGAAATTGTTTGAAAAATAATATTTTTTTAGCTGCCGAATATGCACATTACGTGGGCAGATGTTGCCAATTTGTTGGGTAAAGGGTTATTTTATTTATTGGTGTTTAAGGTCACATACTTATGCACAATGGATAATCATGACTGTGACAGTTTTACGGGTGGAGAAATTAAAGCTGGAGTACCCAGGGAGAACCACGGAGCAACGACGAGCAACTGTCAGCGCCTCAACATTCTAACTCTGTTAAAGCTCCGCTCAAGCAGTGTTACAGCAATTGAAGACATGTGCATCATCGGCGTGCAGTACACCTCAGTACTTGGCCTCATCGTGCCCCCATGTAGGGAACTGGGATGAAGTGCCTTGCCCGAGGACACAATGCGGGTCATCCCGGACGGGGATCAAACGCTGAAACCTCCAGCATAGAAGTCCAACAGTCTACCACTGAGCCACCGCGCTCTCCGCTATAACAAATAATTTCACGTTTAAAAATTGTATTCAATCTCACACATACAAGGTTATTCAGTTAGGAAATATCCATTTAAGGGGCTCTTCTATACTGTAAGTATTGCCAGTTAGTTGAAAGTGTTTAATTAACTGATAACTTACAGAAAATTTTCAAAATATTTTTCACCAAATCTAGCCACAGCTGCTTCACAGAAGCCATGACTAGATTGGTGAAACATTCATAAAAATTTAACTCAAGAAATCATTGGTCAAAACATCCATTCAATTTACAGGTGGAACATTTGGTTAAAAGTTCCAAATTTATACTTATATTCGTGGAAAGAGATTTTGTTTCCTGGGCTTAAATATCTGCCAGGGGCAGGGCTTATAGTTTGATTAGAATCCGAGAATCGTTTCACACAAAGATTCATGCAACAATACCAGCGAGAATCCATGTAGATTCTCACTGTACCTTTGCTAGGATTCGCATGAATAGAATTGAGTCAACCCTTTACCTAACATAGCAACAGCAAATTAACCAACACAAGGCTAACATGACCTGAAATATCCAGACACTTTGTCAACAAAAATTGTACAAATATGGCTGTCATTGGAACCGGCTCAATGAGCCGGTTCCAATAACTTCCATATTTGTAAGGTTTTATTGGTAAATATTGTTTATTATTTAAAAAATTATCAAATTCAGTTTATGCTTTAAAAATTAAAAAGCTGCATTGGGTAAAGGGCAGGGGTCAGCCTGGCAGCTGATTTTAGGGAGAATTGACTTCTTCCTCCAGAGACTTTAGGGAGAAGTAAGGGGCCAGGAGGGAGAAATCAGTAGACATGAGGGAGAAGTCAGAAAAAAACAAAACATATATGGCATCGTGACAAAATAAATGTACATAGAGGACACAATTGTGGAGAAAAAAATAAATAAAAGTTATACAAACATACATACACACACAAAACTAAGTCATGTAGGTTAAAATTCTCCCCCTCCCCTACAAAAAATTGTGTCGTTCATGGTTTCTGAATACCCCCTAACTCTTTCCCTAACAGTGATGACTAGGCCTGGGGTGACCATGCAGTTGATTTTGTATTTGCCTCAATGCAGTGGATTTGAAATTTAGCATTACCCATGGTGAGAGTGTTCTCTGTAATAGAATGTATATTATTTTTAAAAAAATATTTAAAGTATTTAAAATAAATTTCAAGTTCACATAAGAAGATGGGTCATTCATGGTTTCTGAATGTCCTAATTGAATTGAAAAGCAGAGTTAAAAAAGTTTTCGACATCCTTCGTAAATTAAGCGTCATTAACAATTTGAGTTAATTTATTTCTAAGGTAAATGACAAAATATTTCAGTTGTCTCCCTTACTCGCTGCATTGGGAGATAAAACTCTGTTCAGAAAAATTACAATTTCTGTCAACCATCTTACATTGACACAAGCGACTGGTGCTATAAGGCCTGCTATTCTTATCCATCCTAATATGTGTGATTTCTATCGTAACCTTATTACATTTAACCCCCTTCCATCATAAGTTTTCAGAGTAAAACTTTCAATGCAAATTGTGGGGTGAATTTCAATGCAACCAATTTTTCAGTGGAACAGAGCAGAACTGTAAGCAATTTCGACGTTTTTATGGATGAACTGTCCACTGCACATTTTGGGGGGTTTTGAAATGGTAGTTAACTTTAATAAATTCTAATCAACTCGATGCGTGTCTTGTGTGATTTCGTGGTTTTTGCTTACACTTTTGTTTTTAAATAGCATTTTGTGCTGGTTGCTATCAGTTGGGGTGTATTGTTCGAACAACTACGACATTACAACTCTTTTCAGAAATATAAAATTGGGCTAGTTTAGGCTATTTTCCCAGCCATATGATGGATTTAACAGCAGGCGTGTTTACTTTTTTGTAAATGTGGAAGCGTTGTTTTTTTTTGGAAATAAAACATAAGAAAATACAGTAAACTGCCATGTCTCCCAAGGAAGTTTGGGAGGGCGACTTGTATTTCGCCCCGAATGTAAGCCAAGATGACTTGAGGAATGACAAGGCAACTTCTTCGCCCTAGTCACCCACTCGGCTGACCCCTGGTAAAGGGTTAACATGTGTTATTGGTATACAACAGGGGTTCAAACATGGTGGCATCATGGGATCCTGGGACACTCAAAGTAGGTATGGATTCTTGCAACCATTTTCACAACCATTTTCACAGAATCCGAATGGATTCTCCCAAATTTAGATGAAATATAAGCCCCGCAGGAGCATATAAGGGGTTAAATATTGAACCTCAATATCAGAGTTATCTTTTTCTAGTATGCTATCCCCAACTCATCACGAGACATCCAATATTGAGGTGATGGCATCAGTGGTTTTATTGGTCTGCACTTGAAATCTGAAGCATCACCAGCTGAGCATCTTGTCTGAGCTAATCAGAATATCTTCATAGTACATCTTAATGGATCAGACCTGATCAGAAAGAAAGATAAAAATTAAAGTGAAAGAAAGTTTATTGAATTCTGTGTTCAAGACTACATTGATTTTGTCAAATTTTATCACTTAATTGATCCAACAAAGGAATCAGGCCACTCCAACATGTATGAGAGAAAACTGCCCAGCCATTTCCTAATTCTTTCATTTGTCTTTCTTTCCATCACTCATGGCTTCCTTGTTTAGTGTGGTAACCAAGTTCTGTTGTACTGGTAAAATTGGGCTCAGTCACCAATTCCTAAGATGGAAGGAAGTCCCTTAAAGTAGGTAGTACAAACGTACAGGTATAAACTTTTAGCTATACTTGACTCTGTTGTGGTCATGCTATAGTCAAATCCAAGTATGATGAAAGTGATTTAACAATAAATAAATAAATAAATAAATAAATAAATAAATAAATAAATAAATAAATAAATAAATAAATAAATAATCCTGACTTCAACACTGGAGCAAAAGCACATACATCATTAGTTGCTGAGGTGTTACACATCAGTTTTACCTTTCATACTCTGATTACAAGGTCACAGCTATCCATCCGTCCGTTATCAACATTTTGATGTCTGTATCATAATTTCCTTAGTACTTGACACAACTTGATTACACATATATATCATCAGTCGAGGGTGCGTCGCATAACATGTTTACATCCATACTCAGAGGTTAAGGTCACAGTTATGTGTCAAATGTTGATAATGCCATTTCTTATTGTGCCATTTTTTGCCGGAGCGTAACTTCTCCATAACTTGACATAAAAATTTTGATGAAACTTCATTATTCACATATACATCATCAGTAGATGATGTTATAATTCTTTTACATACATATCATTAGTTGTCGCTGTGCATCAAATTTACCTTTCACAACCAAGGTCAAGGTCGCATCAAATATCAATAATGCTATTTCTTGGTAACATTTTCTTGTCCCAAAAATTTAAATTTGTGAGTAGTATCATTGATTTTAATATTATCCCTCTAACTCCTTGCATGCTGCTGGCAAACATTCTTGCCACTGAAATAAATATATACCGTATTTACTCTATATATTGGGACACTCTGTGTATTGGGACACTCTATGATTTGGGACACACATTTTTTCCAGAAAACTATATTTATACCCCCGCTTCGAAGAAGTGGGGGCTATATAGGAATCACCCTGTACGTCCGTACGTCTGTACGTCCATACGTCCATCCGTCCATCTGTCCATCCGTCCGTCCATACGTCTTTCCGGCCAGACAAATTCTTGTGTGCGCAACTCCTCCTACATTAATGAACCGATTTTGATGAAACCTTCATCTCTACTAAGTGAACATGTGCATATTCCAAACTTTTTGATCTGCGACAATTTTAACCAGGTTATCTCTCTTGAACTTTGATTTAATATGGGTTTCTATATGAAATTCTTGTGTGCGCAACTCCTCCTACATTTATCAATCAATTTGGACAAAACTTTTTAGACATCATCACTACTAAGTGAACATGCGCATATTCCAAGATTTTTGATCTGCGACAATTTTAACCAGGTTATCTCCCTTTGACTTAGATTTATTGTGTCTTTCCATCTGAACAAATTCTTGTGTGCGCAACTCCTCCTACATTAATGAACCGATTTTGATGAAACATTTCAAACATCATCTCTACTAAGTGAACATGTGCATATTCCAAACTTTTTAATCTGCGACAATTTTAACCAGGTTATCTCTCTTGAACTTTGATTTAATATGGGTTTCTACATGAAATTCTTGTGTGCGCAACTCCTCCTACATTTATCAATCAATTTGGACAAATCTTTTCAGACATCATCACTACTAAGTGAACATGAGCATATTCTAAGATTTTTAATCTGCGACAATTTTAACCAGGTTATCTCCCTTTGACTTAGATTTATTATGTCTTTCCGTTCGAACAAATTCTTGTGTGCGCAACTCCTCCTACATTAATGAACCGATTTTGATGAAACCTTTCCAACATCATCTCTACTAAGTGAACATGTGCATATTCCAAACTTTTTGATCTGCGACAATTTTAACCAGGTTATCTCTCTTGAACTTTGATTTAATATGGGTTTCTGCATGAAATTCTTGTGTGCGCAACTCCTACATTTATCAATCAATTTGGACGAATGTTTACAGACATCATCACTACTAAGTGAACATGCGCATATTCCAAAATTTTTGAGCTGTGGCAATTTTAACTAGGTTATCTCCCTTTAACTTAGATTTATTATGGGTTTCTACATGAAATTCTTGTGCGTGCAACTCCTCCTACATTTATCAATCAATTTTGACGAAACCTTTCAAACATTATCACAACTAAGTGAACATACACATATTCCCAAATTTTTGATCTGCGACAATTTTAACCAGGTTATCTCTCTTTAACTTGGATTTATTATGGGTTTTCAAATGGGATTCTTGTGTGTGCAACTCCTCCTACATTAATGAACCGATTTTGAATACATGTTGCACATTGTAAATGTGTTTTTCCAAATGTAAACCATATATGTGTGGGCTCTTTAAGTATTCAGTGCTTTTCTGTGGAAGGCCACATGCAAATACAAATTTCAACAACAAAAAATGATCTTTATGTATACATTTCCTTATGGCCTTCGCCTACATGATCAGAAGTGCATTCCTCTAAAAACCCAAAGCGGGGGTATTAATCACCTTCAGTGATAGTTCTAGTTTGTTTATGCTCCAAAGTTTGGGACATTCAGGAGATTTATTTCCTGTTGGCCTATAGCTAGTAGCAGACGACACTCATAAAAAAAATTCTTGAGTAACTAAAAATTTTCATTTTTTGCTTCCAAAACATAGCTCATGATCCCTCATTGGATCGAGCACAATGCGCTCGTTCCAATGAGGGATCATAAGCTATGTTTTGGAAGCACAAAATGAAAATATAAAAAAAAATTGGACGGCCTTTTTCGTACACAGTGATGGAAAACGAATCACACACAACTTTATTCAGCATCAAATCAAGACCAGGCTGTGTTCTTTCCCCATTTTCTAACAATTGGGACACCTGTAAAAATAATTATTTTTAGCTGTCCCAATACATAGCGTAAATACGGTAATTTGGGCACATTTTATCACAGCAGCCTTGATTAGATTTTCATTAAAAATATCTTGAAAATACTTAGTGGGTTAAGAGGTAAGGCCTGGTTGTAATAGGTGAGAATGCAAGGCAACCATGTTTCTTATTTTCTCTTTCTTATATTTATCCTGCATTTAGCTAGCTGTCCCTAAAAGTAGCGACCATGTCAGAGCTATACAGGCTGAGAGGCCTCTTGTTCTATCTTGAGATAATTATATAAAAAATGCAATGAGACAACTCAGTGAGATCCTAAAATTTCTCCTCGGACCAAGTTATTTAAATCCCCAAACAACTGAGAATGTTGTGAGATATTTACCATCTGAACTCAGTGCTCAAATAAGGCACTTATACATCTTATCAAAGATTCACTAGGAACGTTCTACATGGACACATGACTTAAATTCAACCTGGTAGATTGTAATTCAGAATCATTCGCTATTTTGGAATTCATTGATTACCATCTCAAATCAATGACTAAAAAACATCTAGCTATCTCAGAAATACACAGGATTTCCTTTGCAGACCTTTTAAATTGAAAATCTAAAAAAATGCATTTCTGGATTCATTGGATATTGACAGCATGTATATGAAGATTGACATTGATAAAGAAAGTGAAATTGTGGAAAATGCATTAAAAACTTTCCAAATATTAAATGCCCGGATAAATAAATTTAGGATCTTTCAGAACTGATCTTAACCCTTTACTCAACGAATCGGCTGCATCCGCCCACGTAATATGCAAATTCAGCAGTTGAAAAATAATTATTTTTCAAAAAATTTCAACAAAACCATACCATGTGACCCCTCGTTGGAACGAGCTCGTTCCAACGAGGGGTCACATGATACGGTTTTCAAGTGTCAGGATTTCATGGTAACGATCATTGCCGGTAGTGTGTCGGTACCGTGGTCACAAAATGACGGAACCGAAATATCGTTACCCACTCAATCTGTCACTAAAGACATTGAAACATTTGTTGTTGAAAGAAATGCTCATAAGAGCTGCTCGTTGGTGAACAATCATCACTGTGATAGAAACGAAATGCTGTTTACATCGAATACAGAAACAAGTTGAAGTGCGAAAAACACGTGTGTATCGTTTGCACACTTTAGACATTTCAACCAATAACATTCTCGGAATGAATAAAGTGCGGGACCATTTTGCTGAAGTGAATGTGATTGGCTCATTCTGTAAACATCCTGACGTTTTTTTCGTCAGTAACATTATCACAAGTAATTTCATTGTGTGTCTGAGAATTGTTTTAAGTATGATAAAATAACAAGCGCCTGTGTTCAATATATGTTGAAAACTGAAGAGCAGTTTTTTGAACAAAGGTATCATGCACAGGTTTACTGGCATTATAATATCTAAAACAATAAATATATGTTAAAAAATCAACATCCCAGTAACCTCTGTTTGGTATCTATTGTGCCGGGGGTAATTCCCTTCACTCCGGACTGTTAATATAGGAGGCCGAAACGTCTCAATATCATTTCACATATAACTTACAAGTATATCAATGTATGCAGGCAGTTTTATTTAGGAGGGAAACGTGTCTGAAATCTAAAAAGCTACGAATGACATAAAATTCCCTCGATTCGGAAAAACTTCAAAAAGGTTCCCATAACTGCTCAGAGACGGTACCTAAATTTTGTTACCGGTGGGTTCCGTGTCTCTTAAACCACGGAAACAATTTTTTGGTTCCGTTGACGTCTGAAATCCTGATACTTGGGTTTTGTTGAAATGTTTTGAAAAATTAAAAAAAATTATATTTAAAATAATTAATTTTGGTATCGTCTGCGTTGGGTAAAGGGTTAAGATGCAATGACTTTCAATCCAATTTCAATAACATATATTAAAGATATTTTTTCACAAAATTTCAACAAAACCATATCATGAGATACACAAACAGAATGCGATGTGTGTTTGAATCGGTGGGTGTTTTACATAATGAGTTGGAATGGCGTAATCATATTTTGCTCTCGCGAAATATGACTGTGCCATTCCAACTCATTATGTAAAACACCCACCGATTCAAACACACATCGCGTTCTGTGTTTATTACACAACCCATGCATTAAAATTCATTCAAATAAACAAATTTTAATTCCGATGTTTAAACCCAAAGGTGAAGAGTTTGTTTTTTTTGACTGAAGCTGTACTGATCAAATGGATAGATAAAAAATCAAAACAAACTTTTCAGAACCAGTGTTTGTTGAAATTCTTATCGATGTTTTTCTTTGGCTGGTGCCAATTCTCGCCTAACCATTTGGTGGCTATTACTGTTAGTAAAAATATAAGTACAAATTTGTGCAGATAAGCAAAACAGCTGGGAGAAACATTTTTAAAAGAAGTTCGAAGCATGTCAAGATGTACAAAGATTTACCAAAAGTTGACCAATTTAGATATAAATGATCCACAAAACGAGACAGCCAAGGGGCTGGGTTAATGTTCTGGTTGGAATTGATTGGGTATTTTTTAAAAATATTATCTCATTTTTGGTTAACTAATTTTTTGTGAACCAACTTTATTTTGCCTTGGACATTTTCATTTTCACACTATGCGACAGACTGTCGATATGGATGAGAGATTATCGGGCATTGAAAACATAATTATCCTCTACAAAAACAAAGTTTGTGAGGGATCTAGCAATGGGGTCCATCCTTTCGTCTGTTCATTCGTCCATCCTTAACAACTCTAGACCTCTGTATCTTGGTCAGTGCATGTCCGATTTGAATGATCTTTAGTTTGCTGATGGACCATCATGGGGGAAAGGATATTCACAAGTAACGGGTGTTGTCCAATAATTTTTTCTAGATTTATGGGCCTTTTTCAACTTTTTTTGACTTAGAAAATTTTGATTTTTATGGTTTCTATATAATAACTGTAGTAGAACATGTCTGATTTGAATGATCTTTGGTATGCTGATGGACCACCATCAGGGGTGGCAGAAGCACCAAAAAAGTGGGGGGGGGGGGGGGGGGGGGGGCACAATTTTTTTTCTGGGTAACTGCAGGGGTGTACACATGCGCATGTTTTACCATAGTCCAAACTTGGACCCGAAGTCTGTAATGTAATTTTTAGCTCAACTTTGGCGAAGCCAAATTTGAGTTTATGCCATGGCCAATCGTCCGTCTGTCCATCAACAATTTAATACGGCTCGGGCTGGAGGCCGTATTTATGAAACTTCTTGGGTACCTTTGTTATGCCCGTGGGACGAGAACAAGTGTTTTGGGGTCCGATCCGAAATTCAAGTTGGCCGCTGGCAGCCATTTTGTACAAAATTAGGTGCAATCAGATTTTTGTGCAGAACTTCCATATGAAAGTGCTGATTTGAATAATTTTATGTATGAATGTTATTGCCATGGGATACATCACATATAATACAGGTTTTTTTCTCGTGCGTAAATAATGCAAATTAGACTAACTTTGATGTATTTAGTGTTACTTTTAGCACTGTAAGTGCAAATGCCAATACGGCTTGGGCTAGAGGCCGTATTTATGAACCAATCTTTACGAAACTTCTTGGGTACCTTTGGCATCACCATGGGACGAGAACGAGTGTTTTGGAGTCCAGTCCAAAATTCAAGATGGCCGATGGCAGCCATTTTGTACAAAATTAGGTGCAATCAGATTTTTGCACAGAACTTCCATATGAAAGCGCTGATTTGAATAATTTTTTGTGTGAATGTTTAGTACCATGGGATACATCACATATAATACAGGTTTTTGTCTCGTGCAGAAATTATGAAAATTAGATGAACTTTGATTTTTTCAGTGCTACTTACACACAGTAAGTACACATGTCAATACGGCTCGGGCTAGATCTGTATTTATGAACCGATTTTCACAAAACGTCTTGGGTACCTTTGCTATTGCCTTGGGACGAGAATGAGTGTTTCTGGGTGCGGTCCAAAATTCAAGATGGCTGCCAGTGGCCATTTTGTAACGAAATGAGGTCTAATCAGTTTTTTTACACAACTTCTATACAGCTCAGGCTAGAGGCTGTATTTATGAACCGATCTTTACGAAACTTCTTGGGTACCTTTGTTATCACCGTGGGATGAGAACGAGTGTTTTTGGGTGTGGTCCAAAATTCAAGATGGCCACCAGCAGCCATTTTGTACCAAAATTAGTGCAATCAGTCTTTTGTACAGAATGTCTGTATGAAAGTTCTGATTTGAATAAATTTTTGTATGAATGTTTAGTAACATGGAATACATCACATATAATACAGGGTTTTTTCTCATGCAGAAATTATGCAAATTAGATGAACTTTGATTTATTCAGTGCTACTTATACACTGTAAGTGCACATGTCAGTACGGCTCGGGCTGGAGGCTGTATTTATGAACCGATCTTCACGAAACTTCTTGGGTACCTTTGTTATCACCTTGGGACGAGAACGAGTGTTTCTGGGTGTGGTCCAAAATTCAAGATACCGAAATTAGGTCCAATCAGTTTTTTGTCATAACTTCTATACAGCTCGTATTTCTGAACTGATCTTCACGAAACTTCTTGGGTACCTCAGTTTTCACCTTGGGACAGGAACGAGTGTGTTATGGGGTGCCTTTGTTATCACTGTGCTATGAGAACAAATATTTTGGGGTTCAGTCAGACCCACTCTGGGACTCAAAGATTTCTTTTCTAGTTTAGTATCTGACTGTTACCAACCTTTACAATACTTTACCTATACATTTGTTACAGGCTACGGTCAGTATTTATGTACAGACCGTTACAATACTTTATATGTACCTTTGTTATCAGGTCATTACCTAGATGTTTGTCATTGCTGTGGCACATACTATTATGGCTAGTTGCAAACTTGCGATGTGCAATATCTCAGTATATAAAATGGACAGTGACACAGATAGTATTATGTTGCTAATTTTGATAGAACTATATTACTATCTCCCACAGTCAATGTGGCCATAGGGGTTGTGTCTGCTATGTTAGAATATGTGCTGTTAGGGTACCCATACCCCCCGACCACCATGGAGTGAATGATATCCACAAGTAACAGGTTTTGTTCAATCATTTTTCCTGGAGTTATGGGTCTTTTTCAGCTTGTTTACACTGAAAATGATGGAAGATACTTGACTGTCTTAGTTGATCCTTCATTAAACAATACACATGATATATAAAATAACTGTTGCCTATTGCATTGATCTTTGGTATATGGGTCTTTTTTCACAATAACTTCATTTAGCTGAAAACCCGGAGGTTTTTCCACTCTAGATACAGCCCTTTCTTGTTCTTGCAAGTTAAAGACCTTGAGCAAGATACTTGACCAAATATGAATCGAAAACACAAAACTCTCTAATAATAGAACTACAGATCAAATCCCAAATCCCAACTTTGTTCTCTGTTTAATAAACCATTTCTTGACGGGGATACTGGTGACTTTGGACCTAGAGCATGGAGGTTTTTCGGTTCGGTTTTTTTCTCGCAAACTGAAAAACTGAACCGACAGGTGCCCCAAAAACTGGCCATACAGTTTTTGCATACTTTGCCATTAAACTTCAAAATTTAGAACGACACCCATCGTAATCTCATTTTGAAAATTGCAGCGAACATCAGCAGAACGGGAAAATCCAAAAGCAGTTATTTCCGAATAATTATGTCTGTGTATAAGTCACTCCCATGTATACGTCGCACCCAATATTTGCAGCCAAAATACCTCCCCTGTGACTATTTCCTTTGTATAAGTCGCTCCCCAACTGTGAGAATAGCCGGTGGGGCCTACACAAGAACAACTGTGGCCAGTGAGTGTGGGCTTTAACTGCACGAAATTAGGTGAGTTTTTTTGTTTTTTTTCATTTCAGTTATATTTATCTCTTAATCCACAGCTATCTAATATTTCTTTTGTTCTCTGTCATGAAAACAAGCCCTATAAAACCACACCAAGTACGGTCTTGATGATAACAGCTCAGTAAAACAGTACCAATATCTGGATATTGGGACGGTTTTGAAACAGTCCCAATAACTAGATATTTGTATGATTGTCATGGTACTGTAATCATAACCATTCAAAAGTAAAGATGCTGTAAAGGAGGTGTGAAAAACTTTCTAACACATGAATTATCGACAAGCTTTTCTCGACAGAGCCACTGAATTGAGTGTGCATCGTGTCCAAATTATAATGTACTTTTTAATTTTTTGTTGCTTTTAATAACCAACAGCCGTGATAACCTAAAGAGGACTCCTGTGGAAACCTCGGAAGTGAAGCAGTGCTTGTTTGCTGTGGTAAACAAGTTCAATTTTACTGGTAAAATAGGACCTGGTCACCAGTACCCGGGGTAGAAGTCCCCTAAAATGGGCAGCATGGGTATAAACGATTGGCTAAACTTGACTTTACACCTTTTTTTGCGGTCACAATTAGCCATAGCTGCAGAAAAGTGACCTTAAAAAACCAGTAAATAAATAAATAACCTAAAAAACCCGCCCTTTTTCAAATATTAAGACGGCAATCAGGCACCACCACCCGCCACCCCTGAGGGAAAGCGAACCTCTTCTTCAGATAAAAAAAAGAATTATTCTTCCAAATGCTTTAAAAATGAACGATTATTAAATTTATCTGCTGCACTTTCGATGAGGGATTGAATAAGTGTTCCACCCTTGAGCTGAGACATTAGATTAGCGGGAGAACAAATTATGTCATGATGTGAGTTCACTTCGAAGCCACAGATCTGTTCACAATATCTGAACTCCTGATGCGTGTCATAACTTCAATAGACTTTCTAGCAAGCAAACAATGGGTTATGCCCATTTTGTTTTTCGGGGGTAGAGCAAGCAAAAAGTGTTTTAAAATGTGGTTTTACTTGTGTCAAACTTTCTAAAATATAATTTTTTTGACTTTTGTTAACATTGAGGGACTGTGGATTAAATCACATTTATCACTATTTTGTGTACTATATGGGTAAATAATTGTACAGTTGTGCAGGTGTCCTCCAATATTTGGACTCGGCAATCACATATATCACTATTTTGTGTACTATATGGGTAAATAATTGTACAGTTGTGCAGGTGTCCTCCATATTTGGACTCGGCTTCGCCTCGTCCAAAATATCTCCGGACACCTGCACAACTGTACAATTATTTACCCATTTAGTACACAAAATAGTGATATATCTATTTCATATTAAATGCATGAAATAAAATAATAATCAAAATTATATAGGGTTATTTACTTTGACCATTTATTCCCTGTGTGATACTCGTTGATGCCGTAAATCCATTTTATTTTGCATATAACAACATGAGGGAGAGATCATACTCAGTACTTCGAAAAGAGTCGAGAGGTCCAGTAAGGGATTGAGGAACAGGACGGTGAATGGAGTCCCTGTTTTATGGCGATGTTAAACATAGAAAAGTTACAAGTCCAAATTATTTATTTTATTGAAATTAAAACTGAACACAAAATAACAAAACAGGTATATAAATCATAGCAGTAGCGGTACCAGGATTTTGATTGGCGGGGGGGGGGGTGCTAAGTTAGCCTAAGGAAGATGTGTAGGTCCAAGGTCGAGATGCCTATGGCATCTCTCGAAAGTCATAGGCCTGAGCCAGGAGTGTGGGCATGGGAGAGTGTGTACCCCACCTGTTGGTTTGTGATCTGTGGGCCCTGCCCCAGGAAAAATAATCATATTTGGATAATTTGGATGCCATGGGGGTGATATCTGAACATTTTTACAAGCCTGACTTGTCTTCAAAAGTGCCCAGAATGACCCCCCCCCCCTCCCCCCCCCCCCCTTTCATGGCGCTGCTACTGATGAATAGCATAAACCAAATAGAACATATACAACAAGAAAATAATCAAATGACATACAATCTACCCCAAATTCATATTAACCCTTCGTCAACTGAGTGTTAGTGAAGTGTGTTATGTCCCAGTACTGCCAGTAGGATGTAGCACACTTTAAATATCTCTCAGGTGACATTTCTATGGTCTTTTCTAGCAAGACGATAGTGATCAGGCCTGAAAATAAGCAGTCTGAACATTTGCAGAATGAGGTCCCAGAGGGTGAATTAGATGATGCTATCCCATACAGTGGGCCAGTTTATAATCTGGGTACCTCTTTCCATTTAATTTTGAGATCATGATTCAGATTGAGGTTCACAGAGGGTAAATTTAGTGATGCTACCCTGCTATGCAGGGTAGCATCACTAAATTCACCCTCTGGGGACCTCATTTTGCAGATGACAGTCTGCTTATTTTCTGGCTTGATAGTGATTTAGATTAACTGAAGGGCCTGGAAATAATACTGAAAGACAGAACCGAAACCGAGGTTTTTAAAAAAATAAAACCAAAACCGAACCTGGAAAATTAAACCTCCATGCACTAGTTCCACCTTGTTTTTCTTCATTTTAAAGTTACCAGATGCATAGAAGCATTTGACATTCTTTATTAGAATGCAGAGGTTATTTTTCCAATACAATACACTTAATCCTGTTTATGAACAACCAATGTTGAATTTTGAGGACATTGATTTTTTATGGCTCACTCAGACAAAAATGTTGCAAACTAGAAAGAAACTGAAAAATGAATTTCCGTAAACATATTGACGACTCTTCATTTTGCTCGGTTAAATATTCAGGACATGTTTCAGTTAATGACATTTCCTACATGAATCTTATAAGAGACGAAGTGTAATTACAGTTAGTACTGCTTGGGGAAGGATATGTTTATGGCAACTCTTGGACATTGGATGGAGTCTGTGTAATCCATTCAGGAGTAATTTGTAGCTTCCTGAGAGCAAGTGATTAACTTCCCCACACTTAACAAAACTGAACACAGCAGATGTCATTAACTGGTTGAGTGCTGGAAGCCCATATTTGGGCTTTACGAAATACTACAGGTTGTGACAATCATAGCTACTCTGTTAGGGGAGGTTTCATTTTGACCAAGCAAGAATCAGATTTTGTTAACGATACATTACTCTGTAAGATTTGATTGGATAGTGCCTATTGGCACTATCCAATCAAATGTAACAGAGCAATATATGATGAAATGAAATCTGTGGTCAAGTAAAATGTAGCACTCTACCAGTTAACTCTTAACACACTGAGAAATAAACAAAAATTGTTCATAAAATCTAGTCATGGTCATCTAGTCAAAATCTAGTCATTCGGTCATCCGGCATCCAAAGCCTGAAAAAGACTAGTGGCAAGCTGCATACTATTAGTTACACAGTTTGATGGTGGCCTAATATGGTATATATGGTGTCAATTAATTCCATATTGGACTCAAGTCCAATATGGAATTAACTGACACCATATATACCATATTAGGCCAGCAACAAACTGTGTAACGAATATATCTTACCGACTACTGCATCGATGCACAGAACTAATAACAACAGCGATCAAAATTAAATGTGTTCACATGTCTTTGCCTTGTTACAATTTATGGGAGAGTGCCTACAAAAATTGTAATAAGGCAAATTCATACATACCAAACAGTTTCATTTCGAAGGTAACATGACACACATCCACAGAATATGAAGCCTTTTAAGTTGCCTAACCTGCACTTCAGACCAAATATGGGCTTCCAGCACTCAATCTTTCAACTTGAAGCATTTATTGGCTGCCGCCATTTTGAATAATCAATAAACAAAGGGGAGATTACCCATATCTGTCACTGCATATTGATGTTGACAGGCAGTATATGGTTTTATATGCAGTCTGCATGTGACGTCTTTGAACCAATGAAATTCCCAGATACTTGTAGGAGATAAGATATTTCTGGTGATAGGGCATTTTTCATATGCGGTCCTAAACTGTAGAATCAACTTCCTGTGGTATTAAACAAACTAATTCAGTTTCTACTTCAAATCAAAGATTAAAACTTTTTTATTTTGCTAGGTTTTTATTGATCTTTTATAACTCTCTGTGTT
This sequence comes from Pictodentalium vernedei, assembly GCA_031216915.1. Lineage (NCBI taxonomy): Eukaryota > Metazoa > Mollusca > Scaphopoda > Dentaliida > Dentaliidae > Pictodentalium > Pictodentalium vernedei. The sequence goes on from CM062295.1 coordinate 725,377,737, forward strand.
TCTCTTAGATTTGTTTTCTTTTAGTGCATTATATGTATATGTCAGCATTATGTACAGCCAAAGACCATTTTTAATGGAATTTTTGGCCAAATAAATTATTATTATTATTATTATTAATGGCTGCTGTGAAGCAGCCATGACTAGATTTGATGAAAAATTAATGAAAATTTAACTCAGGTAATCATTGGTCAAAGTATTCATTCAATTTACAGATAACAATTTGATTATAAGTATCCAAATTAGATTTTTGTCCAGGCAGGAATATCTGTCACTAGCATGAAAGGGTTACCTTGTGCATAACATATCAGAAGGGGGCGTGGTAGCTCAGTGGTTACAGCATTGACCTTCAAACCAAGAGGTCCATGGTTCGATCCCCGCCAGGGGTAACTGAGTTGTGTCCTTGGGCAAGGCACTTAACCCTGATTGCCCGTTAGCAGGGGTACAGTGGCACTGTGTACTACTGCACATGGATGGTGCACCTATCTTCAACTGATGCTAACCCTGCTAGTGTGGAGCTAGTATATTGATGAGTCTGACAGTTGCCTGCCATTGCTTGGTGGTTCTCTCCAGGTACTCCAGCTTCCTCCACCTGTAAAACTGTCCAACATGAGGTGACTCTAGCTGTCTAAAGTGTCATTAAACTCCAATAAATAATAAATAAATAACATATCAGAAACCGCACTCAAAAGGCCCTCTTGTTTTTAGCTTAACTTGAAAAAGTCAAGATAAGCTCCATCACACATGCGGAAGTCTCTGAGTCTGTTCACATTTTCCTTTAGCACAAGCTACACCCTGTAGTTCTTGCCTGATCGTCACAAAATTTCATATGCAGGTTTGGGGTCATGTGCAGATGAGAACGTCCTCTTTTGGTCACGATCAGTCAACCGTGATGGTTGCCAGAGGCCAAAACCCGAAAACCTTTAGCACAGTCTACAGGAAGTATTTATGAAGGGATTTCATTGAAACTTGGTAGGATGCCTCTATATAATATCTAGATGAGAACGTCCCCTTTTGGTCATGATCTGTCAACTGTGATGGCTGCCCAAGCCCGAAACCCAAAAACTTTTAGCACAGTCTGCAGACCATATTTAATATGGAGGGATTTCATTGTAACTTGGTAGGATGACTCTGTATGATGTCTAGATGGGAACTTCCTCATGATCTGTCAACTGTGATGACTGCCCAAGCCCAAAACCCAAAAACCTTTAGCATAGTCTAAGTCATATTTATGGATGGATTTCGTTGTAACTTGTTAGATTGACTCCATATAATGTCTAGATGATAACGTCCCATTTTGATCGTGATTAGTCAACTATGACGGATACAGGGGCCCGAAGCCTGAAAACCTTTAGCACAGTCTACAGGTCATATTTATGAAGGGATTTCATTGTAACTTGGTAGGATCACTCCAGATAATGCCTAGATGAGAATGGCCCCTTTTGGTCATGATCATTCAACCATGATGGCTGCCTGAGCCCAAAACCGGAAAAACTTTAGCACAAGCTACAGGTCGTATTTATGAAGGGATTTCATTATAACCTGGTAGAATGAGTCAGTATAATGTTGAGATCAGGACAGGCCCTTTTGGTTGCGATCGGTCAACCATGATGGCTACACAGGCCTGAAGCCCGAAAACCTTTAGCACAGTCTATATGCCATATTTATGAAGGGATTTCATTGTAACTTGATAGGATGACTCGTTTTGGAATAATTTCACTGTAACTTGGTAACTTTTGTTGACATACATTAACTGTGAGGGCCTATACATTAACTGTGAGGGCCACATTAACCCACCCCTCAGTTCTTTAGTACAGTCTACACCTCATATTATTTTTATTGAAAACATAGCATACAGGGAACAGAAATTAACATATTCCCAATTATCACAATTCTTGTCTTATTTCATAATCTTCTTATAAACATTGAACATTATCCTTTTCATCAAACACAACACACAGACAAGTTAAGCTACAGTGTCAGTGACACTTTCCTTTATTTCAGTTTTGGATTCCAAAAACAATTTTTGACCCTTCAATGGAACAGGCTCATCATACTTTTTCCCATGAGGGGTTACAACTAGGTCTGCTAGGAGACCTAATGATAAAAAATCAAGTTAAAGATTAGACACTTGGTAGGATTTTCAGAACATCTGACTGATTTTAAAATTTCAGTGTGACTCAAAATGAATCAAACTGATCATTGGGATGATTGTGAAACAAATTGAACTGAATTTAGAAGCTTTGCAGGGCCCTAGTGTTGGAAGTACAGCACAAAAGTGGACAAACAATTTTGGCGGGGTCATAATTCTGTCAAAAAATACTCTTATCTACTTTTCTCCCAGTCTCCACGACCCTGTAAAATCTCACCTATCGAAGAAGGAATGCAAGAACGTTGAATCCTAAGATGCTGTTTTGGTTTGTTTGTCTTGATTTTGCAGTATTTTATTTACAAAAACACTCCTGATTGCCAACATGGGGACACAATAGCACTGTGTACTAAGGCATACTGCACGTCAACAGGCCTGAAAATAAGTAGTCTGACATTTGCAGAATGAGGTCCCCCAGAGGATGAATTTGATGATGCTATCCCATACAGTGGGCCAATTTATCCTCTGGGTATCTCTTTCTTTGAGACCCTGATTCAGATTGAGGTTCACAGAAGGTAAATTTAGTGATGCTACCCTGCTATGCAGGCTTGCATCACTAAATTCGCCCTCTGGGGACCTCATTTTGCAGATGACAGTCTGCTTAATTTCTGGCTTGCACATCGGTGGTTCACCTGTCTTCATCCAATGCTAACCCTGCTTGTGTGGAGGTAGGACATTGGGGAGTCTGACAGTTGCTCACCATTGCTTGGTGGTTCTCTCTGGGTACTCCGGCTTCCTCCATCCATAAAACTGTCTGGCATGTGGTGACTCTAGCTGTCAAAACTCCAATAAATAAATTTACAAAAACTCAACCCTGTGTGTTGCGATCTGATAGTGAACGATACCACTTCCGTGATCACGGTATTGTATTCAATCAATATTGAGCCCTGCTTATAATTACTTAGTAAGCAGGAAAGTCTGGCAGTTACTTGCTGCCATTCAGTGGTTCCTTCCAAATACCCTGTCTTACTCCATCCTTAAAACTTTCCAACATGACATGACCCAGGATGTTAACTGTTAGAGTGCTAAATTTATTTTGGTTTTCAACATTTTTATTCCCCCACTCTCAAAGAGATTGTTGGTTCACTGGATTGCATGTAACTGTTCATCCATCTATCTGTCCATCAATCTGTCTGTCCATCATTCCGGATCCATATCTTAGCGGTGAGTGGATGGATTTCAATGAAATTCAGTATATGGTGAGACGGTATGCAAAGGTGGGTGTATGCACTGGGCCATGACCAAGCTTTTGTTTTTGCCTTGCTACATTTTATAGGAGAGTGCCTGCAGGCACTCTCCTATAAATTGTAGACAGACAAATCCAGACAGATGGAATGATTTCACTTTAAAGGTAACACGTACAACCAGAATATTGTTGCGTGAGAACCTTAAGGTTCTATCACTCAGTAGAAGATAGAACCCTATGGTTATTACATATCCATTAAACTTTAAACCCTTGTATTCAACAGAATCACCGCTATGATATAAATGATTCTGTATTCAACGGGTGATATACAAGCTGGAACTTTTTTACCACACCATTTAGTTATGCTTCGAAAAGTTTCCAAATTTCGTTATATAATCATTGACCGTCTGTCGCATAGTGTGAAAATGAAAACGTCCAAAGCAAAATAAAGTCGTTTCACAAAAAATTAGCCAAAAATGAGATAATATTTTAAAAAAAACCAATCATTTCCAACCAGAACATTAACCCAGTACCATTGCCGTCTCGTTTTGTGGATCCCATTATATCTAAATTGGTCAACTTTATCTTGGTGAATCTTCGTACACCTTGACATGCTTCGAACTTCTTTTAAAAACGTTTCTCCCAGCTATTTTGCAAATCTGCACATATTTGTACTTATATTTTTACTAACAGTAATAGCCACCAAATGGCACTAGCCCATTCATGCCTAACCTTTTGGTGGCTATTACTGTTAGTAAACAGCGATAGGAATTTCAACAAATACAGGTTCTGAAAAGGTTGTTTTGATTTTTATCTCAACTTTGGCAGAGCCAAATTTGAGCTTATGCCATGGCCCGTCTGTCTGTCAACAATTGGATACGGCTCGGGCTGGAGGCCATATTTATGAACCGATCTTTACGAAACTTCTTGGGTACCTTTGTAATGACTGTGGGATGAGAACAAGTGTTTTTGGGTGCGGTCCGAAATTCAAGATGGCTGTCAGCCGCCATTTTGTACCGGCGATGCAGAAATCTGTTTTTTGTACAGAACTTCCATATGAAAGCACTGAATTGAATAATTTTTTGTATGAATGTTTAGTACCATGGGATACATCACATATAATACGGGTTTTTTTCTCGTGCTTAAATTATGCAGATTAGACTAACTTTGATGTATTTAGTGTTACTGTAAGTGCAAATGCCAAGGCTAGAGGCCGTATTTATCAACCGATCTTCACAAAACTTCTTGGGTACCTCTGTTATCACCTTGGGACGAGAACGAGTGTTTCTGAGTGCGGTCCAAAATTCAAGATGGGTGCCAGTGGCCATTTTGTACTGAAATTAGGTCTAATCAGTTTTTTTGTACACAACTTCTATATGGCTCAGGCTAGAGGCCGTATTTATGAACCGATCTTTATGAAACTTCTTGGGTACCTTTGTTATCACCATGGGATAAGAACGAGTGTTTTGGGTGTGGTCCAAAATTCACGATGGCCCCCAGCAATCATTTTGTAACAAAATTAGTGCAATCAGTCTTTTGTACAGAACTTCTGCATGAAAGTTCTGATTTGAATAAATTTTTGTATGAATGTTTAGTAAAATGGAATACATCACATACAGTACAGGTTTTTTTCTCGTGCAGAAATTATGCAAATTAGATGAATTTTGATTTATTTAGTGCTACTTATACACTGCAAGTGCACATGTCAGTACGGCTCGGGCTAGAGGCTGTATTTATCAACCGATCTTCACAAAGCTTCGTGGGTACCTTTGTTATCACCTTGGGATGAGAACGAGTGTTTCTGAGTGCGGTCCAAAATTCAAGATGGCTGCCAGTGGCCATTTTGTACCGAAATTAGGTCCAATCAGTTTTTGTCACAACTTCTATACAGCTCGTATTTACGAACTGATCTTCACGAAATTTCTTGGGTACCTTTGTTTTCACCTTGGGACAGGAATGAGTGTGTTTTGGGGTGCCTTTGTTATCACTGTGCTATGAGAACAAATATTTTGGGGTTCACTCAGACCCACTCTGGGACTCAAAGATTTCTTTTCTAGTTTAGCATCTGACTGTCACCCACCTTTACAATACTTTACCTATACATTTGTTACAGGCTACGGTCAGTATTTATGTACACACCGTCACAATACTTTATATGTACCTTTGTTATCAGGTCATTACCTAGATGTTTGTCATTGCTGTGTCACATACTATACATGTACATGTCTTGACAAGTTGAGCTACAGTGTCATTGACACTTTCATTTATCGATCCATATGATCAGTACAGCTTCAGTCAAAACAAACTCTTCACCTTTGGGTTTAATTATCAGAATTAAAATTTGTTTATTTAAATGCATTTTAATGCATGGGTTGTGTAATAAACACAGAATGTGATGTGTGTTTGAATCAGTGGGTGTTTTACCTAACTCGTTGGAATGGCGTAATCATATTTCGATCGAGCTCTCGCGAAAATATGACTATGCCATTCCAACTTGTTATGTAAAGCACCCACCGATTCAAACACACATCGCGTTCTGTCTATTTCTCACACGATGATATGAAGCCTTCAAGGTGTGGTACCTATTGCCTTCGCAATACATTATAACAAAACACTTCTTGATGGACAGACTCTGACAATCCAGATTAATCTTACACACTGTAAGTTTAGAAATTAGTAATAATACATTTTGTTTTATTTTTTTTTTCAGGTAAGTAACAGTCAAGTTTATATAGAAAAAGTCAAGTAAAGGTTTGTAATTGGTTGTAAAAACAATGACATCCTTTGTCAATCTAAGTTAAAATGTTGCCAAACATCTCTTTGTAGCAAAACCAGGTCAGTTGGAAAGAATGGAATGTATAGAGGATACTTCCTGTTTTTGAGTGGGAATTATCTAACAAGTGACTTCAAGGAAAGATCAGTTTTTGTGAAAACTAAATTTTTTTGTTTACATTGGCATGGCGGGGGTTCGAACCCACGCTGAGAGAGTTTCCTTCGGCTCCAACTGCCTAGCGAAACTATACTGAACCATGCACACCACTCGGCCACCGAGTGGTGTGCATGGTTCAGTTGGTGCCAAAGGAAACTCTCTCGGCGTGGGTTCGAACCCCCGCCATGCCAATGTAAACAAAACCAGCATCCTGTCTTAATTCTATGGCATCCGAGAAATTTGAAAAAGACAAGTACTGTCGCTGATTTCTTCTGAGGTGCAGTTCGTAGAATTAAATGCTTAGATGCAACTATCTGATGAATAAATTTTTTTGTTTTGCTGTCACCAATGAGATAATTCTAGTACCTACTCAAAAACAGGTTTCTTTAATTACAGTTTCAGTGGTTTTACAGTGGTTAGAGCATTGGACTTTAAACTGAAAGGTTGATGCTTTGACCCTGACTATTTCTAAAAGCTTTGAAAGTATGGAAATTGAAATTTTAGAATTTAGGGCTGAACTTAAAAAACTTTCAGGGGTGATCTTGAAAATTATGGGAAACCACAGTTGATTTTTGGAAAGCTTCTGACATTGTTTCTTGGATAGCTGTCTGAACTAAAGCTGTGTGGTTTTGAAATTTTAACTCAATTTCATGTATGGTTTAAAAGACTTTGTTGACTGGCTTTCCATTTTTTCCATTTTGGTGCAAAATGCTTTTGATCACTTCAGAATCTATGGGTCCGATTACATAAGATGTTCAAAAACAGAAGCAATTTTCATGGTGAAGTCTGTTTCTGAAATGTTCACGTATAATCCCTAAATGTTGTATTATCAAACCATTTTTCTAAACCTCAGAGTGCTGATTCTAAAATTTCATATCTCAAAATTCCTGTCTTGAAAAAGGAGGCAATCAGCTTGTTCATGATAGGTAGAAATGAAGCTTTATTATTATTATTATTTATTGGTGTTTAAGGTCACATACTTATGCACAATGGCTAATCGTGACCGTGACAGTTTTACGGGTGGAGGAAGCCGGAGTACCCGGAGAGAACCACCAAGCAACGACGAGCAGCTGTCAGCTCTCCAACATCGTAACTCTGAACTCTGCACCGCAGCACAGGCAGGGTTAGATTGGTTGAAGACATGCGCACCATCGACGTGCAGTACACCTCAGTACACAGCGTCATCGTGCCCCCAGGTAGGCAATCGGGGTGAAGTGTCTTGGCCAAGGACACAACGCGGTTGCCGCAGGTGGGATTCGAACCAAGGACCTCTCGGCTTGCAGCCTGCACCTCTACCAACTGAGCCACCGCGCCCCCAATGAAGCTTTAAAAACAAGTTCTAGATGGATTGACACAAGTCCTAAAAAGATTGACACAGGTCCTAAGAAGATTGACACAGGTCCTATAAAATATTATAGAGTTTCTATTATGGTAAGTTAACCCTTTACCCAACGAATCGCCCGCATCCACCCGCGTAATATGCAAATTCAGCAGTTGAAAAAATATTATTTTTCAAAAAATTTCAACAAAACCATATCATGTGACCCTCATTGGAATGAGCTCGTTGAGCTCATTCCAACGAGGGGTCACTTGATATGGTTTTGTTGAAAGTTTTTGTAAAATTTGAAAAAATTTCTTTTAAAATAATAAATTTTGATATCGTCTGCATTGGGTAAAGGGTTAACTTTCAAAGTGTCTTTCACCATCTAAAACTCTTTTTTTCATACAAAATACACTTTCAATGTTTCTTGGACAAATTCATGTTTTCCTGCATGAGGAGACACAGTTTCCCCCTTCTGCGTTCCCAATATTATGAGTTATTCAGTTTTCTATCACTTCTGAAAAGGTGGAAAAATCAAGAAGAGATAACATTTTAGAAGGCCACTGACGATTTGTTTTTTCAATTTTATTTTCAGTTTTTTAACCCTTTGAATTGAAAGACCACTTTTCTGCCCAGGATCGTGATGAATTCAAAAAGTAGATGATTGCTGGATGACTTTGTATGGTAGACCAATCAATATTTTCAACGTGCAGCCTTGCACGTTGAAAATATTACTTGGTCTACCACAAATAACGAATGTGGACTCTTCCAGCTGATGTAACTGAACAGGCATGGAAGATATTATCAGTGTTCAAATGGGTAAATGGCAGATATTGATTCAATAAATACACTCGTTCTGTGCTGTTTTCAGGTAGATAAATTCAGTTTGGAGATGTTTTTCCAACTGATGTTGCAAATACCGTATTTACTCTATGTATTGGGACACTCTATGATTTGGGACACACATTTTTTCCAGAAAACTATATTTTTTTTTATGCTCCAAAGTTTGGGACATTCAGGAGATTTGTTTCCAGTTGGCCTGTCGCTAGTAGCAGACGACACTCATAAAAAAAATTCTTGAGTAACTAAAAATTTTCATTTTTTGCTTCCAAAACATAGCTTATGATCCCTCATTGGAACGGGCGCAATACGCTCGTTCCAATGAGGGATCATAAACTATGTTTTGGAAGCAAAAAATGAAAATATAAAAAAAAATTGGACGCCGATTTTCGTATATAGTGATGGAAAACGAATCACACACAACTTTATTCAGCATCAAATCAAAACCAGGCTGTGTTCTTTCCCTATTTTCTAAGAATTGGGACACCTGTGAAAATAATTATTTTTAGCTGTCCCAATACATAGAGTAAATACGGTAATTCTGTTGAATGTGCACTTGTCTAAAGATATCACCTGAGAGACAGACACAAATGTGTCAAATAACTCTTTCCTGAATATATGACAAGCAAATGTGATCAATGCAAATATGTCCAGTGTGGCAGTCTCCACTTTCTGTGAATGCAAAGGCAGTGAAAACATGCTCATTTGGCAAACTTTTGTTAAGTTTTTACAACAATGCTTTCTGTTTTGTATTTTTGAAAAATACAAAATAAACTTTCAAAACTTCGCATCCATAGTCGGACCCTGGCTGTGGAATGTGTCATAAAAGCAAAATAAACAAAATTGAGTGATTTCTCCAGTAAAATATTCTGTTTTTCAGAACCATTTATTTATTTATTTATTTATTTATTTATTTATTTATTTATTTATTTATTTATTTATTTATTTATTTATTTGGGTTTAACAACATTTTTGACAGTGTCACCTCATGTCAGACAGTTTTACAGGTTGAGGAAGCCAGAGTACCCAGAGAGAACCACCAAGCAGTGACTGGCAGCTGTTAGGCTCCCCATTGTACTAACTTTGCACAGGCAGGGTTAGCTTTCGTTGAAACCAAATGCATCACCAATGTGCAGTATGCCTTAGTAAACAGTGCCACCATGCTCCCAAGTGGGTAATCAGGATTTAGTGCCTTGTCCAAGGATACAATGCAGTTACCTCTGGTTGGGATCGAACCATGGACCTTTCGGCTTGAAGTCCAATGCCCTAACCACTGTACCACTGCTGTTCATGGTTACACAGCATAATCTTAATAATGGTTATTGAGCTCTGTCAAAAAGATATAACAGATTAGATGCCAATATTGGATGTATTGAGGCCCAAAATGTCTTTGTTTGTGAGGAATTTGATGATGTCAAAGAAATTCTTCAATAGGGGGTGAGATTCATGTTTGTTCAAGCCAAGTCCCTGGGTTCATATTTGGGCTCCAACTGGGAGCCTGAATTATAACTTAGCTCAATATGAGGAATATTCTTTCAAAATATTTTTCTTCAGATCCAGTAGTCAGAATCTTTGGATATTTGGTATACAGCATCCTAAGGGAGGTGAGATTCAAGTTTGTTCAAGCCAAGCCCCTGGATTCTTAATTGGGCTCCCTGTGGGAGCCCGAATTATAACTTAGTTCAATATGAGGAATATTCTTTATAAATCTTTTTTTTCAGATCCACCGGTCAGAATCTTTTGATATTTGGTATAAGCTTTTCTCAGGAGGGGCAGATGCAACTTGTTCAAATCAATTTCCTGGGTTGATATTTAGGCTGCCATGTCAGGTGAGTGCCCTCAAGCCCTCTGGAGCCTCTTGTTTTATGTCTGAGTGATTTGGCTGTTACAGACTTGAAAGAATGATCAGCTGATCTTTATTGTTTTGAAACGTACTTGTTTGCAGTAGAATTGGGTTTGGACCTGAAATTATTATTTTTCATTCGCGTCAGTGCTCATGAAAAATAAAACTTACAGGTCTACACTCAAGAGATAATTCCTGATATTCACTAAAACAGCATAGATATCCTCTATGTATGTTCTATCAAATTTATTAAAAATATCTCGGGAGGTTTTGTTACTGTTGTAGTAGCTGCAAGCTGAGAGGTCCTCAGTTCGAATCCCACCTGCGGCAACCACGTTGTATCCTTGGGCAAGACACTTCACCCCCACTGCCCATGTGGGGGCACGGTGACGCTGTGCACTAAGGCGTACTGCACGTCGATGGTGCACCTGTCTTCAACCAATGCTAACCCTGCTTGTGTGGAGTTAGTATGTTGGGGAGCTGACAGTTGCTCGCCGTTGCTCGGTGGTTCTCTCCAGGTACTCCGGCTTCTTCCACCCATCAAACTGTCGTGGTCATGATTAGCCATTGTGCAGAAATATGTGACCTTAACCCTTTACCCAACGCAGACGATATCAAAATTTATTATTTAAAATATAATTTTTTTTAATTTTTCAAAAAATTTCAACAAAACCATATCATGTGACCCCTCGTTGGAACGAGCTCAATGAGCTCGTTCCAACGAAGAGTCACATGATATAGTTTTGTTGTAATATTTTGAAAAATTTAATTTTTTCAACTGCACAATTTGCATATTACGCGGGCGGATGTGGGCGATTCGTTTGGTAAAGGGTTAAACACCAATAAATAATAATAAATAATAATACTGTTGTAGTAACAGTCTGAATGACCCATATAGCTTAGAAATGATAAATTCATTCTGAAACAAGAGAAACAGAATTTACTGCACCCAGTAAATTCAAGTCTGTGTGAAAAGGGTTAAAGTATCAGGAATAAACTATACAGAAAGAGAATTTATGGAGGCTTATTTTCAGGAGTAAAATATTTTTAAACAAATTGGGTTTTCATTAACAGTATTTACAGATATTAATACTGGAATCAGAACAATTATTTATAAGAAACCAGAAAAGGCATACACGTGACCAGCATTCAAAGGGTTCGATACTCGAATCAGAAATGGACATTTTTGGCTCTGCCCACTCATTTGAGTGATGAAATACGTTCATAAACTTTAGAAATGCATTAACGTGTAATAAAATTCATTTTCCAGTATTTGACCCATATTTTGAACCTCCATCGAGTGTTGACTCTTTTGGTGTTGGTCCCAGGTCTGTAGGTCATACCATGCCTGAGATATGGGTGTGACCCACTTTCAAAACACCCCTACAGACACCCCTGATACCCCAGGAATCTGAAAAACATAGGTGGTCGAGAACTTGTGGCCGTCTATCAGCATGCCAAAAATCAACGAGATAGGGCAATTCGTTTTCGAGTTATCTTGCGGACAAAAAAGTGATGAGAAGACAGGAGAAGAAGAAGAAGAAAAAGAAGAAGAGGAAGAAGAAGAAGAAAAAAAAAAAAAAAAAAAGTTCAAAAACAATAGTCTGTGTGTTTCACGCAGACTAACAAGCATCAAGCAGTAATTAGAAACATAGGAAATTTCATCCAGTGATACAAAATTGTTTGCCAATGATATTAGATTGAACAATGGACATTATTAGATTAATATATGTTGATTTACGAACAATGATGTGCAGACATTGTTTATCTGGGGAAAATGCACAAATATCGGTTGCCAAATATTGCATCTTGATGCTGTTCCCTTGAGGTGTCTTCATAATCAGTGAAATTATTGATTCCCCATCTCAGTATTCGATTTGACATTTCAACAGCATTGAAAAACAGTATGCAAGAACGGATCACAGAATCACATTCATTCTTCAATTATTGTACTGTTGAAAGAGTACATGAACTATACTAATCAATGGAAGATAAAGAGAGGATATCAAGTGTTTTTGAGTGGATACTGAAATTTATCTCTTTTATGACCACCACAGATGTTTATTTTTCAGGAGTGGCTTTCCAGAAGAGAAAAATAAACATTTGCTGTGAAGTGGTTATTTATTTATTGATGTTTAAGGTCACATGTTTCTGCACAATGGCTAACCATGACCGTGACAGTTTTACGGGTGAAGGAAGCTGGAGTACCCGGAGAGAACCACCGAGGAACGGCGAGCAACAGTCAGCTCCTCAACATACCAACTCCACACAAGCAGGGTTAGCATTGGTTGAAGTCAGGTGCACCATCGACGTGCAGTATGCCTTAGTACACAGCGTCATCATGCCTCCACGTGGGCAATGGGGGGGGGGAAGTGTCTTGCCCAAGGACACAACGCGGTTGCCGCAGGTGGGATTCGAACCAAGGACTTCTCGGCTTGCAGCCTGCACCCCTACCAACTGAGGCACCGCGTCCCCACTGTGAAGTGGTATGCCAAAGCGTGACAGCATTTAGGAAGCTACTGAGGGATATTCCTTGTTATCCATCAAGTCGATGGATATTGAGAATTATCTTTGCATATAATAAAATATTGTTTATAATTATTAACAAAAGACCTATCAATTCTGGTATCATAATAGAGGGCCATAACATGAATCAAAATCAAACTTAACATTTGGGTTGGGTATTATGAGTGAAAGAACCCTATTTATTTGGGGTCAAGATCAAGGTCACAGCTACAGCTTAACCCTCTGCACACTGATGTCAAAAACCAAACTTTTCAGTTGTAAATTTTTCCCACAGTGCAACTAACAATTTAAAAAAATTATGTCTTGTTTGACAGAGCTCATTGAGCTCTGTCAATCAAGATATAATTTGTTAAATTTTTCAAGCCACATGGGCAATATTGAGTTAGTGACGAAAATTTTTAAATACTACCAGAGTGCTATCAGTTAACTTACAAATTGTCCTGGTTCCTGCTCTTTGCTGTTTCAGGGCATTTTTATTTTTTATTTTTTTTGGGGGGGGGGGGGGGGGGGTGGGGGGGGGAATAGCCACCCCTGGAGGCCAACTCTAGTTTAAACACTAATCATCGTATTATCAATGAATTATTCCAACATCCAAATAATCTGTGTTGTCATGTTCCATACTGGTTAAGTATTGTTCTGCTGCATGAAGATATATATAGTTAACTAGGCCAAACAAAAATTATTTTTGGTTCTTGAGCATTTAATTTTTCAAATTAATGAGTTATATTTATTTATTTATTGGTGTTTAAGGTCACATATTTCTGCATAATGGCTAATCATGACATCAACAGTTTTACGGGTGGAGGAAGCTGGAGTACCCGGAGAGAACCACCGAGCAACGGCGAGCAACTGTCAGTTCCCCAACATACTAACTCCACACAAGCAGGGTTAGCATAGGTTGAAGACAAGTGCACCATCGACGTGCAGTACTCCTTAGTACACAATGTCACCGTGCCCCCACGTGGGTAATCGGGGTGAAGTGTCTTGCCCAAGGACACAACGCGGTTGCCGCAGGTGGGAAACGAACCGAGGACCTCTCGGCTTGCAGCCTGAACCTCTACCTACTTAGCCACCACGCCCCCCCCCCCCCCCCCCCCCCCTAAATCAAACTTTCCACCTTTTCTGGAATTGGAAAATCCATTGTGGTTATACTAACATAATTAAAAGTATTAAAAGCTCTTAATTGGGTTTCAATTGTTAACCCTTTACCCAACTTAACGGCCAAAAACGGCCAGCGCTATTCTCAAAAATTGCCAATTAATTTTCATTATTTTTTAATTTTTTGTCTCAAAAACATAGGCTGTGACCCCTCATTGGAACGAGCTCGACGAGCTCGTTCCAATCAGGGGTCATAACCTATGTTTTTGAGACAAAACATTAGTTATTCAAGAATTTTTTGCAAGTGTCGTCTGCTTTTCATGTTAGGTAAAGGGCTAACTCATTACAGATTGAGATGTTTTTATAAGACTCCTGTGAAAAGATTAGGATTATTGCTGAATAAACAATTTCATACATACCTGAAATGTGACAGATAGGAATAAAAATAAATTTGTGTTGAAAATCTTTTTGTAACAAATTGAAATGGGCAGTTATAAAAATTATAAAAATAAATTAGTGTTGAAAATCTTCAATGAAGATTTTCAACACTAATTTATTTTTATAATTTTTATAACAGCCCATTTCAATTTGTTTCAAAAACTTCATACAAAAGAACAACTACAAAGTAATTACAAATATCCATTCTTCTCCATTTCTGAATTTTGTGGTTGGTTATTCACTGACTTGAGAAAACCTGAAACCTGTTATGAGAGACCACCTGTCTTGAGAGACCACTTTTGTGTGGTCCAATGGGCGGTCTCTCAAGACAGGTTCTACTGTATTTTAATCATGCTTTGTTTCAAACATATGTAATTTTTTTTTTTCATCAATCAAAAAACGTAAAATTTTAAAATCTCATGATTTCAGACTAATCTCAGAAGACACTGCAAGTCAATAAAATTGTTCAACGAAAGTGATGGGGTTCAGTTTCAGTGAGGGATTGCCTGAGAACCCAAACCTAACTACAGTCAGCTGTTAAGGCAGGGTTCGTGCAGGTCATTGAAGGTTCTTGAAAGTGCTTGAATTAAAAAATCGAAATTCCAGGGCCTGGAAAGTGCTTGAAAATGATATCTCCAGTAGTAAAGTCCTGGAAAGTGCTTGAAAAATATGTAGTGTCAATAATCTAGCGTGTTTATGAAAAAAATTGCTGTATTAACTTGCGTAATTGCATAGACTGACAGTGCATAAAGTCGGTGTTTTTACCTGTGTCGCCAGCAGCAGAGCAGGTCTAGTAACCGCTCGACTCCATCCGTCAGTCCGTCCGTCCATCCGTCAGTCCATCCGAAACACTTCTTCCATCAAAGTTTTCTTGACTTCTATGAAAGGGAATGATTTTATATTTGGTCTGCTGCTTCATAATGATGAGTTGTATTGTGTATCTAATTTTCAGATCTGCCATGCAGCCACTTCCTGTTTGCCGATACTTTGAAGTCTGTTCATCTCTGTAATCAATTGCATGCTGCGACGCATGTCCAGACCCGGTATTGGTCTTGGCTTGTTTCATATAGGGTCAGCATTATGTTATCAGAAGGTCCTGGAAGATGCTTGGGAAAAGTCCTTGAAAGTCATGGAATTTTTGTTTCTCAAGGATATACGAACCCTGTAAGGGTTGCTGTGTATCACTGAGTTGCTGAGAGCAAATTATATGCATGTGGCGCCTAATTTACTCTGTCCAATCTGATCCCTCCAACTCAATGTTGAGGAACTTTTTCTGCTTTTCACAACTATTCATTAATTTCATCAAGTTTGATTTTGAACTATTCTGACATTCTGAAAGATTTTTTGGTCCAAATTAGAAATTTTGAAAGCACTATACAGTAAAACCTGTCTTGAGAGACCACTGTCTTGAGAGACCACCTGTCTTGAGAGACCACATCTGCCAGGCACCGATTGGTTTTACTCTATAATGGACCTGCTATGGGAGACCACCTGTCTTGAGAGACCACTGTGACCTGGTACCAATTTGTATTTTTATGCCATAATGGACCTGTCTTGAGAGACCTCCCCCTTTGAAGACTGAAACCATGACAAAAACTTTTTACCTGTTCTGGAATTGGAAAATCCATTGTGGTTATACTAACATAATTAAAAGTATTAAAAGCTCTTAATTAGGTTTCAATTGCTAACTCGTTAAAGATTGAGATATTTTTATAAGACCTCTCTGAAAAGATTAGGATTATTGCTGAATAAACAATTTCATAATACCTGAAATGTGACAGATAGGAATAAAAATAAATTTGTGTTGAAAATCTTTTTGTAACAAATTGAAATGGACTGTTATAAAAATTATAAAAATAAATTAGTATTGAAAATCTTCATGAGTCCATTTCAGTTTGTTACAAAAACTTCATAAAAAAGAACAACAACAAAGTAATTACAAAAATCTATTCTTCTCCATTTCCGAATTTTGTGGTTGGTTATTCACTGACTTGAGAAAACCTGAAACCTGTTATGCAAGACCACCTGTCTTGAGAGAACACTTTTGTGTGGCCCAAAGGGCGGTCTCTCAAGACAGGTTCTACTGTATTCCTGTTCAAGAACATATTATTTTCTTTTCTTCAAAGATATCCAATTTGTGTGCATATGATTGTCAAGATGAGTCGTAACTCGATGAATATTTTTCTTATCATATGAATGATTTTACTTTTCCCTGTCCATTTGTTGAAAAAATATTGTAGGTACAGTGGAACCCTGTTAATTGAATAGCCACTTTGCCAATGAAAATTATTCATTAACAGGAGTTCGCGTTCCCGCGTTGTGTCCTTGGGCAAGACACTTAACCCCCGATTGCCTACATGGGGGCACGATGACGCTGTGTACTAAGGCGTACTGCACGTCGAAGGTGCGCATGTCTTCAGCCAATCTAACCCTGCCTGTACCGCATTGCAGAGTTCAGAGTTACAATGTTGGAGAGCTGGCAGCTGCTCATCATTGCTCGGTGGTTCTCTCCGGGTACTCCGGCTTCCCCCACCCGTAAACCTGTCACCGACATGATATGACCTTGGCTGTTAATGTGTCGTTAAACCCTAATAAAAAAAAAAAAAATTAACAGGAGTATTCAATTAACAGGGAATGTGTCACTTTTCTGTATTCTAGGGATAAACTTAGCACTTATTCTATTATATGTTGTTTGACAGAGCTCCATGAGCTCTGTGAAACAAGATATAATAAATTAAATGCCTGTATTGGATGTACTAAGGCCAAATGGGTCTATAAACAAAGGAAAACTGGGAAGAGTCAGGGTAATTTCTCAACAGGTTACAAGATTTTTTATTCAATTAACAGGAGTTTACTCTATAACCTATATTCAATTAACATGTCAAATTTGTACTGGAGGTATGGTAAATGGTTTTGTGTTGGGAAATTATATTCCATTAACAGGGTTATTCAGTTAAGAGATATCCGATTAAGTGTGTTCCACTGTATGTCCATTAGTGAAGTAAAACTGCAAATTGATCAATTGGGCTGTGAATTTCATTTACTCAATACCCCAAACAATCATTTGTAATTGTCCACTGAAATGTTGGTCAGTATTGAAACCGAGCAAGGCTGTCATAATACTGCTAAATTAACTTATAAGTGGTATTCAAGTGATTGCATTAGCCTATTTTGAAAACCACAAAACTGCCGTCTGTGCAAAAGCTGATGCAATTAATTCAGTGTTAGAAGTACCGGTACATGTCAGTGTTTCATGTTCTCTTATATTCAACTGCCTCAGGGTACATTATATGATAAGCAACTATTCTAACTTAAATTTTAAGAATTGAAATGATTTTTCTGCCACTTCATCTGACGATGGATGTGATATTGAATGTTACATGCTTAATACAACTTAATTCACCCATTCCACAGTCATACTCAGATAAATTCCTAGTTGAACAACGTTTAAGAATTAAATAACATCCAACATACCCTTAGTCTGCACTTACCTCCCAAATCAAAAACAATTATTCCTTTAGAATTTTTAGTCATGCTTTTAATGGTTGGGAGATTTAGACATGCAGTTTGCTTCTTCATGTGGTGGTGATGGACAATAATTCCTCTGAGTTTGCTTGTTTTGAGTCTAACTTTTAACTCTTTGCCTAATCTGAGTTGCAGACATAATTTGCCAAAAAAAATTTTCTATGAATAAAAATTTTCCTTTTTGCCTTTTGCCTTCAAACTATTGAAACAATCATGATAAGATCTTTCATAAGCTGTGCCTTGGAAACAAAATTTGGAAAAATACTAAAATTTACTTTAGTGAATAGATCTGACCAATATGTCTGTGGTGTTCGGTAAAGAGTCAAATGGATGAGCTATCAACCCAAAGGGGCTAAGTCTATAGAGAATAATGAAATACATCTCTGCTAGTGCTCATTAAGTGATCAAAGCAGAATAAAGATGCGAGACTTGTCTGCAGGCACATTTGTTGAACACCCACAACATGATGCCATCTGAATGCACTGGCTAACTTGGACGCCCAATGCACATAGATTTATCTCATTATCACTCTCAGAATGACATTCAGTGTTTGATTGGACTTTGCTCCGAGTAATGGAGTGGTCACGAAGTGCAGTTTGTTTCATACCAATGTATCAGTCCCTAACCACCAGTCTCCCACTGGCTTTTGTGCTGGAAAACATCCTGCAAATGCATCTTGGCAATGGAAAAACTCGAGCCTCAGTCCCGGCTCAGCATTACATACTTTTTTTTCAAAATCTGAACCATTTGGTCACAGTCTGTTTGCAACTACACTTCCATCCAGTGGGTGACAGATGCACAGCTAATCTGGCTATGCTTTAGTGAGGCTCAAATCAAATTTCATAGATGAGGTTCATAAATTTTGTTTTGACTTGCCGAGAGGGAGTTGAGATACCTTTACCGGTGATCGGATGGAAGGAAACAGAACATAAAGAAACAGAAAACATGAAGAAACACTTTTGGGTAGGACAAAAGGAAACAGGAAACAAAGAAACGGAAAGAAAGAAACACTTTGTTCAGTATTTCAAACCAATAATTTATTTTCAAAAAGTCGAATGAAAATTGTCTGAAAGACTATTTTAATGCAAATTAACCCTTTACCCAATGCAGACGATATCAAAATTTATTATTTTAAATATAATTTTTTTCAAATTTGAAAAAGAATTCCAACAAAACCATATCATGTCACCCCTCGTTGGAACGAGCTCGACGAGCTCGTTCCAACGAGGGGTCACATGATATGGTTTTGTTGAAATTTTTTGAAAAATAATATTTTTTCAAGTGCTGAATTTGCATATCACGCGGGTGGATGGGGGCGATTCATTAGGTAAAGGGTTAATGAAATTTTCTTTTTTCCATTTCTTTGTTTCACCTTTACCATATAAAAGTGAAATTGCAAGATATCATAATTAAATTTAGTTGTCAGAGTTTACAAATTTATAATTACATTGTTAATGTAGTTATACCTTTTGGGTCCAAATACTCAATTCCCATTGGTCAGCTGGGTGAAAAAGTCATGACCAAATGTAATTCATTTTCCAATGAATACATTTGGTCGAACTTTGACCCGCATTTATGGTAGAGCGCAGTTGACAGAATGTAATTCGGGCGGTGTTTGGGCGGGTTTATAACTTTTAGCGCTTCTCGCAGTGATCCACTCCACTGGTGTTTCTTTGGCAACATTTCCCAACTGTGGCATAAAGCCCGTTACTAAGATACTCGTATCCATTTCTAAAGTTGTGAAAATTAAAAATCAGAGTTGTGCGCTTTGTATTTTGTGTGAGGGTGGTTTTTCGCCTCATTCATTCGTTCGTACATGTTTTATTTCGTCTTTCTGCTTTGCTGTTTGGTAAAAAGTAGTTTAAACAGTTACGGAATGTAATTATAAGAATTGAATGCAATTTGTATAATCTTTATTGGAGTATGAACATGTGGGAATGGGTACAAATTGTACGAATCCCTTCGAGATTCATACATAAATTGTATCCATTCCCACACGTTCATACTCCAATAAAGATTATAAAAATTGCATTCAATTCTTAAGTGTGGAAATTCAACAAATTTGAAACTCTTTTATATAAGGCCCCACAAAGTAGATCTTCTGTTTCTCAGGCCATTTTTTTATGAAATTGCATTTGGACATGCGGTTTTTTAGTTTATTTATTTTTGTTGGTAATTATTTCTTTGCCATCAAAAGTTCATGTTCTTGTTTTTGTTTGTTTTAGGCCTTATTATCTACATAATACCATGGGTGGTGATGTATTTCGTCCCTTGATTGCAAATTTATCAATTTTATTAACTTGGGTAAAATATTGGACATAAACCATTTAATTATTATTTTTTTAAGTTTGCTTATAAAAGGAGAGCATGCGGCAACCAAACGGACTGTGTGGGAGGGTCTGAGAAACAGATTTTTAACTTTTTTAGGCTTAAATGCACTATTGAAAGTGTATCACAATTTCATCAAAATGTTTAGGATGAAAAGGAGCCCACTTTCATATTGACTCTGCTTGACTGTATAACACTTGTTGATTATTTACAAATACAACACTGGTTAGCAGTTATGTAATTTATTATCCCCCGCCAACAAAATTGGGAGGGGATATTGAAATGGTGTTCATTCATCCGTCAGTCAGACCGTCCGGGCAGACATATGAGGTTCAGGTGGCTATTTGTTGGTAGAAATGGGGGTTAGGTGACTACTGCAATTTATGTGACTAGTCACATAGTTAGATGTCATTATTCTAGAGTGGGGTTTAGAGTTGGGGTAGGGTGGGGTTAGGGTCAGTAAAGGGTAGGGTTAGGGTTTGCTACCACCCTAAAAATTTTTCAACCAAAAAGTTGTTTTAATACAGTGGACATGCATTTTAGTTAAAACAGCCTAGGAATATATTGAATTTTCATTAGTCTAGGGTGGGGTTTAGAATTTGGGGTGGGGGGGTAGGGTTAGGGTCAGTAAAGGGTAGGGTCAGGGTTTGCTACCACCCCAAAAATTTTCCCCAAAATCACTTGTTTTAATATAATGGACATGCATTTTATTGTAGTCCCATAAAAATAGCCACATAACTACCAATTGTTAGAATGTCCGTCCATCCTTCCAGGGACCAGCCTAGGGGGGAATTTTAGGGAGACTTGAAGTCTCACTCCAGAAAAAATAGGGAGACTGCCGAGTCATGTAGGGAGACTTAATAGGCAAGTGGGGAAAATTAAGAATATTCATGTACCACCCCCGCCGCCCCTTCATATTTTCAATTTATGGTCCTCCATTAACGTACAAATAATCCAGGTCCAGTTGTGAACTTGTCTATGATGCATCTGTGCCAGGTTAAAAAATCACAATGTAATTATTGACTGAATATCCCCCACTGCTACCTTCTCCTTCATGGCGCCTCACCTCTTCTTCGTGCCAATCCCCCATCACCCTCCTGTGGTTGCCTTTCAACAAAGTCTACTAAGCTTTAAAGTGTGAACAGGACCAGATGTAAGAAGGTTGCTTGGGAGGTACTTTGTTAGTTAATAAAATAAATACATTCTGGGGTCGAGTATTTTGTAAAAGAAATGTCATTCCGCATCATTTTTATGGCATTCCGGTGTCATTCCGCGTCATTTCATGTCATTCCGATGTTTAGGAGGACCCTTTTTCAAGATCGTCCACATGCACACTTGTGTCCTGTACAAAGCTTTTCTTGACATCACTAAAGCTTTTTTTCATGTGTTTCAATTCCATTCGTTTTTTTCTGGGAATAGACAGCCCAACAGTTAACAGTCGTCAGCAAATCGAAATGAAAATAATGTGTTATAAAATACGTCCGTTGTGTATACATTTTCGGCATCCTAAGCGACGTAACCTACTTTCAAACTGGGTTGTTTTGTTGAGTCGCGTAAGTCACTTATTTTCGTTTCGACACTTGAAGCTCCGACTGGAACGCAACAAAATAGAAATAAAAAAAATCCGCCGAAAGCGACAATGGACAATTGCTTGTCGTGTGATTTCAAATAAATGGACGTTTATTTGACGAATTAAAATGCCCATTTATCACACTCGAGCACATTCGATTTTTGAAAATACTCGTTTTCATGTAAACCTCGCATCACTCAGTTCAGCCTTTTCTCATTTTGGCCAATTTTTAGAGGGCGACTTGTAATCGCCCCGACTATTTTTCTAGGCGACTTTGGGCTTAGAAGGGCGACTTAATCGCCCTAGTCGCCCTCACGGCTGGTCCCTGCATCCTTCCATCACAAACTTTGTCCGCTTAACTCCTCCTACAGTTTCCAGTAGATTTTTACGAAACATGGTGTGAAGTATCAGTATCAAGTATAGATGTACATGTGGTCAGAAATTTTTAATGCGACAAATTTTGCGTGGTTACGGCCCTTGGAAATAGCCAAATCTCCCTCACAAAGGCTTGTCCACTTAACTACTCCTACATTTTTATTGGATTTTTACGAAACTTGGTCTGAAGTATCAGTATCAAGTGTAAATATGCATGTGGTCAGGAATTTCCGATGCGTCAAATTTTGTGTGGTTATGGCCCTTGGTAATAGTAAAATATCCATCACAAATGCTTGTCCACTTTACTCCTTCTGCATTTTTCATTGGATTTTTATGAAACTTGGTATGCAGTATGAGTATGATGTGTACATGTGCATATGGAAAGGAAGTTTTGATTCAAATAATTTTACCAGACTTATATCCCTTGTCGACTTTGAATTTACCAAAATTGTAGGTTTTTGGAAGATATCTTCAGTTGTGATTAAAGAAATTAAACGATATTTGGTGAGTGACATTATTGGATATGAATATATGTCCAGGTTGATAATGAGGTTATTCCTATCATAACATAAAAGTCGGTGGGGGGATATGGATGTTGTTAGACTGTTTTGTTGATTTATTATTGGGGTTTAACAACACTTTTGACAGCCAGGGTCACCTTGTGTCGGGCAGTTTTACGGGTAGAGGAAGCTGGAGAGAACCACTTATCAACAGTGAGCAACTGTCAGACTCCCCAACATACTAACTCCACACAAGCAGGGTTAGCATTGATTGAAGACAAGTGCACCATTGATGTGCAGTACACCTTAGTGCACAATTCCACCATGAACCCACATGGGCAGTTGGGATTAAGTACCTTGCCCAAGGACACAACAAAGTTGCCGCAGGTGGGATTCGAACCCGCAGTTATGTAATAAATTTGGTTTGCTCCTCTGCAGACTAATGTCAAAATATCAAGCAGGAAATATTTCCCATAATGCAACTTGGAAGTTAACCAATTCAATCTTGTTTGTGTGAACTCATTCAGCTCTGTCAGTTGAATTGGTCAAATTGATAGCAGCATTATGGGTAAGGTTTGCTGCTTTTGTATTTTGACATTAATGTGCATCCTGCTAATATTCTTCTAAAAGACTCGCATCTTTTGCTTAAGGTTTTCTGTAAAGAATCATGCCTAAGGATTATAAGAATGAAGTCTGCATGGCCAGATTCAGTTCCTTCCTCCCAAAAGCAATAATCTTTACCCCATATGCCATATCAGAAGCAGTGTATGGAAGAATTGTAAGATGGATGACATTTCATTATGCGAATGCCTTCAACCTGAATTCAAACCCCATTTGTCCTGCATTAGATAGTTGAAAAGTCTGAATCAAGTATGAGCTATTGGGATGGGTTGTGATCCGTCGTCCATCTGTATGCACATCTGTCCATCCACAATTCCTTTAGAACACCCTTTTCATATGTGGCTTTGGGGCAATATCTAGATGGGAGCTGTCAATTTTTTTAAAATTTCGTTGAAAAATTTGCCCGCCAGTGGCCATCTTGGATTCGGATATAAATTGTCCAGCAATTCCTTTAGTACACCCACAGGCTGCAGCTCTCACCCGAAATTTCATATGTAGCTTTGGGGAAATGTCTAAATGGGAGCTATCAAATTTTTTTTGGCACACCCACAGGCTGCATCTCTCACCCAATCTTTTTCATATGTATTGTGATCTCCAGATCGGAGCTATCAAATTTTTTCGAATTTCATTCAAAAATATGGCTGCCAGCAGCCATCTTGGATTTGGCACAACCTGCAGGCTGCATCTTTCACCCAATCTTTTTTTAAATTTCATATGTAGTTTCGGTGTAATGTCTAGATGGGAGCTATGAAATTTTTCTGAATTTCGTTGAAAAACATGGTTGCCAGTAGCCATCTTGGATTTGGCATATAAATTGTCAACAATCCCATTAGCACATCCTACAGGCCACATCCCTCACCCCATCTTTTTTTAAATTTCTTTTGTAGCTTTGGTGTGATGTCAAGATAGGAGCTACCAAATCTTTCTGAATTTTGTTGAAAAACATGGCCAGTGGTGGCCATCTTGGATTTTCCATATATATTGTCAACAATTCCATTAGCAGATCCTACAGGCCACACCTCTCACCCGATGTATTTCAAATTTTATATGTAATTTTGGTATGATGTCTAGATGGGAGTTAGCAAATTTTTCTGCATTCTGTTGAAAAAGGTGAATGCCATCAGCCATCTTGGATATGACATATAAATTGTCATTAGTACACCCAACAGTCCCCATCCTTCGAACGATTTTTTTCAGATTTCATAAATGTAGCTTTGGTGTGATGTCTTTTCTGCAGAAGCTTGAGTGAATGACTTGGCATTACTTGATCTTTCTACACTTAAAACTAGAAGTCCTGTCATGAACTGTGTGCTTATCTAGGCTTAATTGTGCATATGAATTGCGCGAAATTGCCATATCGAATGGCGTCCAAGGCACGGCAGGTTCTCCTGGTTACTCATAGCAAACACAGGCAATGTTTCTGCCAATGGACCTCCGTGTTACCCTGTGTTGGCTGAAACATTGCTTATGCACAGGCCATATGAACAGAATTTGATAGCCTAACTATGGTCCTAACGCGTAGATTAACACACAGATCGACATGCTATTTGTGTGCATTTCATGACAGGACTTCTAGTTTTAACTGTACATAGTTCAGTCCCTTCCTGGACAAGTTAAGGTGCAGTGTCATTGACATTTTCATTTATTTTAATTATCTTTTTTCAAATTTAAAAAAAATGTCATCAAAACTATACCAGGTGACCTCTCATTGTAACCAGCTTGTCAAGCTTGTTCCAATGAGGGGTTACATGATATAGTTTTGTTGAAATTTTTTGAAAAATAATGTTTTTCAATTGCTCAATTTGTAGTTGCCACAACCTGATTTAACAATAAAAGCAAGAGAACTTTGGGTATACAGGAAACTATCCGTGAAAGGGATAACAACATCCATTTCCATAAAATGAATTATTATTTCAGAATTTTGTGGTTTGAAATTTTCCAAATACAGTCAGGCAGAGATTTATTATCTCAAAAGTCTCAGTTCACAAACAGGAATTTTTCCCAGTAGAATTAAATTTTGTATTACTCTCAGAGTTGAATTAGAATATTGATTTAATAGAAGCAACACATCAAGATGTTTCACTAATAACGGGCATTCTCTAGACACAATTTCTTTATGTACAAGCATATACTGTGCTACTGCAATCAGCTAAAATCATCCAAGAAAATGAGATGCTATTTTTCTGTCCTTGTGGGAATCACTGAAAGTGGAGCAGTAGTTGCTTAATTGAATAACCCTCTTAACTGTATATAAATTTCAAATACTGAACTATTTACCATTCTTTAGTGCACATTTGAACCTGTTATTCCCTCAGGTTTTAGCATAAACTCCTGCTAGGCTACACAAAGTAGATCTTCTGTTTCTCAGTCCATTTTTTTGCAAAATGTATTGGGGCTTTTATTTCATCTAAATTTGGGAGAATTTGTTTGGATTCTAGCAAAAATGGTTGCGAGAATCCATACCTGCTATAAGTGTCCCAGGATCCCATTAGGCCACCATGGTTAAAACCCCGATGTATGCTGATAACACATGTTAGCACTTTACCAACATGCTTTTTAATTTTTAACATATAAACTGAATTTGATAATATTTAAAAAAAATAAACAATATTTATCAATAAAACCTTACAAATATGGATGTCATTGGAAGCGGCTCGTTGAGCTGATTCCAATGACAGTCATATTTTTACAATTTTATTGACAAAGTGTCAGGATATTTCAGGTCATGTTAGCTTGTATTGGTTAATTTTCTGCTGCTATGTTAGGTTGTTAAGTAAAGAGTTAAATTGACTCAATTCTTTTAATGCGTATCCTAGCAGAGGTACAGCAGAAGCTATATGGATTCTCGCTGGCTTCTTTGCATGAATCTTTGCATGAATGGATTCTCGGATTCTCATCGAAATATAAACCCTGTGATCCAGGTTTGTTCAAATCAAGTCCCCAGTGTTGATATTTGGGCTCCCTTTGGAGCTGAATTTTAGTTTGATGCTATATTGGGAATATTCTTTAAAAATCTTCGGCTATCTGGCTGACAAAAGAGGTAAACCCATTTAAAAAATAAAATGGAAAAAAAATTAAATAGAATACAACCTTCCTTCTTCAAACAATTTTTACAATAATTGTTTATAGAAGCAAAAATATTCTGTTGGGAGGGATCATGGCCAGAGTCCCCAGTAAAACAAATCATGCAATCATGGAGCTCTGTCAAACAAGATATAATAGAATAAATGCCTGTATTGGATGTTGTGAGGCCAAAAAGGTTGATAAATAAGGGGAATTTGGTGCGTGTCACAGTAATTTTTTTGACATATTACAAAAATTTATATACAATTAACAGGAGTTTACTCTACAACCCACATGCAATTAACAGATCAAATTTGTACTGAAGGTATAGTAAATGGTTTTGTGTTTGAAAATTATATTCAATTAACAGGGATATACAATTAAGAGATATCCAATTAAGTGGGCTCCACTGTAATACAAATCATGCAATCAGCTTATATTTCTCAGAAGTTATGATATGAGACTTGTATGAGTGTTCACTTTTAGCCTTTGAACTTTGTCCTGAGACTGAGGATTCCCACCCCCCCAGTCAACACTGAAGGATCAATTTGAACATGTATCCATTGACATGACAACAGGATGGAGACTAGAATAAGATGACATTAGAAAGGAGACCAGATCAGGTAATAAACCTTGCAACAGTGGATGCAAACTTTGTAGATAATTTTATCTATAAAGTTAACTGGTTGAGTGCTGGAAGCCCATATTTGGGCTTTACTCTGAGGTGAAGGTACTGCAACTTGAAGGCTTCATACTCAGAGGATGTGCTTCGTATTATCTTTGAGACCAGATCAGGTAACAGACCCTGCAACAAACAAGCTATTAGTTGAAAATATAATATGTTTTCATTTTTGGAATTCACTTTAAAAAAAATTTCCACAATCCTGCATAAGTATTTCCATTAGTTCCTTGAATCCTGCACCCTATGTAACAACATGTAACCAGCTAACTCTGTGTATTTTACAGCTTTAGTCAGTATAAATTTTCATGTAGTGTGTGATATGGCAGTTACCATTTTTTTTTATAACCAGAAAGTGTAACTAACCCTGTGCATTGCACAGGGTTAGTCACACTTTCTGGTTATAAAAAAAATTTCATTATTAACCAAGTAAATAACCCTGTGCACTGTACATTCTTTGTGTAAATCTGAACCATATCAACTCTTTACCCACATACTGTATTTACTCTATGTAATGGGACAGCTAAAAATAATTATTTTCACAGGTGTCCCAATTCTTAGAAAATGGGGAAAGAACACATCCTGGTCTTGATTTGATGCTGAATAAAGTTGTGTGTGATTCGTTTTCCATCACTATTTATGAAAATCGGCGTCCAATTTTTTTTATATTTTCATTTTTTGCTTCCAAAACATAGCTTATGATCCCTCATTGGAATGAGCGCATTGCACTCGTTCCAAAGAGGGATCATAAGCTATGTTTTGGAAGCGAAAAATGAAATTTTTTAGTTACTCAAGAATTTTTTTTATGAGTGTCGTCTGCTACTAGCGACGGGTCAACTGGAAACAAATCTCCTGAATGTCCCAAACTTTGGAGCATAAAAAAAATATAGTTTTCTGGAAAAAATGTGTGTCCCAAATCATAGAGTGTCCCAATACATAGAGTAAATACGGTAATGGCCAAAACCAGCCAGTACTGTTCTCAAACTTAGTTTGTGACCCCTCATTAGAACGGACTGTGGAAAGTTTGATTTTTTTCGTGAACTCCAAAAATGAAAACATATTCTATTTTCAATTAATAGCTTGTTAACCCTTTACCCAATGCAGACGATATCAAAATTTATTATTTTAAATATCATTTTTTAAAATTTTTCAAAAAATTTCAACAAAACCATATCATGTGACCCCTCGTTGGAATGAGCTCGACGAGCTCATTCCAACGAGGGGTCACATGATATGGTTTTGTTGAAATTTTTTGAAAAATAATATTTTTTCATCTGCTGAATTTGCATATTACGCGGGCGGTTGCGGGCGATTCGTTGGGTAAAGGGTTAACAGTGGATGCAAACTTTGTAGATAATTTTATCTATAAAGTTAACTGGTCGTGTTCTTTTCCTTCTAGAATCAGCATCAGTTCTTAACTGATTGTTTTGTTGTAACTTACAGGAGAGTGTTCATAAATATTGTTTTAAAATTAACTTTTATAGTAAGTATCAATGTATGTTATTAATAATATGGTAAATCCAAGTTGAAAGCAAAACTTTAGATTAAGAATATATTGAAATGTGAGTGCATACAGTCTGAATCAAAACTGAGCAACCATTTTGAAAGTTCAACATTCTGAAATACATTGATATGAAGCAATTGACATTAACTGCCATTGCTGGAGCCCTGTTTCACTCCACACTTGTTTATTGTTTTGGAAGGGAGCGCAGTGGCTCAATAGGAAGAGATGCAGACTGCAAGCCTAGAGGTCCTCGGTTTGAATCCCACCTACAGCAACCGTGTTGTGTCCTTGGGCAAAGCACTTAATCCCGATTGCCCACGAGGGGGCATCATGGCATTGTGTACTAAGGCATACTGCATGCCGATGGTGCACTTGTCTTCAACCAATGCTAACCCTACTTGTGTGGGGTTAGTGTGTTGGGGAGCCTGACAGTTGCTCGGTGGTTCTCGCCGGGTACTCCTGCTTCTTCCACCCATGAAACAGTCCGACATGAAGTGACCCCGGCTGTCAAAAGTGTCATTAAACCCCAATAAATAAATAAATAAATATTGTTTTGGAAACAAATGTGATGTGTGACCAAACCTTGGGAATGCTGATAAAGTCTGTTGTTGATTTGATTCAAACACATTTTATTTTCATTAAACATTTATCATTTGATCATCTGTGGTGTTGTGTCCTTTGATACATAAAATCTTGATTGCCCATGTGGCTGTTCTGTGTAATGAGATGTACTTGCTGATGTTAAATGTACTTGTCTTCAACCACTGCTAAATCTTCTTGTGCCAGGTTTGTTAGTTTGAAAGTTTGACATTTGCCCATCACTGCTTGGTGGTTCTTTTTGGGTACATTGTGTACCCTTAAAACTGCTAGACATGACATGCCCTGGCTGCTAAATGTGTCATTAAACACCAAAAACAAAAAAAATGTCTGGGATATTGTTTAAGGAAAGGATTGGAACACAAGTTACTGCATCTTATTATGCCCTCAACTTCCGAAGGAGGATTCAGGGATATCTAGTGAAGCCCTCCGTCCATCCATCCATCCATCTGTCTGTCCATCCATCTGTCTGTCCAGGCTTAGCAGAGATACATTGTGGGGTTTACAATTTAGGGTCAGTGGTAGTTTTGGGGTTGGGTTGGGTTGGGTTAGTACAGCGGCCACTTGTGGGGTTATGTTTTGCACTGTGGGGTTAATTTTTTGACCTTGTGGGGTTAGGGTTTAACATGGGAAAAAACCCACAAGTAAGAATGTGTAAGAACATCTATTTCTCCTTCCATCTGTCCATACAAACATTTTGCATTGTAATTTCAAAGCCATTGCTCGTATTTGGATCTTGTTTGGTATGCTGATAGACCTGCATGGGGAAACAGACATGCACAAGGAGCGGGTTCTGTCCAATAATGTTTCTCAGAGTTATGGCCCTTTTTTGACTGAGACAATTTTTCTGTTTTCATTCTTTCCACTTAGAAAATTTTTCTGTCCCACAATACCTTCAAGGCTACTTAGAACTTGCATACAGGTCGGGGCACTGACCCACATTTTGCATTGCCCTTGTTTGAGTTCCCCTCCATAACTGGTAGAGTGCTGGAAGCCCATATTTGGGCTTTATTCTGAAGTGCATGTGCCACAACTTGAAGGCTTCAAATTCTATGGATATGCTTCGGATTATCTTTGAAGTGAAATAATTCAGTCTGTATGGATTTGCCTTGGTACAACTTATAGGAGAGTGCCTGAAGGCACTCTCCCATAAATTGTAACAAGGCAAAGACATGTGAGCAAATTTTGATTACCAAAAATAATTCAGCACTCTACCAGTTAATTGTTTCCTTTGGTTAAATCACTGAGACTGAGCCATCCTTCTAAAACATATTTCCACATGAGGGCTATCATTTCAAACATTAACAATTATATGTGAGAAAATGAAACTCAAGAAAGAATGTATTTGATCATTTGGTAGGAATATTTGCTGTATCTTATATAAATTGTCAGACAAATTGTTATCATGGGAGTAAAATTGAATAAACTAAAGGTTTTGAAATGAGCCGTTAACTTCATTTCATGTGAGTGAATATTCTGTGCTATTTTATCATGCAAAACTTGCATATTTATATCTGTCAACTTCAAACTTAGAGAATTCTCTGTGGATTTTAAACACTGAAGTAAGTAGAATAAGCTGTTTTCCTTTTGGTTTAACCCTCTGAACTCATAAGACCGATTTTTTGCTCCAAGGCATAATTTCGTCCCATTTTTGTCTTATTTATTTATTGGGGTTTAACTACACAACAGTCAGGGTCACCTCATGTCAGATATTTTACTGGTAGAGCAAGCTGGAGTACCCGGAGAGAACCACTGAGCAATGATGAGCAACTGTCAGACTCCCCAACGTACTAACTCCACACAAGCAGGGTTAGCATTGGTTGAAGACAAGTGCACCATCGACGTGCAGTACGCCTTAGTACAAAACTCCACTGTGCCCCCACATGGGCAAGTGGAGTTAAGTTGCTGCAGGTGGGATTTCGAACCGAGGACCTCTTGGCTTGCAGCCTGCATCTCTACCTACTAAGCCACCGTGCTCCCCTTTTGTCTTATTACAAGAGTGCTGGAAGAATGAAATGCTACAATATGTTTTGTAGCATTCATGATAAAATAACTCCATTAATGATAAAATAATAACTGCAGTCTGCAGACTGCAGTTACTATTTTATCCTCCCTGTATATTGATATTGCACTGACCTATCTCACTGTAAGTGTACACAAAGGCGATACCATTCCAGGAAATGAGGGTTCAAAGGGTCAACCCTTTATCCAACACACACCATATCAAAAATTTGTTAACCCTTCACACAACGTAACAGCCAAAACTGGCCAGCGTTATTCTAAAACACCGGCAATTAATTTGCATTATTTTTTCATTTTTTGTCTCAAAAACATAGGTTATGACCCCTCTTTGGAACGAGCTTGTCCTGAAGAGGGGTCATAATCTATGTGTTTGAGACAAAAAAAATTAGTTATTCAAGAAGTTTTTTTGCAAGTGTCGTCTGCTTTTCATGTTAGGTAAAGGGTTAATTTGAATAATTTTTTTCAAATTGTTCAGAAAAATTCAATAAACCCACACCATTTGAACCCTTTATTGGAATGAGCTCATTGAGCTCATTCCTGTGAGAGATTACGTAATATAGTTTTGTTGGATTTTTTTTTTTAACCATTTACCCAACGAATCGGCCGCATCCGTAATATGAAAATTCAGCAGTTGAAAAAAAATTATTTTTCAAAAAATTTCAACAAAACCATATCATGTGACCCCTCGTTGGAACGAGCTCGTCGAGCTCGTTCCAACGAGGGGTCACATGATATGGTTTTGTTGAAATTTTTTGAAAAATTTGAAAAAATTATATTTAAAATAATAAATTTTGATATCGTCTGCATTGGGTAAAGGGTTAACTGCTCAGTTTGTAAATTATGCAGGAGGATACAGTCTGATTTCTTAGGTAAAGGTTCAAATATATCTTCATTTCTTATCAACCTACTCACAATTGTTTACTACAGGCTTGCACTACAGTGGAAGTCCCTAACTCGGATAAAATACTCTCTATTTTTGTCTTTCCCAAGCAAGTTGGGAAAGAAAAGTGGTGCAAAAGCACCAATAAAAATAAGCCAAAACTGGGTCGAGTGCAACCGGCGCAGACCCAGTACGGGACGCTCTCTCCCAAGTACAACTCCACGACTTCCGTTGCCAGTGCGCATACCGTCTCTAAAGACTCATTCTTTTTAAAATCCGCTTCGTGTCGAGATGTTTTTGCACGCTTATCAGTGTTCCACCAACTCGATGTTTGATGTTTCCTGATTCATTATACCGCAGTGTATCCTTTGTATTCTCAGGAACAGTGTTTTATATTCTCTTTTTTCTATTATATGTCCATCATGTATATTTATTTGCTCTCTCTCGAGTCGCGCGCGAATTTCGCGGGCCACGCGGTTCGGACTTAGATTATTTCACAATTATTGTTAATGCTTTTTTTGCAAAATTTTTTAATTGTGTTAGAGTTAGGTGTCAGCGGGGTACCACTCCTTCAGTGTTTCTTCTTTCTGTTGAGAGTAGTCTTCCTGTTGGGTGGTTCCCGGTCGGCCGTCTGGGGTCTTTGTTTCTGTCACCTTTCTCTCTTTGGGGGTGTTCTGTTTTCTGATCTCACCTTCTCTGCTCCTCTCACCTCTTTCATGCCTAGGACAATTCCTTGTGGGCAGTGTCTGCTGCCTAAGCATGTGGACGATGTACATTCGTCGTGTTCCTCCTGTAATGGGTGTTCGGCCGAGCGGCCGTGTGGTGTCTGTGGAACATGGTCTTCCACCTTTTGGGCGTCTGTAAATCGTGTCGTTCGTTCTCGTGGCCGTGCCTCCCGCTCCCGCGGGAAAGGAGAACGTGGTCGTTCGGGGCCTCCCGAACCGACTCTGTCTGGTGAGAGTTATTCCTCCTCCGTGGGGGATGTGCAGTCTTTTCCTGTGGTGGATACTGCGGGAGCCGTTGAGTGTTCTGGTGTAGAGATGCCTGGTTCCGGGACTACGGTCCCCCTCCAGTCGACATCTGAGGCTGTCACTAGGGTTGTGACTCCTCCTTCGGAGCCGAGCCGGTGTGCTCTCTCCATTATTTCACCAGCCTCAACGACTCTCGACGTATCTACTACTGCTGCTGGTCCGTCTGCTTCGTTGTCTGTTTCAGCCGGCCTCGGCTTTTCGCTGCAGGGGACTGCAGAACTGTCCGATACTGTAGACGTGGGATATCGGCCCCAGCCTTCCCTGACTTCAACTCGGCGAAGTCGGAAGGGGCTGCCGGCCGAGCCCATCGCTGTGGTCTCGTCGCCGTCGAGTACCACAGTTGTGTCTTTGGATTCGGATGTTCATAGTGGAAACACTATGAACTCCGGGGCGTTTCCGTCCGCTCACTCTGGTCACACGGCCAGTTTTGGGGGACCAACGCCTTTTGTGCAGCCTGGACCTTCTGCCCTGCAGAGGTCCGCGGTGACTCTCATGAGTTCTCGCAATATTGATCCTCGGGGTGCATCGTACCCCTATACACGTCTGCCTTCAGATGTTTCGGCTGCCGCCCGTCGTCCCGCGTCGGGTGTTTTGGAGGATCGTGACACTTCGCTGGTTAAGAGGGTCAGAGGTGAAGCCACTTTGCCGGTTCGCTCCCCTGTCGAACCGGTCGGTACAGGCAGTGAGCTTAGGGAGGCCCTCTCCTTACTCACTCAGGTTCTCTCAAAGAGCCTTCCTGTTGCTTCCAGCGAGGCTATGGGTGGTTTCCAGGCGCCTCCTATGGCGCCGCCTCCCGGGATTGGAAACAGGCCGGTTTCCGATTCCTCTGGTGTCCCGACACCATGGGGGGCGTCGGCTGGTTTGCCCACGATGGGCTATGTGTCTTCCGACTCTGGGGAGGAGTCCGACATGCTTGAGGTCGAGG
Organism: Pictodentalium vernedei; assembly: GCA_031216915.1. NCBI lineage: Eukaryota > Metazoa > Mollusca > Scaphopoda > Dentaliida > Dentaliidae > Pictodentalium > Pictodentalium vernedei. Next base: position 725,411,684 of record CM062295.1, read on the forward strand.
GCCAGCAGTCTTCGGACTTGGGGGCGGCTCTTGACTTTGTGTTTGGGTTTCTGCCTGAGCTCAAACCTGCTAACCAGCCGACAGTGTCAGCCTGGCCGCGATCTTCGGTCGCGCGCCAACAGCCTATGGAGCAACCTGCTTCTGGGCGCCTTCGACCGTGCCAGTCGGTACAGGTGGTTGAAGCTTTTTCAGCATTGGATGCCAAGCTGAATTCCAAGGCTTTGAAGACTTCGTTCTTCACCAGGGTTGACACCTTTTTGCCTCCTGTGCGTTATCGTTCCTACGATTACGCCAATCCGTCAGTCTGCCAGACTTTGACGGTTCTGGATCAGGACTCCACTTCCCTCGGGCTTTCCAAGCCCAAGTCTGCCGTCATTCCAATGACGACTCTGGAGTCCACGTTGGGCTTATCTAGAGAGATGCTTGGCATGCTTTCTCTCTCAGATCACGTCGTCTCAGCTTTGGCTGCTTATCTGCCTCCAGATAAGTTTGACGAGGTACAGGCTCCTTTGCGTGTGCTGTCCAAGGCGCTTATGCACCTTACTCACACGCATGCCTGTAACACGGCCAATTTGGAATTAGTTCGAAGGGACGCTGTGCTGGACACAGGACGATCCCTTCCCGAGGAGCAGCGTGCTACTCTTCGATCTGCTTCTTTGGCAGGTCCGCTACTTTTCCATGGCTCCGTGTCGACGGTCCGGGATGACGTCCTACGTCATTCCAAAGATCAGCTGCTGTTTCGTCAGCTTGATCAGCCTTCTCGGGGAGGCAAGGGCCGTTCCAAGCCTAACAAGTACCCTTCTGCTTCCTCTGTGAAGCAAAAGGCTGGTCCTTCTGCCGCCTCCTCTGCTTCTTACTCACGGGGTAAAGGTAGGGGTCGGCAGAATCGAGGGAAGTCTCAGGATTCTTCATTTAGCAGAGGAGGTGGTTTCTCCTCTCGCGGGCCTCGTCGGGGCTCGAAATGAAGGTCCTCACCTCGACTCGTCCCAGGTTGGAGGAAGGATAGCAGAGTTTGCAGACCATTGGACCACCATCACATCCGATCCATGGGTGTTAGATGTTGTTCGGTCCGGGCTGCGCATATCCTTCCGACGGCACCCCACTCTGTCAAGGGTGCCTCTTCCAACCACAGTTCCTTCAGACGTTTTACGTCGGGAACTTTTGTCCACGGAGATTGCCAATCTCCTGGCAAAGGGGGCGATCGAGGTCGTCAAGAACGTTCAGTCAGTGGGTTTCTATTCCCGCCTGTTCTTGGTGCCGAAGAAGGACGGCCGACTCCGACCGGTTATCGATCTGAGCATCCTGAACCAGTCTATCATTGCTCCCAAGTTCAGCATGGAGACTTTCAGGTCGGTCCGCCATTCAATTCACCAGGGAGATTTCGCCGCCAGCATCGACCTGCGAGACGCTTACTTCCACGTTCCGATGCATCGGGCGTCACGGAAGTATCTCAGGTTCGCTTTTCTGGGGCGAGTTTACCAGTTCAAGGCCATGCCTTTCGGCCTCAACCTGGCTCCTTGGGCGTTCACCAGACTGATGTCGCATGTGATAGCGTTCCATCGCACACAGTCCAGGGTGACTACTTCGGCATATCTGGACGATATCCTCCAGAGGCATTCCAATGCTGCCTTACTGGAATCGGATGTCGCCACTCTGTTGAGCTTGCTCACGTCGCTAGGATTCAGAGTCAACGAGGAGAAGTCGGACCTGGTCCCTTCTCAGTCGTTTTGTCATCTGGGGATGTCTTTCCAAACCAAATTCAATTTGGTGGCTGTTCCCCAGGCCAAGGCTGTGATTCTCTCAGCTTTTGCTCTGACTCTGTCCCAGTCCAGGTCCGCGACCGCTCGGAGTTTTCTCCGGCTGATCGGTCTCTGCGGTTCGGTGACGGATCTCATTCCTCTAGGTCGGCTGCGTGTCAGACCTCTCCAACACTTTCTGCTCAGTCGTTGGAGACCGAATGTAGATTCTCTGGATCAGGTGCTTCCGTTTCCGGACTCTCTGTATCCTCACCTTCTTCCCTGGACAGATGTTCAGTGGATTACGCAGGGTGTTCCGCTGGACTTACCCACGTCCGATCGCGTCCTGACGGCAGATGCCAGCGATCTCGGATGGGGTGCGACGTTGGATCCTCTCGGTCTTTCCCTACACGGGATGTGGGACCAGGATCAAGCAGCTCTACACATCAACCAGAAGGAGCTTCTTGCTCTTCTTCTGAGTTTCAGGCAGTGGATCCCTCACTTGTCGACTCGCCAGGTCCTTCTACTATCCGACAATTCGACAGTGGTTGCTTACATTCGGAACCAGGGCGGCACGCACTCGCTTCCGATGTACGAGTTAGCTCGGGATCTTTTACTGCTCGCTCAGGAGGTTCACGCCGGGGTGGTTGTTCGTCACATTCCCGGTCGTCTGAACGTCCTAGCCGACTCCCTGTCCCGACAGGGCAGGGTTATTTCCACCGAGTGGATGCTTCACAGGGCAGTGTTCCAGTCGCTTTGCGATCTCTGGGGACGTCCCCACATCGATCTCTTTGCGACTCGTTGGAACCATCAGGTGGACACTTTCGTGTCCCCGTGTCCAGATCCTCTGGCTTTTGCCGTGGACGCTCTGTCACTCGATTGGAACGGTCTAGTCGGCTACGCCTTCCCGCCGGTTCCGATTCTTCCTCAGGTTCTCGCCAAAATTCGAACCTGCAGTTGTCGAATCATTCTGATCGCTCCCCTGTCGCCTCAGCGGGTGTGGATCAATCAGCTCCGCTCGCTGATGGCGGCGGTTCCGGCACGTCTCCCGCTACGTCGCGACCTTCTTTGTCAAGGTCGCCCGAGGAGGTTTCACGTCGACCCGACTTCATTGTGCCTTCACGCATATCTTTTGTCAGGTCCTGTCTCCTCCGTAGAGGTTTTTCGAGACGAGCAGTGGAGTGCATTTCTTCTTCAAGGAGGCACTCCACTGGTTTAGCTTATGCAGCTAAATGGAAGGTCTTCTGTCGATGGTGTGCTGATCACTCTGTTGATTATGCCAATCCTTCGATTTCACAGATTGCGGAGTTTCTGGTATATCTGTTTGATTCTCGGGGTCTCCAGCCTGTTACCATCAAAGGTTACAGGTCTATGCTTTCAGAGACTTTTTCTTATGTGGGGAAGCGTCGTATCGGCACTAATCCTTACCTCTCCAAGCTTGTTCGGCACTTTTCTTTGAAAAGGCCTCGGACTTTGCAGCTCACTCCACGATGGAATCTTTCGTGGGTGCTGCTTTGCTTGGGGGGGGGCGCCGTTCGAACCTTTATCCCAGGTGGATATGCAATTTCTCACATACAAGACGGCTTTTCTGATGGCATTTGCTTCGGCCAGACGGGTTAGTGAGCTTCACGCCCTCTCGGTTGACCCGGCCTTTTTTAGGAGTTCTCCCAACAGTGTTACTTTTACCACTGATTGCTCCTTTTTGGCTAAGAATCAGTTACCAGATACTACTCCTCCTCCTATCTGTATCAGGGCTCTTCCCTCTGTTGAGGGTACTCGCCCTTTGCTCTGTCCGGTCCGTGCTATTCGCATTTATCTTGATCGGACACGCTTCATACGGAAGGGCAGAAAACGGTTTTTTCTGTCTCTCATTCCGGGTCGACAGAAGATCTCTCCTCAATCCATTTCTCGATGGATTTGTCTTGCTATTCGTACGGCTTATAGTCGTTTAGCAGCTGGCGATTGTATTACCAATCGTATTTCTGCCCACGAGGTGCGGGCACTGTCTACCTCTTGGGCTTATTCTAACTCCGTCAAGTTGTCGGATGTTATGCAGGCAGCCTACTGGAGAAATGCTTCTACTTTCTCCACCTTTTATTTACGCCAGTTGCAGGAGCAGTCGGAGGACCTTTTTGCCTTGGGTCCTCTTTCTTCTGCTCAGGCTGTTGTCTGCCATAGCCATTAGGCTTCTTGAAGGTCAGTTTCAGCCTTGTGCTGTTACTGCCCCTTTTTTCTGTCTGTGTGTCACACAGGCTCATATGTCTCTTTTCATTGTCCTTTACCAATGATTGCGACATTATGGTTGATAAGCCTCGGGACCTCTTCCTTCTGCTTCACGGTTCCAGTGCACTAGGGTTATGTGGGGGTTGGTTATGCGATTCCCTCCAGCCTTTTGTCTATTCAGCCTGTAGTAAACAATTGTGAGTAGGTTGATAAGAAATCTAAATTTTATAGTAAATTTCCTTTCTTATTATACCTACCACAATTGTTTACATGGAGGCCCTCCCGTCTTCTTTACGGGTAAAGAATCTTTCCTCCCCGCTGATCACATAACTCTAACGTTTACGGATTCAAAAAGAATGAGTCTTTAGAGACGGTATGCGCACTGGCAACGGAAGTCGTGGAGTTGTACTTGGGAGAGAGCGTCCCGTACTGGGTCTGCGCCGGTTGCACTCGACCCAGTTTTGGCTTATTTTTATTGGTGCTTTTGCACCACTTTTCTTTCCCAACTTGCTTGGGAAAGACAAAAATAGAGAGTATTTTATCCGAGTTAGGGACTTCCACTGTAGTGCAAGCCTGTAGTAAACAATTGTGGTAGGTATAATAAGAAAGGAAATTTACTATAAAATTTAGATTTCCATATGAAGTCATCTTATTAGTAAATGACTTTTTTTTCAATCATCAGACATTTTTTCCCCTGTGGGAAGCCCAGGATATGGAGGAATGCTTGTTTACTGTGGTAAGCAATTTCTGTTTTACTGTTACAATTGGTCTCAGTAACCAGTGTCTGGAGTGGGAATCCTCTAAAGTGGGTAGCTAGCATAGGTGTAAACGATTGGCTAAACTTGACAAAATACCTTTCCTGTGATAAGGATTTAGCCATAGATGCTAACAATCCATCCATCCATCCATCCATCCATCCATCCATCCATCCATCCATCCATCCATCCATCCATCCATCTATCCATCCATCCATCCATCCATCCACCCAACCATGCACCCACCCACCCACCCACCCACCCACCCAATACCCCACCCACCCATCCATCCATCCATCCATCCATCCATCCATCCATCCATCCATCCATCCATCCATCCATCCATCCATCCATCCATCCATCCATCCATCCACCTACCCACCCACCCACCCACCCAATACCCCACCCACCCATCCATCCATCCATCCATCCATCCATCCATCCATCCATCCATCCATCCATCCATCCATCCATCCATCCATCCATCCACCCACCCACCCACCCACCCACCCACCCAATACCCCACCCACCCATCCATCCATCCATCCATCCATCCATCCATCCATCCATCCATCCATCCATCCATCCATCCATCCATCCATCCATCTCCATCCATCAGTCCATCCAGGCACATTGTGGGGTTTTCAATTAAGGGTCAGTGGTACTTGCGGGGTTGGGCTAGTACAGTGGTCTCTTGTGGGGTTATGTTTTGCACTGTGGGGTTAATTTTTTGACCTTGTGGGGTTAGGGTTTAACATGGGAAAAACCCCAAAAGTAAGATTGTGTAAGAATGTCCATCCATCCATGTCCATCCATCCATCTATCCATCCCGAACAATTGCTTAAATTCCTAGTTACATTAACCCTTTGAACCCAAAAATCTGTTTTTAGTGTCCAAGGTCGTGATCTGACCTAAATTCATAAAGTAGATAGTTCCTCAGTGAATCTGTGTGGTAGGGTGGCTGCACGTTAGGGTTAGGGTCAGTAAGCTGAAAAGGTTAGGTTTTGCTACAACCCAGAAATTAGACTTAAAAAAGAGTTTTTAGTGGTTGTCCATGCATTTTAAATTCCTCAAATATTTTAGCCACATAAACCTGATTTGTAGGTCCATCCATCCATCCATCCATCCATCCATCCATCCATCCATCCATCCATCCATCCATCCATCCATCCATCCATCCATCCATCCATCCATCCAACCATCCATCCATCCATCCATCCACCCATCCATCATCCATCCATCCATCCATCCATCCATCCATCCATCCATCCATCCATCCATCCATCCAGCCAGCCAGCCAGCCAGCCAGCCAGCCAGCCAGCCAGCCAGCCATCCATCCATCCATCCATCCATCCATCCATCCATCCATCCATCCATCCATCCATCCATCCATCCATCCCAACAATGTCAAACAATTGCTTGAATTCCTAGTTACATTAACCCTTTACCTAACCCGAAAAGCAGATGACACCTGCAAACAAAATTCTTGAATTACTGCTTTTTTTCATTTTTTGTCTCAAAAAATAGGTTATGACCCCTCATTGGAACGAGCTCGTCGAGCTCGTTCCAATGAGGGGACATAACCTATGTTTTTGAGACAAAAAATGAAAAAATAATGAAAATTAATTGGAGATTTTTGTGAATAGCACTGGCCGGTTTTGATTGTTATGTTGAGTAAAGGGTTAACCCTTTGAACCTAAAAGGCCATTTTTTATAAAGTAGATAGTTTCTCAATGAATCTGTGTGGTAGGGTGGCTGCACATTGAAAATATTGATTCATCTTTCCCAAATAACAAATAAAGACTACCAGTTGATGCCTCTAGACTGGCATGGAATTTACCATAATGGTTGAAAGGATTAAGGAAAGGAAGTACTTTTTAAAATTTTGTTATTTTGAGATCAGTGTGGCTAGGGGTTAAACATGGATTTGTCCTGTTATTGAATTGCATCAAAGAAAGCATTGGATCATTATTTACTTGTGGTGTTGGAATATTGGTTTCTTCAGATAAACCCCAAATGAATCTGTCTGACCGACACTGAACTAATTAACTTATAAATGTGTACTTGACTTGAAGCGAACATGGTATTGTCAGTAAATACTAAATCATGTGGTATCATGGTCTGTGTAATGAAATCTAAGACTGTTTATAGGAAACACATTCTGATCATTCTATTATAATCCGTTCTCTCCCCTAAGGAGACTTCTCTGAATATTACAGAAGAAAACTTTATCTCTAAAAATGGGACTCTGACAAAAACTTTTTTGTTACATTTCAGTCTCTTTGTTGGAAAACACATTCTAATTTGTCCATAATAAGGCCACACAAAGTAGATCTTCTGTTTCTCAGGCCATTATTTGTGAAACTGCATGCGGGCGAGCGGTTTTTTATTTTATTTTTTATTTCAGTAATTACTTTTTTGCCATCAAAAGTGCATGTTCTTGGTTCAAGTTTTAGGCCTCATAATCTACAGAATAGCATGGGTGGTGGTGTATTTCATCCCTTGAGTGCAAGAAGACTTTGCAATGCTAAAGCATTGCAAAGCCTTCTTGCACTCAAGGGACAAATTCATCAATTTTTTTAACTTGGGTAAAATATCAGACATAAACCATTTAATTTTTAATTTTTTTAAGTTTAAACTGGTTATAAAAAGAGAGCATGTGGCAGCGAAAAGGACCATGCGGCAGGGCCTGATAAACAGATTTTTTATTTTTTTAGGCCTAATCTATTTTCTTTTCTGAGGTTTATGGAAAAATAGTAGGATGAAATTTTATCCTTCAAAATTCTGTTTTCCTCCATGCTATAACAATAGAATTGGTTGATAACAAATGTTAAATAAGGAACTGGGAATAAGTAACAGTTGTCATGTCCGCAGTGACAGGCACAATTAGCATTTTTGACAGGCACCAATTCTCTTGTGCCGGACATAAAAATGACCAGTACAGTTTTTTTGAACTGAACAAAAACATGTGATTCAATAACATGCCCAATATGAGAAAGCTTCACCAAATTCTTTACAAATAATAATAATAGTCTGCAAAATCCAAATTAATCAAGGATGTTTATATTTTGAAGTATTATATCCCATGTGACTTTCCTTTCATCTCTTTGGCTTAGAGGTTTATCAATCAGTATTAAGTGTCTTGGGGCTCAGTGGCTCAGTGGTTACAGCAGTGAACTTCAAACCAAAAGGCTGACGGTTTGATTCCTGCCAGGGGTAACTGTGTTGTGTCCTTGGGCAAAGCATTTCATCTTGATTGTCCATACGGGGGCATGGTGGCACTGTGTATTAAGGCGTACTGCACGTCGATGGTGCACTTGCCTTCAGCCAATGCTGACCCTGCTTGTGTAGAGTTAGTACATTGGGGAGTCTGACAGTTGCTCACCATTGCTCGGTGGTTCTCTCCAAGTACTCTGGCTTCCTCCACCCATAAAACTTCAAACCTGAGGCGACCCTGGCTGTTGAAAGTGTCATTAAGCTCCAATAAATAAATCAGACCATTAGGATTATATTTCAAAAAGAAATTTTTTAACAAGCTATTAACTGAAAATAGAATATGTTTTCACTTTTGGAATTCACTAAAAAAAACTTTCCATAATCCATTCTAATGAGGGGCCCTAAGCTGAGTTTAGATGCTTCTTGAGAATATTACTGGATGGTTTGGGCCATTATATTGGGTAAAGTGTTGCTATATGTACAAATTATCATGATAATGTGCATGTCCTGTGTTTTGTATCAGATTCGAAGTTGTGTCCAGAATGTGCCGGTGAGTTGTGATCCCATTTTTGGACACCACCGAGAAACTGATGCAAATCACAGTACATGCACATTATCATGATAATTCTTTTATCTAACAATTCTGTCACATAAACTGATTAACCCTTTACCTAACGAATCGCCCGCATCTGCCCGCGTAATATGCAAATTCAGCAGTTGAAAAAATATTATTTTTCAAAAACTTTCAATAAAACCATATCATGTGACCCCTCGTTGGAACGAGCTCTTCGAGCTCGTTCTAACCAGGGGTCACATGATATGGCTTTGTTGAAATTTTTTGAAAAATTTTAAAAAACTATTTTTAAAATAATTAATTTTGATATCGTCTGCGTTGGGTAAAGGGTTAAGTCTTAAATTATTAATACAGTTTGGAGACATAATGTTTGGAGAGAAAAAGTTAAAAAAAAAACCCCATATTTTATGGAACTATATTGTTGTGCACTCTAACAAACAATGAGTAATGCAGTCACTGCAATTTTCAAAGTTGTGTTGTCAAATTATTCACTCTCAGTGTCACTTCCTATGAATTGGAACACATTATGTGATACATACCGTTACTCGTGGTTTTCAGTACAAAATCTATGATTGTTAGATAAACGAGATTTACACTAAGGCTGTACATTGCATAGGGTTAGTTTCTGAGTTAATAATGAATTTTTTTTATACCTAGGAAGTGTGACTAACCTTGTGCTGTGACAAGGGCGGATCCAGAGGGGGACTAGTCCTCCCTCCCCGAGCCCACTAAAAAAAGTCATGCTCTTATTCCACACAATCTTGTCTTATAATGCCACTCCTTAACTAATGACATCACGTTGCCAAATAAGGGACATGATTCTCTTTTAGAATTCGCATAATATTGGTTATTTATAGAACTGACGACAGTCATGTCTATAAATATCCACTGTCTGCAAAATTGATAGTTGAAAGCGGGACGCAATGAAGCGAAGTATAAAAGAATATTTTGTCGCCACAAGGCCGAAGAAATGGTATGTTCCTGGTATCATTATTTTTACATCGCATACCCCAAACTTAAAGTTAATGTTAATGGGGAGTCAGTATTTTCAGTCGCGTCTGTTTCCCAGTTCTAATTTTATTGAGGGCTTCTGGCATTCGCCGGGTCAACTCAACTGGCCATTCACAATCGACAAATGTCCAGTTGAGTTGACCAATCGAGTTCTCATTGTGGCACAGTGCAGTGCCTACAACAATCTTTAAACTTATTATACCCCCATTTTCTGAAAAAGTGGGGTATACTGGATTGCATCTGTCCGTTGATGGGTCGGTCGTTCGGTGGATTGGTGCATCGGTCAGATGTCCATCGTGATCCGGGCCATAACTCCTATAATAGCTTTGATGAAATTTTGTATAGGTGTGTGGTGTGACATGGCCTTTCTAACAAATATCGAATTGTGTTCGCCGTCGGACATATTCAATTGGAGGCCAGAATGCATTTAGAAGCCACCTCAGAGCACCTGAAAATCAAAAGACCCTTCCACACAAATGCATGTCCCTTCGGCACGTGTGGCAGTCATTTCTGAAAAAGTGGGGTATACTGGATTGCATCTGTCTGTCCATGGGTCGGTCGTTCGGTGGGTCGGTCGTTCGGTGGGTCGGTGCGTCGGTCAGATGTCCATCATGATCCGGGCCATAACTCCTATAATAGCAGAGGCAATTTGATGAAATTTTGTATAGGTGTGTGGTGTGACATGGCCTTTCTAACAAATATCGAATTGCGTTCGCTGTCGGACATATTCAATTGGAGGCCAGAATGCATTTAGAAGCCACCTCAGAGCACCTGAAAATCAAAAGACCCCCCCCCCCCCACACACACACACACACACACACACGAATGCACGTGCCTTTGGCACATGCGGCAGTCGCCTTTGGCAACTGATGCTAGGACTCTATCAGATCACATGAGTCCCTCCGTATTTTAATTCCACGATCCGCCCATGTGTGGACAGGGTTAGTTACACTTTCTGGTTATAAAAAAATTGGTAATTGCCATATCACACACTACTTGAAGATGTACACTTACTAAGGCTGTGTATGCACATACAGTAAAACCTGTCTTGAGAGACCACTGTCTTGAGAGACCACCTGTCTTGAGAGACCACATCTACCAGGCACCGATTGGTTTTACTCTATAATGGACCTGCTATGGGAGACCACCTGTCTTGAGAGACAACCTGTCTTGAGAGACAACTGTGACCTGGTACCAACTTGTATTTTTATGCCATAATAGACCTGTCTTGAGAGACCGCCGCTTTGAAGACTGAAACTATGATGAAAACTGTTTACCTGTTCTGGAATTGGAAAATCCATTGTGGTTATACTAACATAATTAAAAGTATTAAAAGCTCTTAATTGGGTTTCAATTGCTAACTCATTAAAGATTGAGATGTTTTTATAAGACCCCTGTGAAAAGATTAGGATTATTGCTGAATAAACCATTTCATACATACCTGAAATGTGACAGATAGGAATAAAAATAAATTTGTGTTGAAAATCTTTTTGTAACAAACTGAAATGGACTGTTATAAAAATTATAAAAATAAATTAGTGTTGAAAATCTTCAATGAAGATTTTCAACACTAATTTATTTTTATAATTTTAATAACAGTCCATTTCAATTTGTTACAAAAACTTCATAAAAAGTAATTACATAAATCCATTCTTCTCCATTTCTGAATTTTGTGGTTGGTTATTCACTTACTTGAGAAAACCTGTTATGAGAGACCACCCGTCTTGAGAGACCACTTTTGTGTGGCCCAAAGGGCAGTCTCTCAAGATGGGTTCTACTGTAGTTAGTCACATAAGAGAGATGATCTTATTTATAACTAGAAAAAGAAAGAGTGACTGACACTGCATTGTACATTGTTAGTTGGTAAGGTAATACACACTTACAGACATAGGCAATGGTCAGGATTAGTAGATAGGCTGCCATATCATCCACTGCCTATAAAACAAGAGCTATTGCTGAAGGCTTTAGCACACAGCACCACTGTGCCCCTTCATGGGTAATCGGGATGAAGTGCCTTACCCCAGAACACAATGCAGTTACTCCTGGTGGGGATCAAACTGTGTGGAACACCCCAGTCACCATGCACCCTGACAGTCTGATAAAAATATTTCAAATAAATCATAGAGGCATGCCTTTCAATCAATCAAATTCACGATGCCCCTCTTATAAGCATTAACTCCTTACATGCTGCTGGTGGATATTCCTGCCCAGGACAGAATTTCACCTGCCACTGATATAAGTGGAATTTGGGCACATTTAATCAAATTCTCACCTGTAAATTACAGCGATTTTTGCACCATTGATTTCTTGAGCTATATTTCGATTAATTTTTCATCAAATCTAGTCATGGCTGCTTAACAGCAGCCATTACTAGATTTGATGAAAAATATCTTGAAAATACTAGTGGGTTAAGAGGATAACCTGCATTGTGTCCTTGGGCAAGGCACTTTATCCTGGTTGCCTGCATGGGGGCACGATGATGCCATGTACTAAGGCGTGCTGCACATCGATGATGCACATGTCTTCAACCGCTGTAACCCTGCTTGAGCAGAGCATGAACAGAGTTAGAATGTTGAGGAGCTGACAATTGCTCAGTGGTTCTCACCGGGTACTCCGGCTTCCTTCAACCATAAAATTGCCACGGTCATGATTAGCCATTGTGCATAAGTATGTGACCTTAAACACCAATAAATAAATATAGTCGGTTAAGAGTTAGAGTTAAACCTTGATTCGTCAATCATGTAAAAAAAACTTCGCAGTTAGAGAGTTTGATTAGCAACAAATTTGTTGTTAGAGTACTCCATCTTTCAGCTCACTGTTTGTGTGAAGTTTGTAAAAGTGTACCTGACATAACAAACAAAGGTACATAAATAAACTCTTGCTTATTATTAATGCAAACATGAATTGTGCAGGTGTGCTGGTAAGCTATGATACTGGCACAGTGAAGTAGCAAATTCTAATAATATATTTTGATATGGTTTATTTAATAAGCACAGAATTAGAAGCTACCCATCAAAAATAGCACTTTATAAGAAGTATAGTAAGTTCAGCCATCTGTTAGATATATTTGGTATCAGTGTACTTGTTTTGGATGGTATTCTCTAGTGATGTATGAATGGTTCCTACAACAATAAGATACACTTAACTGCAAAAGTGGTAAATTCTTTTTTAAAGGTGATTTGTTATATGATAGAAATTTTTTGTTCATATAATTGTTTTGTTAACATTTGCTGTAGGGAATGCCTAATAAACTGTAAAAAAACAATTTTATATTAGCGTATTTACTCTATGTATTGGGACACTCTATGATTTGGGAAACACTTTTTTTCCAGAAAACTATATTTTTTTTGTGCTCCAAAGTTTGAGACATTCAGGAGATTTATTTCCAGTTGGCCCGTCGCTAGTAGCAGACGACACTCATAAAAAAGATTCTTGAGTAGCTAAAAATTTTCATTTTTTGCTTCCAAAACATAGCTTATGATCCCTCATTGGATCGAGCGCAATGCACTCGATCCAGTGAGGGATCATAAGCTATGTTTTGGAAGCAAAAAATGAAAATATAAAAAAAAATTGGACAGCGATTTTCATATACAGCGATGGAAAACGAATCACACACAACTGTATTCAGCATCAAATCAAGACCAGGCTGTGTTCTTTCCCCATTTTCTAAGAATTGGGACACCTGTGAAAATAATTATTTTTAGCTGTCCCAATACATAGAGTAAATACGGTAAATGAAACTGCAGATTCATTTTCTGCCTGTGAAATTTGTGGAAAATGTTGGACTTTTAATTGGTGGAGTGCAAAATTATTTTTTGTCATCAGAATTTGTTGACATGTCTTTGCCACGTTAGAATTTATGGAAGAGTTCCTATGGACTAAATAATTTCACTTTGAAGACAATACACAGCACACCCACAGAACATGAGCCCATTGAGTTACAGTATCGACACTTCAGAATAAAGCCCAAATATAGGCTTCCAGCACTCTACCAGTTAACCCTTTACCCAACGAATCGCCCGCATTCGCCCGCGTAATATGTAAATTCAGCAGTTGAAAAAAATATTATTTTTCGAAAAATTTCAACAAAACCATATCATGTGACCCCTCGTTGGAACGAGCTCATCGAGCTCATTCCATCGAGGGGGCACATAATATGGTTTTGTTGAAATTTTTTGAAAAATTTGAAAAATGATATTTAAAATAATAAATTTTGATATCGTCTGTGTTGGGTAAAGGGTTAACAGGCTCTGGAGTCTGGAAAAGCTATGCAAACTTGGTTGTCATTCAATTCTCAAACCCCAACCACTGACAGGTCCTAGGAGAGAGCTCACAGATGATTGGTGGCAGTTGTTATTATTGAACAGAATGTGAATTTTTGTGTAGTCATTTCACCGTTTCCTCAGTTCAAATACCACCTGCGCCAACCACGTTGTGTCTTTGGGCAAGACACTTCACCCCCATTGCCCACGTGGGGGCACTGTGGCATTGTGTACTAAGGCATACTGCATGTCAATGGTGCACTTGTCTTCAACCAAATCTAACCCTGCTTGTGTGGAGTTAGTATGTTGGGGAGCCTGACAGTTTCTCGCCATTGCTCAGTGGTTCTCTCCAGGTACTCCGGCTTCCTCCACCCGTAAAAGTGTCCAACACGAGGTGACCCTGGATTTCAAAAGTGTTGTTAAACCCAAATAAATAAATAAATAAATAAATAAATAAATAAATAAATAAATAAATAAATAAATAAATAAATATATTCCACCATTTATGACATCCGGTAGTGTACACTACAGGCAGACCAATTTGGTAATCAGCCTCTCAATGTCTGTACATTGTACATCTCTTATCTCTGTACAACTGGATTTGCTGTAATGCTGATTGGTCAAGTACAGAAAAGTAGCCCACTGGATGCCATCTTGAGGGGGTGGAGCATTTGTGAGCCCCTGGAGCATTTGTTGCTATAAATAGACATTGCTTAAAAAAAATGTCTTGATAGTTTTCAATTTACCTATGCTTCTTAATAAATGTTTGCTTTTTAACTGGAAGAGTGCTGAATTTTTTTTCAAAAGCAATTTAACCCTTAAAACCTTTGTTTCCTGGAATGGTATCGCCTTTGTGTACACTTACAATGAGAGGGGTCAGTCCAATATCAATATACAGGAAGAATAAAATAATAACTGCAGTCTGCAGTTATTATTTTATCATCAATGCCCTGTGGATAGACCTCTTATAATAAGACAAAAATGGGACGAAATTATGCCTTGGACCGAAAAATCGGTCTTACGAGTCCAAAGGGTTAAAACATGAGTAATTTTATTAAAGATTCCATGCTATCAGCAAGGGGAGCTTCAGTATATCATGACTTTTGATCTTAAATAATTGCTTTATTACAATTTATTTGAGAATGCCTGTTGGCACTCTCCAACAAATTGTAACAAATTTTATACAAATATTTTTCTTCTGCAGCTAGAAAACAACAAGCTAATGCTTTCAGTGTAAAGCCAATAAAGTGGCTTCTTGCCACTCAACCACTTTGATGACTGTGAAGAATGAATATGTTGATGATGCACATTTTTTTCGTGGCAATTTAAGTATTTCCAACATATTTTGATTTAATTATTTTTTGATGGGAGCTCGGTGGCTCAGTGGTAGACTGTTGGGCTTCTGTGCTAGATGCACGATGATGCCGTGTACTAAGGCGTACTACACATCAATGGTGCACATGTCTTCAACCGCTGTAACCCTACTTGAGCGGAGCTTGAACAGAGTTAGAATGGTGAGGAGCTGACAGTTGCTCGTTGATCCTTGGTGGTTCTCCCCGGGTACTCCAGCTTCCTCCTCCCGTAAAACTGTCACGGTCACTATTAGCCATTGTGCATAAGTATGTGACCTTAAACACCAAAAAAAAAAAAATAAATGATCATTGACAGGCACGCATTGGCTCAGTGGTCATGGCATGGGACTTCAAACCAAAGAGTCCACGGTTCGATCCCCACCAGGGAGAACTACATTGTATCTTTGGGCAAGGTACTTAATCCTGAGTGCCCACATGTCTAAGGTGTACTGCATGTCGATGGTGCTATTCTCTTGAGAAGGAGAAACTTAACCCTCAAGGGCCTAGAGATTTTTACATATTTTTACTACACTTTGACAGCTTACATCCTGTGACATTGCTGCTGTTTTTGGCAAGGCGTAGCTGCATATACAGTAGAATCCTCTTAATTGAATATCCATTTTGCCAGTGAAAATTATTCAATTAACAGGAGTATACAATTAACAGGGATTTGGTCAGTTTCCTGTGTTCTGGAGGTAAACTGAGCATTTATTCTATTATATCTTGTTTGACAGAGCTCATAGAGCTCTGTCAAACAAGATATAATAGAATAAATGCCTGTATTGGATGTTGCGAGGCCAAAAAGGTTGATAAATAAGGGGAATTTGGTGCGTGTCACAGTAATTTTTTCGACATATTACAAAAATTTATAGACAATTAACAGGAGTTTACTCTACAACCCATATGCAATTAACAGCTCAAATTTGTACTGAAGATATGGTAAATGGTTTTGTGTTTGAAAATTATATTCAATTAACGGGGATATACAATTAAGAGATATCCAATTAAGTGAGCTCCACTGTATAGACAGCCAAACTTGCCTAAAAACAACTACCAATATGCTTAGAAGGTAACTAGGGAGTTTAACCCAAAGACTGCATTTAGGGTTCCTGTTTTGTTGCAAAAAATGTGATCAAAGACGGATTTAGGCCCTTAAGGGTAGAAGACCTAGTAAGCAAATCGACAATTCATGGACCACCAGTTTTTCTTACTAGTGAACTGAAGAGCAGATTTTGTTGTTGGATCCTTAAGTTTCTATTTGTCTGGAAAGTAAAAGTGTATCTAGATTTTATCAAGTACCACAACACCCTGTGCATGTAGTAGTTTAACACTTAATCTGGCATGACGAACATACGATACTTGCAAAATAAAATTTAGAACAACTAAAAATTAAAAACTTTTTGCTGCAAAAACAGCGTATGACCCCTCATTGGAACAATCTTAATGGGAGGCCATGGCTATGTTCTTATGAGAGGTCATAAGCAATGCTTTTGGGGGGAAATGTGT
Source organism: Pictodentalium vernedei (assembly GCA_031216915.1). Taxonomy (NCBI): domain Eukaryota; kingdom Metazoa; phylum Mollusca; class Scaphopoda; order Dentaliida; family Dentaliidae; genus Pictodentalium; species Pictodentalium vernedei. The sequence continues at coordinate 725,428,319 of CM062295.1, forward strand.
TAAAATGGTTTATTCCCGTTTCGCCGATGAGGTTAAATAAACAAACCAAAACTAATCGCCGGTGGAGGTGTGAACAAGTTGTTAATCCCACTGATTGATATTAACTCTTCTTCACCGGCTGAGTTCATGGTCCCAAAGTGATTAACAATCAGTTAACATTGATCAACTGTAAACAACTAAACAACTTCAAACATCTCAATAGTATATAATATGACCCTTCATGCTGTACATCAACAACATTTCCTTCAATTCATCATGGCAAGTGAACAAGTAAATGTTTCTTTCATCCCTAATAAGAGAGGTGGTAGACACTTAGTTTATGGTGGTTATAAATTTCGTGTGAAGTCTCAGAATCAACCAAATATACATTGGAACTGCGTTAAAAAAGATTCTTTAGGATGTCGGTCAACTATCAACACGAAAAACGATTTTATCAGTTCGCCGATGGGGCAGCATAATCATCCACCAGATATGGAGCAGATTGTAGCCGATGCTTTCCTAGCAGATTTAAAGAAAACCGTTCGACACGACAGCAAATCAGTGAGCGCACTTTACCAAGAGGAGCTTGGTTCTCTCAGATCGGATACCGACCCACTCATCATTGCTAAAGTTCCTACATTCTATAGCATCAAATCAGCATTATACAGGTCTCGTGCGAAAACCATACCGGCTCTTCCGAAAACTCGCTCAGCAATCAGCTTACCTGATAGTTACATGGAAACAACTGCAGTTTTTACTGTCAGATCCAAGCGACGTCAGCTGCCTCATTTTCAGCACAGCGTCAAACTTACACCTCCTCGACGAAGCTACTTCGTTTTTCTGTGATGGGACATTTGAGAAATCACCGAAACTCTTTTATCAGCTGTATACCATCCATGCTTTCGTCTACAATAAGATGTTGCCATTAGTCTATGGCTTGCTGCCTAATAAAACCAAGTCAACTTATATAAAATTCTTCAGCACCATACGCCAGAAGGCTTCATCTTTAGACATTCACCTACAACCAGCAACAATCTTTACTGATTTCGAAACTGCTGCACAAAATGCTTTACGACAAGTTTTCTCTTCTGCGACCATCAAAGGCTGTCACTTCCACTACGCCCAAGCAGTGTACAAGTATGCAACAGAAAAGTGCAGCCTCAGAGACGATTACAAGCAAGATGACAACATTCATGCGGTCGTTCGACGTGCTATCGGCCTTCCATTTGTACCACCACATATGGTCAGCGACGTATGGCTTCTTGTATTAGAGGCATGGGAAGAAGCGTTGGAGGAGAGAGACGTCGACCCAAGAGTTACCAAGTTCACAGACTACGTCACGACGAACTGGGTTGAGAGTAGCAACCTCAATGTGTGGAACCATCACGAGACTGTCGGCCCTCGCAACACAAATCATGTAGAAGGATGGCACAGCAAGTTGAAGAAGGCAATTGCCGGAACCCATCCTAACTTGTTCTTCTTAGTTGATTTCATTAAGAAAGAACAAGCATTCACAGAATCAACAATTCTGCAGTTGAGACATGGTGGGAAGGTGGCCCCACGAAGAAAAAAGTATCGTGCCATCGACAATGCTTTATCTTATTATAAAAGACTCTTTAGGGAAGGTCAGATTGACGCACTGTCATTTTTAGACAGAGTCAGTCGAAATTCGGGTTTTTAAAAAATGTGCTTTATTCCTTTAAATGTTCATATTATTATATTATACTTGCTCGTTTATTGTTATTTTTAGACAGAGTCAGTCGAAATTCGGGTTTTTAAAAAATGTGCTTTATGCCTTTAAATGTTCATATTATTATATTATACTTGCTCGTTTATTGTTATTTTTAGACAGAGTCAGTCGAAATTCGGGTTTTTAAAAAATATGCTTTATGCCTTTAAATGTTCATATTATTATATTATACTTGCTCGTTTATTGTGTTGATAAATCAATAAAAAAATTACATTACATTCAGTCGAAATTCGGGTTTTTAAAAAATGTGCTTTATGTCTTTAAATGTTCATATTATTATATTATACTTGCTCGTTTATTGCGTTGATAAATCAATAAAAAAATTACATTACATTCAGTCGAAATTCGGGTTTTTAAAAAATGTGCTTTATGTCTTTAAATGTTCATATTATTATATTATACTTGCTCGTTTATTGCGTTGATAAATCAATAAAAAAATTACATTACATTCAATCAATTCGTCGTTACTTGTGAGTTTCCCTGTGGTACATGGGTTAAATTGATAAAAATTATCTCCCAACATCCAAATTAACAAATTATCGCGGCACTTCTTTGATCTGCGGATTACTGACACCTACCCCATTAGAATCACATCGGCGAAACGGGAAGACCCTGTTAAAATAATCAAATTTTCATGATGATTTTTGTGAATGACACTGGTTGGTAAAGAGATAATGGTGCTTTTGGGCCATGGAAAATTTATGGTGCAGGGAACAGCAGGGAATAGATTGAACTTTTTAAAGTTGATGCCTATCAGAGGACATTTGCAAAAAGATTTCTTAACCCTTTACCCAACGCAGACGATATCAAAATTTATTATTTTAAATATCATTTTTTCAAATTTTTCAACAAATTTCAACAAAACCATATCATGCGACCCCTCGTTGGAACGAGCTCAATGAGCTCGTTCCAACGAGGGGTCACATGATATGGTTTTGTTGAAATTTTTTGAAAAATAATATTTTTTCAACTGCTGAATTTGCATATTACGCGGGCGGATGCGGGTGATTCATTTGTTAAAGGGTTAAACAACCAAAAATTCACATTTTTTTGCCTTAGAAATAAAACTTATGGCACCCTCATTGGAATTAGCTCAATGAACTAGTTCCAAAGAATGCTCAAAAGCAATGTTTTAGAGTTTGTTTTTTTTCAAAAATCAAATTTGCAGGGAGCTTTTTGTGAATATTGCTGGTGGGTTGTTGCCATATCCATTACAATGGAAATTTTGTGGTGCAGGGAATAGCAGGGGTTGGAAATACTGAAGAAAAGCTATGGAAAAGAGGCAGCCAAATGTGTATGAACTCTGATTCAGACCTGTTAATTCTCACTCTTTCAGAGGAAGACTCCTGATTTACTGGGAATAAATTTTTGTTTAATAAGTCTGTAAAACTGGAAATTTAACAGAATATCATTGTTCACAGGGATAAATTTTCCTCTGAGCTATATTAAAATCTTGCGATTTGTTTTTCTAAAAAAAAGCTCGCGATTTGTAATAAAAAATCTCAATATTTTGCTTCCATCCATCCATCTGGAGGTATACAAGTGTCCATCCATCCATCTGTCCAGTTGTCTATCCATCCATCCATCTGGATTCATATCTCAGCAGTGAGTGGTTGGTACACTGGGCCATGGCCTTTCTCTTGTTGAATAAGAAATCAAATAAGTAATTAAAGATTAACTCTGACAACAATGGAAGAGAATGTATGGAAAGAGCAAGAGAGAGGGGATAGTAGTTGAATGTGATTAGAAGATTACAAGTATAAACTCTCATGGGTGGTAGGTGATAAACCATTAATACCAGCAGAATGAAATATCTTGATAACAAAACATAACATCAAGGTTTTTTATGCCAATGATCTCCATGACTTACCATCAATAAAAATTTGTCAGATCATTTTATTTGCAGAAGATGATTTTCTCGTGCTTTATTAAGTGCAGCTATGGAAATAACAAAATCAATACAGATTGGAAAACAGCAGTATTGGTGTAATAATCTTTGTAGCACCATTCTGTTGCCAAATGGTTTTGTACCCAGTCACAACCTCAAGATCTCTTGTTTTACTCTTTCTTAACCCAATGCACACAGTATCAAGCAAAATTAATTTCTTATTTTTTTTCGAAAAACTGCGCGAAAAACCATATCAAGTGACCTCCTCATTGGAATGAGCTTAATGACAAAATGGGTGATGGTCTTAGAAATGAGTAATTGTTTGTTGACTGGAATTTAATGACAGTTTCAACAGCCAAGGTCACATTGTGTCATGCACTTTGATGGGTGGAGGAAGACAGAGTACCCAGAGAGAACCACTGAGTAGTGGCAAGCAACTGTCTCATTTGCCAACTTGCAACCTCTGCACAAGCAGAGTTATTAGCGGTTGAAGGTAAGTGCACTATCAATGTGCAGTATGCCTTTAGTACACAGCGCCACCAAGCCACCACACAGGCAATCAGGATTAAGCGTTTTGCCCAACGACAACATGCAGTTGCCAATGGTCAGGATCAAACCGTTCAACCTTTCACTTTAAAATAAAATGTTCTAACCAATGAGCAACTGCACCCCTTAGGAAATGAGTAATTCTGCTTCTGTACTGTACATGACTGTTTTTTTCCTCACTGAGAGAAGTGATTATGACGGTTAAAGTTTAGGGAGTAAATGATCCTCTGCTTGACTGGATATTCATCAGGCCACCCAAAGTTGGTTTTCTGTTCCTTGGGTCATTGTTTTCCAAAATTACATTGTGCATATATGCTAGCAGATTTTTTCATTTTCTGAATTTAATTTTTTTTTGTTTGTTCTTTCTCAAAGGTTCATATACAGTGGAACCCTGATAATTGAATAGCTACTTTGCCAATAAAAATTATTCAATTAACAAGAGTATTCAATTAACAGAATTAACAGGGATTGTGTCACTTTCCTGTATTCTAGAGATAAACTTAGCATTTATTCTATTATATCTTGTTTGACAGAGCTCCATGAGCTCTGTCAAACAAGATATTATAGATAAAATGACAGTATTGGATGTACTGAGGCCAAATAGGAAAAAGGAAAACTCAGGAGAGTCAAGGTACTTTCTCAACAGGTTACAAGATTTTTTATTCAATTAACAGGAGTTTACTCTATAACCTATATTCAATTAACAGATCAAATTTGTACTGGAGGTATGGTAAATGGTTTTGTGTTGGGAAATTATATTCAATTAACAGGGTTATCCAGTTAAGAGATATCCAATTAAGTGGGCTCCAGTGTACTCATTTTTTATGTTTTTGTGTATTTGAAAACTGCCCATCAAATTCTTTCCAGCTCTCTGAGCTCATTTTAACCCTTTACCACTGTGATATGATGTTGGACATTAACCCTTAAGTCTCCATACAGCCACAAACTGCCACTGTATTGCTCTAAAAAAGTTGTCCAAAGTGTATTCTTCCTTGAGAACTCTACTTGTAGGATGGCTGTATTTTCACATCATTGTTGACTGCCTCTACAGGCATTCAACAATAATGTTGGAACATTGTTTAGTCATCTTCAGCTGTGTACTTATATGTATACGGGAGTTATTCACATAAAATTAAACTGAGACTTAAGGCTTAATGGTATGTGAATCATAAATCCTCCCCCTACCTGGGAACACCAGGAAGAGAAGCAGTGCTGGTTTACAGTAGTACTGAGGTAAACAGTTGCCGTAATTTCCATGCATTTGTTTACCAGGTAATAAAAATCAGCAGCAGCAAAATTTTAATTAATGAAGCACAGGGTTGCACAGGGATGTACCTGGTGGCCCATTTATTAAATTTTTGATGATTATTCCACTAATTAGTGTTTGCAATCTAATATTATTTAGTCCATGAAAATGTTGCCCCCCTCCCCCCCCCCCCCCCCCCCCACCTCCTCCCTGTGGAAAGTGACCTGTCCACAGCGGCCGTACTGCAGGTATATCTTGTTTGACAAAGTGCACTGTATTCTGTCAAACAATGTATATTTGGTTAAATATCAAACTGAATTATGGGGAATATTTGCTGCTGAAAACTTTGCCATTTTGACATCGGAATGCAGAGGGTTACCATTTAGCTTTAAAAGTTGTATTTTCTTTATCAGAACGTTGAGATTTCATAAACAAAATTTTGTAGAGTCCAGACCAAATCAAGAAAAACAAGCAAAAATAGCATCTCGTTCCAATGAGGGGTCATAATCTATGTTTTTGAGACAAAAAATGAAAAAATATTAAAAATTAATTGGCGATTTTTGAGAATAGCGCTGACCGGTTTTGGCCGTTACGTTGGGTAAAGGGTTAAGTTAGCATGTCACACACCCCAATAATTTTTTCAGTCAGAACATTTTCATCAGGATTAGCTCCTGAGATGTCAATTCTCTCTTGCAAGTAAGCATGCACTTTTCTAAAAGTCTATATTTGATGCTGAGACTTGTGTCATGAATGCAGGTACTCAACAGAATCTGAGAACACAGAAAAATGATATTTGATAACTTATTTTTTATTGATCCACTTTGACTCCTTAGTAGATATATAAATATAATGAGGTATACAACTCCCTTGTTCAAAACAAACCAACTGACCACCTCTCTATTCATCTCAAATTTGAACTACATGATGTATTCCCATATACCTGCTATCAAGTAAAAGACAAGACAATAAAGCTTTACAATGATGATTTACTCCACTGTTGGGCATTATTCATAATTAATGAAAATGTCGAGGGAGGGTGGGGTGGAACACAAAAAAATGTTTTAGTTAGACAAGCAGGCATTCAAGTAACTGGATCACTACCTAAATTTCTTTCATTCTGGTACTTTCATCGGCTTCTACTCTTGTTGAGAAAGTTGATAGATAACCAATGGAAAGGCAGTGTTTTGGGTTGTGAATGGAAATTCCTCTCATGATATGATAACTCACAGACTGACCGCAAAAAAAAAAAGCAAAAACTAAACCTGTGGTCTCCTGGGGCCAATACTATAAAACTTTTACAATTGTATTTTCTAGAATTGCATTTTCTAGTTGTGACTTTAAATGGGTTGAAATAAACCATCAGCATTTTCAAAGATGTGAAAATTTGCCAACTGGCAAATTGCCATAACTTTTAAAACACTAATAATTCATTTTAGTCAGTTATATTAAATTGGTAGAAAATATAATTCTAGAAAATACAACTGTAAAAGTTTTATAGTATTAATGGCTCCAGGTTTGAATTAAATTTGCTTCGCATTTGAAAACCAGTGCCATGACACAGGCAATGTAGAAAACTGCTTTACATAGAACATGATATCTCCTGATCTGATCATAAAACCAAGAAATTTAGGAGGTGACCCCAATATTACTGAATGCCTCTTTGTCCACCCCTCGTTTTTTTGTGTTTTCACACGAAAATTCTCATTAATTATGAAGAACCCAAAAATTCTCACTGGCCAAGTGATGCATAAATTCTCATTAGTTATGAACAACCCAAGAATGCTCATTGGCCAAATGATGTATCTGTGTAAAGCTTATTGTCTCATCTTTCAGTTTAGACCAGATAATAGAAAATACCCCAAGTGTTTCGCATTTGAGATGAATAGAAAGAAAGTCAGCTGGTTTATTTTGAAAAGGAGAGTTGTATACTTGTATGTTATATTTATATATCTATTAACCCTTTACCTAACATGAAAAGCAGACGACACTTGCAAAAATAATTCTTCAATAACTAATTTTTTTCATTTTTTGTCTCAAAAACATAGGTTATGACCCCTCGTTGGAATGAGCTCGTTGAGCTCATTCCAACGAGGGGTCATAACCTATGTTTTTGAGACAAAAAATGAAAAAAATAGTGAAAATTAATTGGCGATTTTTGAGAATAGCGCTGGCCGGTTTTGGCCGTTACGTTAGGTAAAGGGTTAAGGGGATGAAGGGGATCAGTCAAAAAAATAGTTAGCAAACATAATTTTTTTCTGAGTTTTCAGCTTGCATCTAAGACCTGAGGCCACACACACAGTTAATCATACAAGTGGAGGTCTGTAGTACAGTAAAAACTGTCTTTAGAGACCACTGTCGTGAGAGACCACTGTGACCATGCACCGATTGGCTTCATTCTGCAATGGACCTGTCATGAGAGACCACCTGTCTTGAGAGACTGCAAAACGGTGGCAAAAACTCAGTTGTACTCAATTCAGTGAACAAACAAACAGACCAACCAGGCCAATTGTTAACCCCCTGCACACTGATGTTAAAATATCCAGATTTGAAGTAGCCATTTTTCCCATAATGCAACTGGGAATTTAACCAATTCAATCTTGTTTGACAGAGCTCATTGAGCTCTGTCAAACAAGATTGAATTGGTTAAATTTCTAGTTGCATTATGGGAAATATTTGCACCCTGAACTTTAGATATTTTGACATCAATGTGGGGGGGGGGGGGGTTAAGTGGGATTGCTACTATATATTCACTGCTCTCACACCCTTTTAAAGATTCAACATATGTGGATCTCAATCATGATCCCTTCCCTGATAAGTCCAAACATGAAATTTATGTTGGAACTTCATTCAGCCAGTCAAACAATCACATCACATTCATTTGGGAATTTTCTGAACCAAAGAGAAATTTGTTAAAAATACATCAAGGGAGAATACTCAGTAAATCAATCTTCAGGCTTTCATCATTGCCAGCAATGCAAAAAGGCATATCAAGGGAAATAATTCTATTGATATATTTTCTTTCCATTGTCAGATGTGCAAAGTGTTTTGATTTTGTCTACCACTTTTTCCATATCCAAAACTGTTATAGATTTTCAAAATATGAGAGATAAGATTTGCTGCATGTAGTATGAAAAGAAAAATACAAAAGCTGATTATTATTCCTTTCAACTTTATCATCTACTGATTTGCAGAGACAGGAAAGAAATTCTCTATTTTTTCAAATTTTTCTGAAATACAGTGGAGCCCACTTAACTGGATATCTCTTTACTGAATAACCCTGTTTATTGAATATAATTCCCAAGCACAAAACCATTTACCATACCTCCAGTACAAATTTGACCTGTTAATTGAATATAAATTATAGAGAACTCTTGTTAATTGAATAAAAAATCTTGTAACATGTTGAGATATGATTGTGACTCTCCCCAGTTTTCCTTTGTTTATAGACCTATTTGGCCTCAGTACATCCAATACAGGCATTTTATCTATTACATCTTGTTTGACAGAGCTCATGGAGCTCTGTCAAACAAGATATAATAGAATAAATGCCAAGTTTATCTCTAGAATACAGGAAAGTGACAGAATCCCTGTTAATTGAATACTCCTGTTAATTGTATAATTTTAATTGGCATGGTGGCTATTCAATTAACAGGGTTCCACTGTATATTCTTTGTGCACCCAGATTTTCTGAAAAACAGTTCCATTATTTCTTCAATAGGGTTTGTTCGCTTCAGGGATTTCCTCCTATTTTGTAGTTGTAGGAGACTCATGCTTCATTGATCTCTAAGACTTCTCTTTTTATATGAGTCAAAATAACTATTTAACTGGTGAAGTGCTGAATTATTTTTCAAAGATGATTGATTTGCAACATGACTATTTTTTAATGATTTTATTGCTACCAGGGAAGAGGAACCTTGGTTTGGCAAAATTTTGAAAATGAATAATTGATTTGTTACAAGTTATTGAAGAGTACCTGACTGCCTGTTGGCACTTTCCAATAAATTGTAACAAAATTTTATATAAACATTTTTTTTTTCTACTGTTGTGCAAACATTAAGTTAATGCCCACAGTGTAATGCCACTAATGTGCTTTTCAGCTCTTTGCAATAGAGCCATGGTAGTGACTTCTGGTACTCTACCAATAAAAAAAATGCCCCGCTAAGAACACTGGAGATAATAATAATAATAATAATAATAATAATAATAATAATAAATGTAGTTTAGAGCTGAAAACCCTCATAGAGCTCATGGGCTTTACAAAAAAAAAGAAAGGGAGACGACTTACATAAGCTGTCAGTTTTTTGTCGAATCCCTTCTTTACATTGTAACCCATCTATTTGTTCATCTTTGTTATCTTGTGTATTATTGTGCATTTTGTGTTGTACCTTTCTTATTATCTGCTATGTAATGTATACAAGTAACAAACTTTCCAATAAATATTGTTTAAACTAAAAAAAAAGAAAAAAAGAAGCCATTCCAGGATCTCAATAAACAAATTTACATCCAGTTGATATTGTAGTTTCAAAATTCCTGATTTCTTACCTATTCTCTTATTACTGTTTTAACCCCTATCACTCTGGTAGTGCAACAGAATTTTCTCCAATCACTCTGTTTTTCTCTTGTTTAACCCTATACCTAACATTGAAAGCAGACGACACTTGCAAACAAAATTCTTGAATAACTCATTTTTTTCTATTTTTTTGTCTCAAAAAACATAGATTATGACCCCCTCATTAGAACATGCTGAACGAGCTCATTCCGAAGAGGGTCATAACCTATGTTTTTGAGACAAAAAATGAAAATTAATTTGCGATTTTTTAGAGTAGCACTGGCCGGTTTGGGCCATTACGTTGGGGAAAGGGTTAATAAATTTAACCAAATATATCTTGTTTGACAGAGCTCAATGAGCTCAGTCAAACAAAGTATATTTGGTTAAATATTAAACTGCAACCTTTGTCATTTTTATACCCCCGAGTTGTGGGGGGGAGGAGTGTTATACTAGAATCATCCATCCATTCGTCTGTCCATCCATCCACCATGCGTCCATCCATCCATCAATCCACAGACATAATTTTTTCCGGAGATTTTTTCTGATCCCCCCCAATCTGCTTGAAACTTGGTATGAATGTTCACCACCATGGGAAACAGTGCACCTGTGATTATAGTTCTGGTCGGATTATTTTTGCTAGAATTATGCCCCATTTCGACTTGAAAGAGCAGACCTAGAATTTTGTCCGCAGATTTTCTCCGGTGTTTTTGGGTTGATTCCTTTGAAACTTGGTATGGATGTTTACTACCATTGAAACCTTTGCACATGCAATTATAGTTTTTTTTATCAAACTTTTTTGGACAAAGTCTCATGCCCCTTTTTGTCTCACAATGTCTGAATTTTGTCCAGAGATTTTCTCAGATTTGATTCCCTTGGAAATTGGTATGGATGTTCACTACCATGGGAACCTGTGCGTCTGCGATTATAGTTTTAATCTGACTTTTTTCCTCCAAGTTATGCCCCTTTTCATCTTAGAATGCCTGAATTTTGTCCAGAGGTTTTCTCAGATGTTTATGGGTTGATTCCTTTGAAACTTGGTACGAGTGTTCACCACTAGGGGAACCAGTGCACCTGCGATTATAGTTTTGATCTGACATTTTTTGCCAGAGTTGTGCCCCTTTTTGTCTTAGAATAATCATGGCAAGGGGGGTGGGGTGTATGGATGGACAGGCCCATTTGGGACAGTCACACCTCTAGTGACATCTGTGTGCAGAGGGTTAATTGCCCCACTGGTATTTCTGTAACTATATTAATCTATTACATAACATGACTAAAAGATGACAGTCAGAAAACAATTTTTGAATCCGAAAATGTTTTCAATTTTTGCTTCGAAACATAGTGTATGACCACCGTGCTCATTCCAGTGAGTGGGCTTTAGTTATGTTTGAGGGAGTAATTGAAAAAAATACTAAATCTTTAACCCTTTGAACCTTGGTGGTATCTTCTATGACAATTCAATGGCAGCAATTGGAAGAGTCCATATTCATTATCTCGGGGTAGATCAATTAATATTTTCAACTTCCAGCCTCTCAGCTGCAAGTTGAAAATACTGATTGGTCTACTCTTACGCATTAACTAAGCAGCCAACCTACGTAATGCAGTTATGACACATCAATGTTCCTGGGCCAGAAAAAAGGCCCCTCATGTTCAAAGGGTTAATGATATTTGTGAATAATGCTGGCCAGTTATTGCCATTACTTCAGGTGAAGGGTTAAAATATCATTATTTGGTTCCACAACAATAAAACTGTATTAAGGTACAATAAGCACCATTATCTCTTATCTGTTAACCCATAACTGGTTGAGGAATACATTAGTTTTGGTGGTCAGAATTTGTTCATCAAAATTTGTTTTATTACAAAATATTGAAGCGTGCCCATACACACTCTTCAATAATTTGTGATAAAACAAATTTATATAAACAAAATGTTATTTGGGTTTGACTGAATATGAAACACGAGCAAGGAAAATGTTGGCTTTTGCTCTGGCACCCTTATTTTTTTGAAAGCTCTGATATTAGCTTCTAGCACTCCACCAGTTAAGTCCCCATGCAGCTACAAACTGTCGCTTTTTTATTGCTCTGTAAAAGTTGTCCGAAGTGTATTCTTCCCCTGAGAAGTCTACTGGTAGGGTGCATTTATCTTGACAGTGTGGGCAAGGCACTTAGTCCTGTTTTACCCACGTGGGTGTGTGGTGTCAGTGGGTACTAAGGCACAGTTGCTTATGCAGAGTTAGTACATTAGGGAGTCTGATAGTTGCTCACCATTGCTCGATTGCTCTCTTTGGGTACTCCAGCTTCCTCCACCCGTAAAATTGTTGTTCAACTCAAGATGACCTGGGCTGTCAAAAGTGTTGTTAAACACCAAATAAATAAATAAATAAATAAATAAATAAATAAATAAATAAATAAATAAATAAATAAATAAATAAATAAATAAATAAATAAGTAAATACACTCATAAAAAAATTCTTGAGTAACTAAAAATTTTCATTTTTTGCTTCCAAAACATAGCTTATGATCCCTCATTGCACTCGTTCCAATGAGGGATCATAAGTTATGTTTTGGAAGCAAAAAATGAAAATATAAAAAAAAATTGGACGGCAATTTTTGTATACAGTGATGGAAAACGAATCACACACAACTTTATTCAGCATCAAATCAAGGCCAGGCTGTGCTCTTTCCCCATTTTCTAAGAATTGGGACACCTGTGAAAATAATTATTTTTATCTGTCCCAATACATAGAGTAAATACGGTAGATACGGTAGTTATTAATGTAAAATCAATCTGTGGGTTAAATAAATATTTTTTAAAATTTATTTTGCTTTCCAAAAGATGCAAAAAGGCTCATTAAGCCAGTTTTATTTTTTGTGCTGTTAAGAACTAAAATTTGGCGGGAAAAATAAAAAAGACACAAAAAAAAAAATTTGAATACTGCTGTTAACCCTTTACCTAACGAATCGTCCGCATCCGCCCGCGTAATATGCAAATTTAGCAGCTGAAAAAATATTATTTTTCGAAAAATGTCCACAAAACCATATCATGTGACCCCTCGTTGGAACGAGGGGTCACATGATATGGTTTTGTTGAAATTTTTTGAAAAATTTGAAAAAATGATATTTAAAATAATAAATTTTGGCATCGTCTTCGTTGGGTAAAGGGTTAACTGAATAATTTTCACTGGCAATTTGGCAAAGTGGCTTTTCATTTAACAGAGTTCCACTGTACTAATTTTCCAAAGCTTGAAATGAAACCAATTTATTTTAAAACTGAAGAATTAAGTATTTTGTTATGATGATGCATTTTGTTTTTATAACTCCCGAAGAGCTCTCAAATACGATACAGTCGGCTGAATTCCTAATTCTTTATTAAAAAAAAATATTTGAGAATATTGTAGATAATTAGAGGTTATTACATGGTTAGTTTCTTATCGAATAAGATATTAGCTCAATGTAACTTCATATCAAAGACTGAAGGGCGAAGGCTGATGTGAAGGTACCGAGGGCTGGACCATTCATGGATCAATCTGCTCAAAACATAGTATGAATGTTCACTACCATGGGAACCGGCGCACCTGTGATATAGTTCGGTCTGATTATTTTTTCCAGAATGATGCCCCTTTTCAACTTGAAATAACAGGCCTAGAATTTTGTCTGGAGAGTTTCTCAGATGTTTATGGGTCGATTCTTTTGAAACGTGGTATGGATGTTTACTCCCAAGGGAATGCACCTGTGAATATAGTTTTGATCAAACCTTTTTTGCCAGAGTTATGCCCCTTTTCATCTTAAAATGTGTGAATATTGTCGCAAGATTTTCTGAGATGTTTATGGGTCGATTCCTTTGAAACTTGGTATGGATATTTACTACCATGTGATCCTGTACACCTATGATTATAGGTTTTGATCAAACTTTTTTTTTGACAGAGTTATGCCCCCTTTCATCTTAGAATGCCTGAATTGCCTAGAATTTTGTCCAGAAATTTTCTCAAATATTTATGGGTCAATTCCTTCGAAACTTGTTATGAATGTTTACTACCATGGGAACCTGTGCAACTGTGACTACAGACTTTTTTGTCAGAGTTATGCCCCTTTTCATCTTAGAATGCACAAATTTTGTCCGGAGATTTTCTCAGATGTTTATGGGTCGATTCCTTTGAAACTTGGTATGGATGTTTACTACCATGGGAACCTGTGCACCTGTGATTATAGTTTTGTCCAGAGATTTTCTCAGATGTTTATGGGTCAGTTCCTTTGCAACTTGGTATAGATGTTTACTACCATGGGAACCTGTGCACCTGCAATTATAGTTTTGATGCCCCCTTTCATCTTAGAATGTGCAAATTTTATCCAGAGATTTTCTCAGACATTTATGGGTCAGTTCCTTCGAAACTGAGTATGGATGTTCACTTCCATTGGAACCTGTGCACTTGCAATTATAGTTTTGATCAAACTTTTTTGCCAGAGTTATGCTCCTTTTTGTCTTAGAATGTGTGAATTTTGTCCGCAGATTTTCTCAGATGTTTACATGTTTATTCCTTTGAAACTTGGGACGGATGTTCACTACCATGGATGGGAACCTGTGCACCTGTGATTATAGTTTCAATCAGACCTTTTTTCCAGCATTATGGCCCTTTTTTCTTTATAGAATGCGTGAATTTTGTCCGGAGATTTTCTGATATGTTTACAGGTTGATTCCTTTGAAACTTGGTATGGATGTTCTCTCCCATGGGAACCTCTGCACCTGCAATTATAGTTTCAATCTGACTTCTTTTGCTAGTGTTATGCCCCTTTTCGTCTTTGAATAATGGCAGTGGGGGGTATGGACAGGCCCATCTGGGACAGTCACACCTCTAGTTATTACCTGATAAATGTTCAAAGTTTCCAACTCTCCTACTTCTAATTCATCTATCTGAACATCTTGGCTTCCCCCTGGGGAAGCCACAACATTCAGCTATCTAAACTACCTCTTCTTTAACTTCTACCAATCTCTGTTTAGGACTCTTAATTTGCTGCGAATTTTCTGTACAGTAGAACCTGTCTTGAGAGACCGCCCATTGGGCCACACAAAAGTGGTCTCTCGAGACAGGTGGTCTCTCATAACAGGTTTCAGGTTTTCTCAAGTCTGTGAATATCCAACCACAAAATTCAGAAATGGAGAAGAATAGATCCGTGTAATTACTTTGTAGTTGTTCTTTTTTATGAAGTTTTTGTAACAAATTGAAATGGACTGTTATAAAAATTATAAAAATAAATTAGTGTTGAAAATCTTCATTGAAGATTTTCAACACTAATTTATTTTTATAATTTTTATAACAGTCCATTTCAATTTGTTACAAAAAGATTTTCAATACAAATTTATTTTTATTCCTATCTGTCACATTTCAGGTATGTATGAAATTGTTTTTTCAGCAATAATCCTAATCTTTTCACAGGGGTCTTATAAAAACATCTCAATCTTTAATGAGTTAGCAATTGAAAACCAATTAAGAGCTTTTAATACTTTTAATTATGTTAGTATAACCACAATGGATTTTCCAATTCCAGAACAAGTAAAAAGTTTTTGTCATGGTTTCAGTCTTCAAAGGGGTGGTCTCTCAAGACAGGTCCATTATGGCATAAAAATACAAGTTGGTAGCAGGTCACAGCGGTCTCTCAAGACAGGTGGTCTCTCAAGACAGGTAGTCTCCCATAGCAGGTCAATTATAGAGTAAAACCAATGGGTGCCTGGCAGGTGTGGTCTCTCAAGACAGGTGGTCTCTCAAGACAGTGGTCTCTCAAGACAGGTTTTACTGTACAACTTTCTTCTTTCTTCAGCCCATTCCTCACCATTTAAACATTCTGCTTCAAGCTACTCCATTCTGGGAAAGAAAATCATATCTAGCAAATAATGGAATATATTTGCAGTTTGGATGTTTAGACAAAGTAAACAGACATTCAGTTAAGAGGATTCTTGTGTACCAGAGTAAGTTTTAATACTGGACACAAAAGTTATAATTCTGGTCTGCCAATTAAATGTACAACACCATTTACAGCAATTACTGTAATTATTGAGTTGTTATCATTCTGAAGAGGGTTTTAGAATCAAGGTTAATCAAATATTTTTACTGGTGAATCAATATCATTTAACTCTTTGCCTAATGTAGGTAAATTTTCCTGTCTATAATAAAGTAAATTTTTTTCCTATTACCATATTTACTCTATGTATTGGGACAGCTAAAAATAATTATTTTCACAGGTGTCCCAATTCTTAGAAAATAGGGAAAGAACACAGCCTGGTCTTGATTTGATGCTGAATAAAGTTGTGTGTGATTCGTTTTCCATCACTATATATGAAAATCGCCGTCCAATTTTTTTTTATATTTTCAGTTTTTGCTTCCAAAACATTGCTTATGATCCCTTATTGGAACGAGTACATTGCGCCCGTTTCAATGAGGGATCATAAGCTATGTTTTGGAAGCAAAAAATGAAAATTTTTAGTTACTCAAAAATTAATTTTATGAGTGTCGTCTGCTACTAGCGACAGGCCAACTGGAAATAAATCTCCTGAATGTCCCAAACTTTGGAGCATAAAAAAAATATAGTTTTCTGGAAAAATTGTGTGTCCCAAATCATAGAGTGTCCCAATACATAGAGTAAATACGGTAGACTGGTTCATGAAAACAAAATATCTCTGATTACATATAAATATTGCCTATATGAGACAGTTAACCCATACCATAGAGATTTTGCGAGTATCTATAATTTTTAACCCAATATATTTAACTTTCTTATTCAGAATACTTTATTTCCCTTTCTTGGTTAACCTGCTGTATTACCTATGAATAATTTCTAGTAATCTCTTCATTCACAAAACATATGTGTCAGATCACCAAGTCTTCCAATTGAGTCTATCGTTTGAGTCTGCAACTTATAGTCTCTGGATCTGTGGTCGCAGTTTTATAATATCTTAATGGAGGTTGTCTTCGATCATATAGCAGTGTTGGAATGGAATGTCATGAGGGGTGACAGGTAGACAGCCAATCTGGCTATGTTATCTCCATACAGTATAAACAGACTGTTAACTTGTATTTTTCTCACTCTATGTATTTGCATTTGTTTACACCCGTAAAATAAAACAATCTATCAAGTCTGGAGACAAGCCAGAAAATAAGCAGACGGTCATCTACAAAATGAGGTCCTCAGAGGGTGAATTTAGTGATGCTACCCTGCACAGCAGGGTAACATCACTAAATTTACCCTCTGTGAACCTCAATCTGAATCAGGGTCTCCAAACTAAACAGAAAGAGGTACCCAGAGGATGAATTGGCCCACTCTGTGGGATAGCATCATCAAATTCACCATCTGGGGACCTCATTCTGCAAATGTCAGACTGCTTTTTTCAGGCCTGTCTGGAGAATATGCATATGTCAGGATGTTAAATCATAATAATGTTATGAGGACCTAGATTTGCAAAACAAATCTTGAATAACTAATTTTCTTCACTTTTTGCCCCCTAAAATTTGAACAGCAATTTTGTGAATAGTCGTGACTGGTTATGGGTTAACTGTTTACATGCTGCAGGTGGTTATTCCTGTCCAGGACAGGAAATCTCTTGCTATTAAAATAAGTCAAATTGGAGGACATTTAATCAAAAGTTTTCATGTAAGTTGTACAGTGGAACCCTGTTAATTGAATAGCCACTTTGCCAATAAAAATATATTAAATTAACAGGAGTATTCAGTTAATAGGGATTGTGTCACTTTCCTGTATTCTAGAGATAAACTTAGCATTTATTCTATTATATCTTGTTTGACAGAGCTCTTTGAGCTCTGTCAAACAAGATATAATAGATTAAATGCCTGTATTGGATGTACTGAGGCCAAATAGGTCTATAAACAAAGGAAAACTGGGGAGAGTCAGGGTAATTTGCAAGTTTTTTTTTATTCAATTAACAGGAGTTTACTCTTTTACCTATATTCAATTAACAGGTCACATTTATACTAGAGGTATGGTAAATGGTTTTGTGTTGGGAAATTATATTCAATTAACAGAGTTATTCAGTTAAGAGATATCCAATTAAGTGGGCTCCACTATATAGACTTTTCAACCAATGATTTCTTGCGTTCAATTTTTAGGAACTTTTTCATCAAACCAAGTCATGGCTGCCACACAGCAGCCATGACTAGATTTGATGAAAATATTTTTAAATTACTCAGCGGGTTAAGAGTTAATTGAGCACTGTCTCAACTAAATATACTTTGGTAGAAAAACTTTGATGTGATTTTCTTTCACATCACTGGTGTAAGTTTAAGTAATACAAAGGAATTGGCTTGATGACATAAATTGACCATGGAAATGGAATTATTTACGTATTTTGTTTATTTGTGGTGTTTATTGAAAAATTACAGAACAAACTTATCAAGTGAGGCCCGTGCTGTGAGTTGTAAGATCTTATGTTACTTTTTTGATTTATTTCCCTTAGATTGTAAATCAGTATTTACTAGAAAAATAAAATTCATTAAGCAAAATATTAAAACCACTGAAGAGGACTTGCGCATGGAGAAAGGGAGTGGATTTTTAGCTGTTGTAAGATCTTATGTTACTTTTTTGATTTATTTCCCTTAGATTGTAAATCAGTATTTACTAGAAAAATAAAATTCATTAATCAAAATATCAAAACCACTGAAGAGGACTTGCGCATGGAGAAAGGGAGTGGATTTTTAGCTAACATGAGTGAACCTCAAGGGGAGTTTTAGTGATGACTTTCTGTCTGCCATCTGTCCATCTATCATGAACTAGACATGATCAACTTAATTCTCTTCATAAACAACTGGATCCATTTGAACCAAATTTGATATGCATGTTCCTCATCACATGCCAGTTCAGGTGTGTTCAAATAATGTTTCCATGTCAAAGGTGGGTGGATAGGAGGTGGGGGCACAAGGGGCTTATTTCTGTTAGTAACCCCCCAGAATCTAAAAAAAAAGTATTCTTCTTCAGAACCATCAGTCAGAATCTTTTGATATTTGGCATACCACACCCCTAAAAGGAGTCAGATTCAAGTTTTTTCTAATCAAGACCCTGGGTTAATTAATATTTGGGCTTCCAATTGGAGCCCAAATTTTAACTTACTGCAATATGAGGAATATTCTTGAAATCTTCTTCAGAACCACCAATCAGAAGCTTTTGATATTTAGTATACAACATCATTATGATGGCCAGATTCAAGTTCATTCAAATCAAGTCTATATATTTGCACTTCTTATGTGAGCCCAAATATTAACTTTGATGTTTGGCACACCACATCCTTATGGGGGTCAGATTCAAGTTCGTTCTAATCAAGAGCCCAACTTTTAACTTACTGCAATATGAGAAATATTCTTAAAAAATCTTCTTCTTCAGAACCACCAGTCAGAATGTTTTGATATTTGGTATTCATCATCCTTATGAAGGCAAAAATTCCAGTTTCTTCAAATGGAGTCTCTGCATCTATATTTGGCTTTCTTATGTGAGCCTGAATTTTTACTTAGTGCAATATGGGGAATATTCTTTAAATATCGTTTTCATAACCACCAGTCAGAATCTTTTAATATTTGACATACAGCACCTTTATGGGGCATAAATATTAAGTTTGTTCAAATTAAGTCCCTGGGCTTCAATTTGGCCCAAATTTTAACTTAGTGCAATGCATGTATGAGGAATATTCTTTAAAAATCTTCTTCAGAACCACCAGTCAGAGGGAGCGTGGTGGCTCAGTAGGTAGAGGTGCAGGCTGCAAGCCGAGAGGTCCTCGGTTCGAATCCCACCTGCGGCAACCGCGTTGTGTCCTTGGGCAAGACACTTCATCTCCATTGCCCGCATGGGGGCACGATGACACCGTGTACTAAGGCGTACTGCACGTCGATGGTACGCATGTCTTCAACCAATCTAACCCTGCCTGTGCTGCAGTGCGGAGTTACGATGTTGGGGAGCTGGCAGCTGCTCGTCGTTGCTCGGTGGTTCTCTCCGGGTTCTCCGGCTTCCTCCACCCATAAAACTGTCACGGTCATGATTAGCCATTGTGCATAAATATGTGACCTTAAACATCAATAAATAAATAAATATACCACCAGTCAGAATATTTTTATATTTGATATGCAGCATCTTTATGGGGGCCAAGTATAAGTTTGTTCAAATCAAGTCCCTGAGCTTCTTTTTGGGCTCCCAATGGAAGCCCAAATTTTACCTTATTGCAATATGAGGAATATTCTTTAAAAATCTTCTTCAGACTCAACATTCAGAATCTTCTGATATTTGGAATACATAGTTGTGGGGTCCAAATTTAAATTTGTTCAAATCAAGTACCTGGATTCATATTTGGGCATCTTTTGTGAGCCTGATTTAAAGATCTCATTCTCTAGATCTACCAGTCAGAATCTTCTGATATTTGGTATACAGCATTCTTATGGAGGTATGGAGGGGTGGGGGAGGGGGGGGGGGGGACAAGTTCATATCCATCCACCAGATTCTTTTGATATATTTGATATTCAGCATCCTCAGTGGGTTCACATTCAAGTTCAAAGCAAGTCTCTGGGTTCCTATTGGGGCTCCCTATGGGAACCCAAATTTTTAACTTAGTGCAAATATGATGAATATTCTTAAAAAATTATTAGATCCACAAGATCCACCAGTCATATTGTTTTGATATTTGGTATACAGCATCCTTGGAGGTGGGGGGGGGGAGGGTGGTCAAATTCAAATTAGTTCAAATCAAGTCGCTGGAGTAACAATTAGGCTTTCTATGGAAGCCCAGATCTTACCTTAATGCAATGTAAGGAATATTTCTGATACGTGGTATATGGTATATTTATGGGTGGCAGATTTAAGTTTGTTCAAATCAAGTCCCTGGATTCATATTTGAAGCTCCTTATGGGAGCCCAAATCTTAACTTAGTTCAATATGAGGAATATTCTTCAAACATAAAGTGCCTCACACCCACCTGTCAGAATCAATCAATATTTGAAACACAACATCCTTAGGGGGGCAGATTCAGATTTGTTCATAGCAAATATCTGGGTCCATACTTGTGCTTCTTATGTGAGTCTGATTTTAACTTAGTGCAGTAAGAGGAATATTCTTTAAAAATCATCTTTTTCATATCCTGCAGTAAAAATCTTATAATATTTGGTATTCAGCGTCTTTAGGAGGACAGGTTCCAGCTTTCTTTAAATCAAGTGCCAGGGTTCATGTTTGACCTCTGAAGTGTTAATTACGTGCCGGATATGACCTTAATCCCCCTTTTAACAACTTCTCAGGTGAGCCATTAAGGTCCTTTGAGGCTTACTTTTCAGTGATGTGAAAATACACTGAACTCAGCTTAACCCTTTCTGCACTCTGATGTCAAAATACCATAATTTCAACTGCAATTTTTTTCTCATAATGCAACTAGAAATTTAACCAATTCAATCTTGTTTAACAGAGCTCATTTGAGCTCTGTCAAACAAGATTAAATTGGTTAACAGCCTAGTTGAAAAAATTGCTGCTTAAAATTTTACTACTTTATTAGTGTTCAGAGGGGGGGGGGGGGGCGCGGTGGCGTTGCGGTAACCAGTTCTCGTTAGATCCCGGAAGTTAGGCAACATCAAGCCTGGTTAATCATTGGATAGGTGACCGTCTGAGTGATCAATTCGGACTCCCGCATTGTGTCCTTGGGCAAGGCACTTAACCCTGATTGTCCACATGGGGGCACGATGACGCTGTTTACTAAAGCGTACTGCACATCGATGGTATGCATGTCTTCAACCAATCTAACCCTGCCCGTGCTGCCATGCAGAGTTACGATGTTGGGGAGCTGGCAGCTGCTCGTCACTGCTCGGTGGTTCTCTCCGGGTAATCTGGCTTCCTCCACCTGTAGGGGGCGCGGTGGCTCAGTTGGTAGAGGTGCAGGCTGCAAGCCGAGAGGTCCTCGGCTCGAATCCCACCTGCGACAACCACGTTGTGTCCTTGGGCAAGACACTTCACCCCGATTGCCTACATGGGGGCACGATGACGCTGTGTACTGAGGCGTACTGCACGTCGATGGTGCGCATGTCTTCAACCAATCTAACCCTGCCTGTGCTGCGGTGCAGAGTTCAGAGTTACGATGTTGGAGAGCTGACAGCTGCTCGTCGTTGCTCGGTGGTTCTCTCCGGGTACTCCGGCTTCCTCCACCCGTAAAACTGTCACGGTCACGATTAGCCATTGTGCATAAGTATGTGACCTTAAACACCAATAAATAAATAAATAAATCCTCCACCTGTAAAACTGTCACGGTCATGATTAGCCACTGTGCATAAGTATATGACCTTAAAACACCAATAAATAAATAAATAGTGTTCAGAGGGTTAATTGGAAACTAGATATTGTCTAATAGACTATTTCTCCTCAATGCATACATTTTTTTGGCACAAAACAATTTACCAGTGCAAGTCTGACCTGCTTAGGTATGGGAAAGGTGTCACGTGTGGCGTAGGGAAGGGGAGCATTGGAAAATGTTCTCCCAAACTACTGTTCCAAATGCTTTCATGTTTAATATATAAAGTCTTGATGAGGGAGATTTACAAATTTGTTCAAATCAAATCCCTGAGGTCATTTTAGGGTTGTCATTGGGTCACCAGATTTTAACTTTGTGGGTACATGTAATGGAGAACACATTGAAAAGTCTTCTCCCAAATCACAAACAAATACTTTCATGTTTGATTTTACAAGGTTGATTCATATATTTGTTCATATCAAGTCTGTTGGATCATATTTAAAGTGTGTGATGGGTCCTCCAGATTTTTACACATATATAATGTGGAAAACATTTTTTTTTAAACTATTGTCTTCCTCCCAAACAACTGCACCATATGCTTTCACATTCATCATATAAAATCTTATCTTGGCACTAAATTGTAACAAAATAATTTTACATGAACATTTTTTTCCACTGTTAAGAAAACAAGAAGCTAATGCATACAGAGTCGAGTCACTAAAGTGGCTTTCAGCTCTTTTCTATAGAGCCCTAAGAGTGGCTTCTAGCACTCAACCAGATAAGCACCCCCCCCACCCCCCCCCCCCCCCCCTCTCCACATACATTTTCCAGAATTTTTAATTTACTACTAGCCACATCTTGCAAGTTTAGCAGCTAAGTAGTGAAATCTAACTGAGTCTTAGCTGTGTCTGTGGGAGGAGTCACCCTTCTGAACTTTTTCCCAGGAGGGCATTATTCACACTCATTTGACCTTCAATGTTTAACCCTTTACCCAACGCAGACGATATCAAATTTTATTATTTTAATTACTCTTTTTAAAAAAAAAAAAATAAAAAAATTCAACAAAACCATGTTATGTGACCCCTCATTGGAACGAGCACATCAAGCTCGTTCCAATGAGGAGTCACATATATATTGATATGGTTTTGTTGAAATATTTTGAAAAATTTCTTTCTTTCAACTGCTGAATTTGCAAATTACGTGGATGGATGCGGGCGATTCATTGGGTAAAGGGTTAAATTGAAGCTTCAATAATGTTTGCCTTTTTAGGAACTCAACATTTCATGAAAACATTTGTTTTGTGGATATATTGAGCCTCTCATACTGAGTTTTTTCATTGTGGTGCACTTGTTTTATAGTATCTCAAACAGTATAAAATTAAATTTCTGGTAAAATTA
Organism: Pictodentalium vernedei; assembly: GCA_031216915.1. Taxonomy (NCBI): domain Eukaryota; kingdom Metazoa; phylum Mollusca; class Scaphopoda; order Dentaliida; family Dentaliidae; genus Pictodentalium; species Pictodentalium vernedei. The sequence continues at coordinate 725,451,921 of CM062295.1, forward strand.
CTGTGATAAAATGGAAGATAAAATAATCCAGGTGAGATGAGAAAACCCTCAGCTGGGCTATAAACCACAAATGATTGTAAGGCTGCTAATTGTTGATTTTAGTTGATTAATGAAGTGTAATTGTCTCTCAGAAAATCATATTATTGAGGGATGGGAGGAGGGGGGGGGGGGGTGGTTGACCTAAAAAAAATGGATGATCAGTTAACAGGTTTCCATTGATCCTTCAGATCACTTGCTACAGAGACAGGCAGGTTAGCACTGTGTTTTATCAACCAAAGCAATCCTAACTCAAGTACTGATTAATGGTGGTTTGTAGATTAATTTGAAATGTCAGACAGTTACTTACCACTGTTCAATGCTTCTCTGGATACTTGGGTTTATTTTACTCATCCACAAAATTGTCCAATCATATACCGAAAACATTTCCAGTCGTCGAGCTTGTTCCAGCGAGAGGTCACATGATATGGTTTTGTTGAAATTTTTTGAAAAATTTAAAAAAATGCTATTTAAAATAATAAATTTTGATGAAGCAACTAAAAGTTCCAAACACATAAATTATGGCCTTCATTGGAACAAGCGGAGAGCTTGCTCCAGTGAGGATTCATAAGCCATGTTTTTGAAGGCAAAAGTTGAAAAAGAATAATAAAATTATAATGGTGATTTTTGTGAATAACGTTGACAGATATAACTGTTAGTTAAGCTGACGGTTAATTTTTCTCGAACTCCAGACTTTTTATATCTCTGTTAATGTTTGAAAAAATTATAATTGATTGACTAATCAAATCCAGGTAATATAGAGAGAGGTTTGCCAACTAAAGTTATCTGATTGTTTTTAGTTGTATGTTTTTATTTTTTGCTTTCTCTAATTTGCCAATTTTAATCATTATAATAAACACAGTAAGCATACTGAGCCAACTCATAACAATAAAACAAACATTTTGTGATATTACTTATCATCTGTACCAGGAATTTACTAACATTTTGGCAATGATGACATTTTCACTTAGTGCTTTGCCTTAAGGTAAAGATGAATATTTTTTTCATAAAGTTTTAACGGGTAAGGTGCCAAATTATTATCAGTTATCAAAAATTGCTCACATGTATTTGTCTTGTTACAATTTATGGGAGATTGCCTATTATGCCATGAGATTAAACTATAGAAAGACTCCCATAAATTTTAGAAAGACAAATCCATACAGATGAAGCAACTTTACTTCAAAGATAATATAAAGGTCTTCTCGTCAGAGGACCTTGACAAATCGGCGGAATGAATCAGCAGAGGGCCGAAGAATTATTCTTAAGCAAGGAAGTAAATATTTTATGCAAGCATCACATTTCATGACACAGAATAAAATTCAAATAACCAAACCCAAACAATTAATGCAAAGAAATGCAACCCAAAAGGTTCATGACACCCTATTAATCAAATATACAATAGCTACACTAATTATATTACATATCCACCCTCCCCCTCCCCTAACCATCCACCCACATCTTACCCAACACAGTTTTTTTCTCTCTCTCTCTCTCTCTCTCTCTCCATATTTCCCCTCCTTGCAGTTGTTAATCATTGCCTCTTTTTAGACTATATCCCAGTTACTCATGCCTTTCAAACTTAGACCTTAAAAAAATCACTGTCTGTCTCTTTAATTCTCTCTCTCTCTTCTCTTTCTCTCTCCTCCTCTCTCTCTCTTTCTGTCTCTCTGTCTCCGTCTCTCCTCTCTCTGTGAAAAGGTAGTAAATATGTTTAAACCATTTACCGACATTTAGACCTTTAGGTTCATAATATACAACATACACCGAAGCCTGCAGTAACACCCATAGACTCTCCAATAAATTGTAACAAAACACTTGTTGGTGGACAGATTCTGACGACCAAGATTATTTTTATACCCCCCGCAAACAAAGTTTGGGGGGGTATATAGGAATCACCCTGTCCGTCCGGCTGTCCGTCTGTCCATCCTTATAAGCGCAACTCCTCCTAAACCGTTTGAAGAATTTTCATGAAACTTTACACAATGGAAGAACTCCATATGAAGATGTGCATGAAGCAATATAATTCCGTTCTGACATTTCCAAGGGGAGATAATCTAACTTATACCGTCTGTCCATCCTTGTAAGCGCAAATCCTCCTAAACCGTTTGAAGAATTTTCATGAAACTTTACACAATGGAAGAACTTTTTTTCCAGGTAAGTAGCAGTCAAGTTTATATAGAAAAGGTCAGAGTAAAGGTTTGTAATTAGTTGTATAGACAATGACATTCTTTGAAGGACATCAACAGGATATGAAATCTTTAGGTTGTGGTTCTGCACTTGAGAATGGAGCCCGAGTATAGGTTCCCACAAACCTTTAACCCTTTAGGGTCTGGAGACTGTTATATATTTTTGCTATACTTTGAAAGACTACCTCTTGTAGCTTTGCAGTTGTTTCTAGTCAAGTCTTGGCTGCCTACAGAGGCAGCCAAGACTTCCCGAGAAACAACTGACAAGATACTTAGAAAACAAGTTTTGAGTTTACACAATGCATATTGGGGCACCTGTTCCTTTGCATTAGAAAGTTATCAAAGTTGAAATTAGGCCCTTAAAGTTTAAATTCTCCCCAAATAGTGATGGTAAACACTGTGTTCAAATAATGTATTTGTGCTCAAATTATGCAGTGTGTAAAAATTGTTTTGTGAAGCTTCCCTGATGCCATATAGTTTAGGACCTATCTGGTGGTGATTCAAACAATGCAACAGATAAATAAATTTAAGAAATCCAGAGTTTACTAATGGAAAGTAACCTGCAGCGCCAATGTTGTATACAACATGGTCAACACAGATTTCTTTTCACTCCCAAACTCTGTATGATTTATTTATTGGGGTTTAATGACTCTTTTGACAGCCAGGGTCACCTTGTGTCAGACATTTTTGTGGATGGCGGAAGCTGGAGTACCTGGAGAGAATTGTCGAGCATCAGTGAGCAACTGTCAGATTCCTCATTGTACTAACTACACACAAGCAGGTATGGCTGAAGATAAGTGTACCAACGATGTGCAGTACACCTCAGTCCCCAGCACCACTGTGCCCCCATGTGAGAAATCAGGATTAAGGGACGTGATGGTTCAGTTGGTAGAGGTGCAGCCTGCAAGCCGAGAGGTCCTCGATTCGAATCCCACCTGCGGCAACTGCGTTGTGTCCTTGGGCAAGACACTTCACCCCCCATTGCCCACGTGGGGGCACGGTGACGTTGTGTACTAAGGTGTACTGCACGTCCATGGTGCACCTGTCTTTAACCAATGCTAACCCTGCTTGTGTGAAGTTAGTATATTGGGGAGCTGACAGTTGCTTGCCCTTGCTTGGTGGTTCTCTCTGGGTACTCCGGCTTCCTCCACCCGTAAAACTGTCATGGTCATGATTAGCCATTGTGCAGAAATATGTGACCTTAAACACCATTAAATTAATAAATGATAATCAGGATTAAGTGCCTTGCCCAAGGACAAAACACTGTTCCCCCAGACAGGGATCGAACTGTGACCTTTTTGATTTGAGGTCCAGTGCCATAACCACTAAGCCAGTGCACTCTCATTCAAATCATTACCATATATGATTTCTAGAGGACATATTGAACAAGCTATTAATTGAAAATAGAATATGTTTTCATTTTTGGAATTCACTTTAAAAACATTTCCACATTCCATTATAGTATTTCCATTAATTCCTTTAATTCTGCACCCTATATAACATGTTACCAACTAATCATGTACATATTTTTAGCCTCAGTCTATATTTTCATTTAGTGTGTGATATGGCAGCCAGTCAACGAAGGTGTACAGTAGAACCTGTCTTGAGAGACCGCCCTTTGGGCCACACAAAAGTGGTCTCGCATAACAGGTTTCAGGGTTTCTCAAGTCTGTGAATAACCAACCACAAAATTCAGAAATGGAGAAGAATGGATTTTTGTAATTACTTTGTAGTTCTTTTTTATGAAGTTTTTGTAACAAATTGAAATGGACTGTTATAAAAATTATAAAAATAAATTAGTGTTGAAAATCTTCATTGAAGATTTTCAACACTAATTTATTTTTATAACAGTCCATTTCAATTTGTAACAAAAAGATTTTCAATACAAATTTATTTTTATTCCTATCTCACATTTCAGGTATGTATGAAATTGTTTATTCAGCAATAATCCTAATCTTTTCACAGGGGTCTTATAAAATGGTGAGCGGAAAAAAAGTCACAGGAAAAAAAGTCACAGAAAAAAAGTCACAAATTTGCATTGGAAAAAAAGTCACAGTATTTCACAGTATTTTATTATATGTTCTAATAGTCACAGCATTTCACATCAACGGCAATACAAATACATAATAATACATAATAATAACATAAGCACATCAGATAATATATATATATATTTTCTAATAGTCACAGTATTTTATTATATGTTTATAGTAAATCTGCAGCACATCAATATCAATACAAATACATGTAATAACATAATAATAATAGCACAGCATTTCACATCAACAGCAATACAAATACATGTAATAACATAATAATAACATAAGCACATCAGGTAATATATATTTACACCACTTGCACTCACAGAATTCCACAGAATTTTATTATATTTTCTAATAGTCACAGTATTTTATTATATGTTTATAGTAAATCTGCAGCACATCAATATCAATACAAATACATGTAATAACATAATAATAATAGCAATACAAATACATTTAATAACATAATAACATAAGCATATCAGGTAATACATATTTACAGTACTTGCACTTCTAATACTCCTTGTTTAGTCGAATGTTCCAGCCGACTCCTCTGAGAAATTCTGGTATGGATTTCTCACCACTGCTACGGTCTCTGCACAAGTTTTTCAATTGTTTCTGCATTTTAACAAACTTCTTCTTCACTTTCTTTACTGGAGGATTGCCAATGGCGTCCTGTGCAATTATCGTCTGGACCGCTGCTTCTTCCTTCTTGAACCATTCTACTACTCTCCAGATGGATGGGTGGTGGGTGCCAACAAGGTTAAAGAACTTGTTATTCCATCCTTCGCAGATGTTGTTGGTGCAGGGAGAATTGTTGATGACTGCGTCGTGAACGTTCCACACTTCAGGAGGGAACATAGGTGGAACTTTTTCATGCTGATGGTCAGACCTTCTCCATGGCGTTGCCGGTAGTGCCCATTTACATATGTGCGATCAAAGTAGGTCAGCAGGTCATCAACTGCAGGCGGGTCTTCAGGTTTGATGGAGTGCAGGTATTCCATTCCTTCATGGATATCAGCCAGGGGAAGGAATGCTAGAGCATCAATCATACCACAGAAGAGTCTGAAATCACTGTTTTGCTTGTAGTGGGGTGCCAGTCCTAAGGTTTGCACATGTCGCCAGGTTGACTGTGTCAGGTGGTAAAAACATCCCCTGGATGTCACATCTCTTCCAAGACAGCTAACACAGAGCGAAGAATACTGTCCTCAAAGTCAGTAACTACATTTTCGACAAACATGTCAAGGCCAAGTTGTTCACACTTATCTACTACGGCTTGGAACAATTCTTCATAGGAGGTACGGCTCTTGTTGGGAAGCAGAGCATAGACTGCTGTGATGGCAGTGTCCTTGAATGGAACTCTCATACAGAAGATCTGAGTGAAGATGGTAGGCGCGGTCTTAAAGGTTCCGTCCATGAAGATCGTTTCAGCTTTTGCAAGGTGTCTAAGTGAATCAGTCGAGGCATATGCTAGGATTCTATTTGGATTGTTGGCGCCATTATCATAGATGAGGAATGGCTCACCCATCACAGTTGATGAGAACTCTTCTGGGATGGAACCAAGGCCACTCAGATTGGCCGGCACTGGTGGTACGGGTCGCTGGTTTCTCATTGTTCTCTTGCAGGTCTCGTGGTTTGGAACCAGGGCTCGGATGTCGTTGTCACAGTCTGCTATAACCTGTGCAAATATCTGACTTGGCTTGTCTCTGGTGTCAGCAGCCTGCTGCTTCATCTTCTGTTGCACCTTGGCTAACGAGACCTGCATTTTATCTGCAGGGTGGTGAACAACAATCAGTGGTTCAAGGTTACTAACTCAAAGGATCAAAGAGATCAAAAGACAATTAGATAATGTGGAGAATGTAGTGATTTTCACAACTGCTGTACTCTTTTGAAAACACTTGTTCCCAAAATGTTTGTATAACAAAATAGATAATCAGATAATTTGAACAACATAACATCAACTCACTTAGCTACAGATACACTGATTAATTAGGCGGTCATGAATAATAGATCAAATATAATCACTTCTAACAACAAACTCACTGAAGAAATCAGCCCATATAATAGTGTTTTCATCTACTTTATTAAAAAATAATTTTTTAAACGTGTGGATCTAAACATGGCTTTTATTATAATTTGTGACTTTTTTTCCTGTGACTTTTTTTCTGTGACTTATTTTCTGTGACTTTTTTTCCTGTGATTTTTTTTCCTAGATTCTATAAAACATCTCAATCTTTAATGAGTTAGCAATTGAAACCCAATTAAGAGCTTTTAATACTTTTAGTCATGTTAATATAACCACAATGGATTTTCCAATTCTAGAACAGGTAAAAAGCTTTTGTCATGGTTTTAGTCTTCAAAGAGGTGGTCTCTCAAGACAGGTCCATTATGGCATAAAAATACAAGTTGGTACCAGGTCACAGTGGTCTCTCAAGACAGGTGGTCTCTCAAGACAGGTGGTCTCCCATAGCAGGTCCATTATAGAGTAAAACCAATCAGTGCCTGGCAGATGTGATCTCTCAAGACAGGTGGTCTCTCAAGACAGTGGTCTCTCAAGTCAGGTTTTACTGTATGTTTGCTTACCCAGTAACAACTCTGTGCAATGCACTGGATTGGTCACTCTTTTCTTTCCGGTTATAAATAAGATTATCTCTGTTAACCCTTTACCTAACATGAAAAGCAGACGACACTTGCAAAAAAAATTCTTGAATAACTTATTTTTTTCATTTTTTGTCTCAAAAACATAGGTTATGACCCCTCATTGGAACGAGCTCGACGAGCTTGTTCCAATGAGGGGTCATAACCTATGTTTTTGAGACAAAAAATGAAAAAAATAATGAAAATTAATTGGCGATTTTTGAGAATAGCGCTGGCCGGTTTTGGCCGTTACGTTGGGTAAAGGGTTAAGCAACTAGCCCTGTGCATTGTACACATTTAGTGAGTGTACATTTTCATGTGGTGTGGTATGACAATTGCCATTTATTATGACCAGAAAGTGTGACTAACCCTGTGAGGGAACTAATGGACAATTACTCTATAGAGGTCACAAACATAGAAGTAGGAATGAAAGAAGGCAAAAGGTTTGTCAAAGAGAGAGTCATGGAAGATTGCAATCGAAACTGGCGAGCAGGGGTTAGCGTGAAAAGATCACTGCAGGGGTTACAATATAAAGAAAAGCCAGCTTTTGAGAAGTACCTAGATGGCACCTTTGGAGGGTCACTGCTGTTCAAACTGAGATCAAGATCACTGGAGCTTCGGGGAAAAATTGGGAGAGATGGGGAAAAGGGATGCCAAATGTGCCACTCTGGAGTAGTGGAGACCCTGGAACATTTTCTCTTGGAATGCCCACAGTATATACCTCATAGAATAAAATTTACTGGAAGAATAATGCAGAAGTGGGGTGAAGAAACAAAGGATAGATGGCTGAAGGGGGACACGAGGGAGAGGGTAGGAATGCTTATTGAAGAAATTGAAAAAGAGGAAGTGAGGGACACTATTAAGCAGTTTATATCTGAATGCTGGGAGGAGAGGAGGGGAAGAGGGGGTGGGGTGCAGGGGGAATGATGGCCTTCTCTTATGAGGACCGCGACAAATCGGCGGCTGGCCAAAGAGTTATTATTATTGCACAAGGTAAGTCACACTTTCTGGCTATAAAAAATTTCATTATTAACTGAGTAACTAATCATGTACACTGTACAGCCTTAGTGTAAATCTAATCAATACAAGCTCTTTACCCAGTGTAATATTCGTTACCCTGTGTCTGATCATGTGGTACGGGTTTTTACCTACCTGAAGCCAGCCGTATCCCATGAAGGCTGAAGGCCTCATGGGATACGGCTGGCTTCGGGTAGGTAGAAACCCGTACCATGTGATCAGACACGGGGTAACAAATTTATCTATTGACTTTCCATTTTAGAAGTACAATCTATTTCATGTGTGAACACACCCAGCATGAGATCTTTTATCTTCCATTGTTGAGCCATACAGGTTTCTGTGGAATTTTTGTGCAAAAGAATTTTTGTAAAAATATGCCGATATGACTAGTATAAAAAAATTATTGAATTTTTTTGTCTCAAAGACATAGCTTATGAACCCCACATTTCGATGAATGCGTCTTCTACGGGGTATGGACAATTTGTAGATTTCGGAACAAGGCTTCCACTGGGTATGGGAAATTTGTCAGTGGCTGGGCGGACGTATCGTGGGTTTCAATGAATATGGTCTCATACCATGTATCTATCAACCAATCAAATCAAAAAATTCACTTTTGTCAATAGATAATGGACAAAACCAGCCAGTATTTAAAATATTCTCAAAAAGCATTTAAACTCTGAATTGGAATGAAGAGTGGAAAGTTTTTATTTGGTGAATTCCAAAAATGAAAACATATTCTATTTTCAATGAATATATTTGTAAGCACATCCGTAGAATATGAAGCCTTAAGTTGTGTTGTCCGTACACCGGGATGAAGCCCAAATATTGGCTTCCAGCACTCAGCTAGATAATCCAAGATTGAAAGTCGAGAGACAGTGAAACACCAGGACAGGACCAGACCTTAAAATTTCCCAAATATCAACAATAAACGCTATGCTCAAATTTATTTAGTTGTTGGGGTTTAATGACACTTTCAACAGCCAGGGTCACCTCGTGTCGGACAGTTTTATGGATGGAGGAAGCCGGAGCAGTTGCAAGTAACAGCCAGACTCCCCAACGTACTAACTCCACACAAGCAGGGTTAGCATTGGTTGAAGACACAAGTGCACCATTGATGCATAGTACGTCTTAGTGCACAATGCCACTGTGCCCTCACATGAGCAATTGGGATGAAGTGTCTTGCCCAAGGACACAATGTGGTTGCTGCAGGTGGGATTTGAACCAAGGACCTCTCGACTTGCAGCGTGCATCTCTACCCACTGAACCACTGAGCTCCCCTGTGCCCAAATAATGAAATTGTGTTCAAATTATGCGATGTTTAAAAATCTTTTGGCCATATAAGGTCTATCAAGTTTTTAAATGCACACAATATAGTTTAGGGCCTACCTGTTGAATCAAACAGTGCCAATGGCAGGGCTCAAAATAAGCGGTGTCGCGTCACTTTTGGCTATGCAAAACTTGCACAGAACTACACAATGTTCAATTATGTATAGCATTTTGCGATACAAGATAATCAACTGCAGCCTATTAGGCTGCAGTTGATTATCTTGTATCGCGAAATGTAAATGAAAATTTGCAAACAAATTTGAAAACTAGTTCACTGATGCTTTACTCCTGATTGGGGAACATTCCAGGCATAACTCAGATTAACTCTCCATCAAGCATCATTAGCAACTTCATATGTAAGATGAATTCTATTGGTTTAAATTCTTCCTCTTTTTACAACATTTTGCATAAAATGTCCATTAAAAAAAAAATTCAAGCCCATCAAATTAAAAATCCCAACTTCCATTTTGAGAACTCTATTAAACAACCAAGACACCAATTGAAAATATCCAAGTCCATGCAACCCTTAAAGGCAGTTCAGTTAAAAAAAACCATAGTAAATGTTTCATGGGTTGCAGATCATTTGGAAATGCCCAGAAATGGATGGAAACTATTCTATCTACTTAGAAGAATTCAATACAAAACAGCATAACATAACTCAGGTATACAAAAATAGCTATGTAATTTTTACAAGATGCTATTCATTTTTTGGAAATGTGTAGCATTTTGCTACGCAAAGAAAAAAAGTTATTTTGAGCACTGGCCAGTGGGCAGTGAAAAGCAATCTGTGTTGACAGTGTTGTATATGGCACTTTCAACGCAGCTGGCTTTTCACTGACGAATAGCATATGAGCGATTGTAGGAGAAAATACCCTTGGACAAAATACCCTTAGGACATAATACCCTAAAAAAAATACCCTTAGGACATAATACCCTCAATGGGTAGGACAAAATACCCTCGGACAAAATACCCTCATATTTGTTTCATGTTCTGTGCTATCTGCCATTTATATTGTGCTTCATATTCAATTGCCATCTGCCATTGGTATTGTGCTTCATATCTATTTAGTTTAACCCTTTACCTAACCTGAAAAGCAGACGACACTTGCAAAAATAATTCTTGAATAACTAATTTTTTGTCCCAAAAACATAGGTTATGACCCCTCGTTGGAATGAGCTCGACGAGCTCGTTCCAACGAGGGGTCATAAACCATGTTTTTGAGACAAAAAATGAAAAAGCAGTGAAAATTAATTGGCGATTTTTGAGAATAGCGCTGGTCGTTTTTGGACGTTACGTTAGGTAAAGGGTTAATAAAAAAAAATTAAATATATTGGTACTTGTTATTTCAAACAAAACACCGGCTAGTGCCTTAGATGCAATTACCCCACCCCCACCCCCATCCCCACCCCCCCCCCCACCCCCAACACCAAAAATCCAACTTTATATACATTTGGTCTGAGGGTATTTTGTCCGAGGGTATTTTGTCCTACCCATTGAGGGTATTATGTCCTAAGGGTATTTTTTTGAGGGTATTATGTCCTAAGGGTATTTTGTCCGAGGGTATTTTGTCCGGATACCCATATGAGCATATGCAATGTACTGAAAGTTTGAGATCTGATCAGTCATATTTTATTATTTAACTTCGTGCATAACTTATATTTAAATAGGATTTTGGCTCACAAACAGAAAAGTAAGAAACATTGAGTAAACTTTAGCACAAGAGGAGAACCAGTATTAATGATAAAGACCTAAAACAATATGCTGTAACCTCTGATTTGAAGGTGGAAAAACATGAAACTGTAGAACACAGCTGCGACAAAGGCAAAAATATTGGTGCTTTTACTTCCCATAAGGCCAAAAAACAGTGGATCCATATTTGCAGTTGTGCCCAAATTAGACTGACCAGGACAAAATGAAGCTTGTAGGTAAATACAGTGGAACCCTGTTAATTGAATAGCCACTTGGCCAATGAAAGTTATTCAATTAACGGGAGTATTCAATTAAAAGGGATTGTGTCACTTTCCTGTATTTTAGAGATAAATTTAGCATTTATTCTATTATATCTTGTTTGACAGAGCTCTATGAGCTCTGTCAAACAAGATAAAATAGATTAAATGCCTGTATTGGAATTGGATGTACTGAGGCCAAATAGGTCTATAAACAAAGGGAAACTGGGGAGAATCAGGGATCAGGGTAATTTCTTGACAAGTTACAAGATTTTTTATTAACAGGAGTTTACTCTATAACCTATATCCAATTAACAGGTCAAATTTGCAATGGAGGTATGGTAAATGGTTTTGTGTTGGGAAATTATATTCAATTAACAGGACTATTCAGTTAAGACATATCCAATTAAGTGGGCTCCACTGTACTAGGTAAGAGCCTCTATGAGGTCTGTGTTTCATAATCATGAATCTCATAGTAGTGAAAGAGTTCAGAATGCACAGAAGCCAGCATTTTGTCAGCAGTGCCAAATAATATCACTATCAGTTCATTTAGAAAACATAGCAGTCATTACTTAAAGCATATTAATTTTATATCCTTTCCCCTTCTTTGAGTATGGTAAATGTTAAATGATTTTCACAGAGAAGGAATTTTTTTAAAGAAAAATCTTACAAATTGCATAATTATACTTGAGTTAACTTGTTGATAAAATGCATGCCTGACAGTAAGATGATAAAAATGAAATGATTTGGAACAGTTGTGTAAACAAAAAATAGAGACATGTGTGTACTTGGAAACATTAGAAATGTTTATATAGAGCTCTTTACTTGAGAAAAAGGAAATATTCTCCAAATAGAAAAAAATTTATGGCGGAGAATCAGACAGATATTGTTTATTAGTAGATTACTCATTTACTGTTGTCTAATGACACTTTCAACAGCCAGGGTCACTTTATGTCTACAGTTCTATGGATGGAGGAAGCCTGTGTACCCAGAGAGAACCATTGAGCAATGGCAAGTAACTGTTAGACTCCCCAACATACTAATTCCTCACAAGCAGGGTTAGCATTGGTTTAACCCTTTACCCAATGAATCGCCCGCATTCGCCCACGTAATATGCAAATTCAGCAGTTGAAAAAATATTATTTTTAAAAAATTTCAACAAAGCCATATCATGTGACCCCTCGTTGGAACTAGCTCGTTCCAACAAGGGGTCACATGATATGGTTTTGTTGAAATTTTTTGAAAAATTTCAAAACATGATATTTAAAATAATAAATTTTTATAACATCTGCATTGAGTAAAGGGTTAAAACAAGTGCACCATCTGTGTGCTGTATACCTTAGTACACAGCACCACTGTGTCCTCATGTGGGCAATCCACATTAAGTGTCTTGTCCAAGGACATAACGCTGTAATTAACCTTTTTTTCGGTTCATGCATTTTCAGATAAAACGATTGGCTCACATGATTCTGTTTTTTCTTTTCATAACTCAATGAACCGAAAAAAACACAATTAGGTCCGCCCCCAGCCACGCCCCTAAAATACCAGTCTTCGGAGTTGCAACATGGTGTCAAATCAATAGCAGTTAGAACACTGGCACGTTCTAAATCTGAAAAATAAAAATAAATTTATATTACTAATTTATCACCATGAAATTAATTATAAAATATTTAAATGACCGTCATGGGTCAATTTTTCTTTTTCTTCACAACTGTATTTATTTGACATTTCAATTTTTACGCACACTGGGTGATCGTCTGTGTTCATCGTTTTACCCAAATCGATTGTAAACAATGGCTGGTCACAACGAATACGGCAATTTTGACATTACTAATTTGAATGAAATTTTTGGAAATCAAAATGATTTTATATCTAACTCCACTTTTACAAACTGTGTTTTTCAGTTCTCGGAAAACGGTCAAAACCAAAATACAATGTAATACTGATGGCCTACTTCCACCTACCACGGAACGTAACTTTTACGTGAAGTGAACAGTTGAATGAAATTTGAGGGAGGCGTGGCTTATGACGTTTTCTTTGCATTACGTAATTCATTGGTCAATAAAAAATTTAATAACATAAGTGCATTTGACTTGGAAAGTGTGTCAGTTGCTACCTGCATTTCAATAATATGCACCCTCTTTTATGCCAGAAAAATAATATGTCTACCAGTTTTAGTTTTTAAGTCTTTCTTAACTGAAGTAGAGGACGACTAACACTATTTATTTATTTGGGTCACGAACGTTTAATTATAAGGAATGATCGTTTCTTTTTGTCTATTTCTTGAGTTATGAACCCCCAAAAACGAAGTCTAAACATCGCGTAAACACAGTTTGGACTTTGTTTTTTGGGGTTCATAACTCAAAAAATAGACAAAAAGAAACGATCATTCCTTAAGTTACTGTGGGCAGGGATCGAACTGTGGCCCTATCAGTTTGAACTCCAGTGCCGTAACCACTAACTAAACCACTGCACTCCCATTCAAATCATTACCATGTTTTATCTCCACAGGACTTATTGAACAAACTATTAACCCTTTACCCAACGCAGACGATATCAAAATTTATTAATTTAAATATAGTTTTTTAATTTTTTTCGAAAAATTTCAACAAAACCATATCATGTGACCCCTCGTTGGAACGAGCTCGATGAGCTCGTTCCAACAAGGGGTCACATGATATGGTTTTGTTGAAATTTTTCGAAAAATAATATTTTTTCAGCTGCTGAATCTGCATATTACGTGGGCGGATGCGGGTGATTCGTTGGGTAAAGGGTTAATTGAAAATAGAATATGTTTTCAGTTTTGGAATTCTTTAACCCTTTACCTAACATGAAAAGCAGACGACACTTGCAAAAAAAATTCTTGAATAACTAATTTTTTCATTTTTTGTCTCAAAAACATAGGTCATGACCCCTCGTTGGAACGAGCTCGTTCCAACGAGGGGTCATAACCTATGTTTTTGAGACAAAAAATGAAAAAAATAATGAAAATTAATTGGCGATTTTTGAGAATAGCGCTGGCCGGTTTTGGCCGTTACGTTGGGTAAAGGGTTAAAAATATTTCCACAATCCATCGTATTATTTCCGTCATTTCCTTGAATGGACATTGGTTTGTGTATCAACCTTTTCACTTGAGAAGACAGTACAATGTGAGTGAGACAATGGGAGTTCATCACTTGTACTTTGTCCCTGAGAAAGATAATAATGTAACATTAATTGCTTGTGTGGGAGCTTAGTCTCAGTTCTTAATGGGTGATGGCTGCAAGTGCTGTTGTGCCGAACGAAACTCATAAATTGCAATTAACAAATGCAGAAAATCATGTCTGAAAAATCTGAAGTGTATACCTCTTAACCGTTTACCTGAAGGAGACGCCCATATCTGCCCCACATAATTTACAAATTGAGCAGTTGAAAAAAAAATTATTTTTAAAAAAAATTCAATAAAACCATACCATGTGACCCCTCATTGGAATGAACTTGGTCAAGCCTGTTCCAATGTTAGGGTTGCATGATATGGTTTTGCTGAAATTTTTTTTAAAATTTGAAAAACATGTAATTAAAGTAATAAATTTTGATATCGTGTACACCGAGAGAGCCAAATTATTTTTGGCCGTCAAAATTTGTTCACATGTCTTTGCCTTGTCACAATTTATGGGAGAGTGCCTATACAGGCACTCTCCCATAAATTTTAACAAGTCCATACACACACTAAACAATTTCACCTCAAAAATAATAGGAAGCACATCCACAGAATTTGAAGCCGTTAAAGTATACTTCAGAATAAAGCTCAAATTTGGGCATCCAGCACTGTACCAGTTAACAGTATACAAAGGCCTACCACAGAAGAACTATAGAACACACCATGCCTGGAACTGGTGTTCTATTGTTCTTCTGCTCTTGGTCCATGTGTCCTATAGAGGTGAGGTATACACACCAGATTTTCTGGCCACCGATCTATTTATGACCCCAGCCTTGGAGAGAATGGGGGATATACTAGATTACATGTGTCTGTCCATCCATCTGTCCTTTCATGTGTCCATCCATGTGCTCGTCCAGCCAGCCATCCACAGTGATATTTTACCAGTGAGTGGATGAATTTCAAATAAAATTTGCTATGAGGGATCCTTATGACAAGCCGTTATAAAAAAGTTGCCTGCATTGTTTCAACAGAGTTACAGTCCTTACTTTGTTTCCTCAACTTGACAACGTCAAGTATGAGATAATGAAATGGGTTGTGATCCATCCGTCCGTACGTCCATACATACATATGGCCGTATGTACGTCTGTCCGTCCAGACTTAGCAGAGGTACATTGCGGGGTTTACAATTTAGGATCAGTGGTAGTTGTGGGGTTGGGTTAGTACAGTGGCCACTTGTGGGGTTATTTTTTGCACTGTGGGGTTAATTTTTTGATCTTGTGGGGTTAGGGTTTAACAGGGGAAAAACTCCACAAGTAAGAATGTGTAAGAATGTCCAAGTAAGAATGTGTAAGAATGTCCACAATTCCTTTAACACACCCTACAGGCAACAGCTCTCAACCAATCAGTTCCAAATTTCATATGTGGCTTTGGGGCAATGTGTAGAAAATTGTGCTATCAATTTTTTAAAAATTTTGTTAAGAAACATGGCCGCCAGTGGTCATCTTGGATTTGTATATAAATTGTCCAACAATTCCTTTAGCACACCATACAGGTCGCAGCTCTCACTCGATCTGTCCCAAATTCCATATGTAACTTTGGGGTAATGTCTAGATGGGAGCTATCAATGGTCATCTTGGATTTGTATATAAATTGTCCAACAATTCCTTTAGCACACCATACAGGTCGCAGCTCTCACTCGATCTGTCCCAAATTCCATATGTAGCTTTGGGGTAATGTCTAGATGGGAGCTATCAATTTTTTCCAAATTTTGTTAAAAAACATGGCCGCCAGTGGTCATCTTGGATTTGGATATAAATTGTCAACAATTCCATTAGCACACCCTACAGGCTGCATCTCTCACCTGATCTTTTTTTGAATTTCATATATAGCTTTGGTGTGATGTCTAGATGGGAGCTATCAAATTTTTCTGAATTTTGTTAAAAAATATGGCTGCCTGCAGCCATCTTGGATTGGCATTTGAATTGTCAACAATTCCATTAGCACACCCAATCTTTTCAAATTTCACATGTAGTTTTGGTGTGATGTCTAGATGGGTGCTATAAATCTTTTTCAAATTTCGTTGAAAAACATGGCCGGCAGTAGTCATCTTGGATTTGGCATATAAATTGCACCACCACACCATAAAATATTGCACATCCAAAATCATCATTGGGGCTTAGATTATTCTGAGCCATTCGATCGATGTGGTCAGTTTTTGGATCTGTCACCAGTATAGGGACCTGCGAATCACAAATTTGTTTTCGAATCGAATCTCAAATCGAATCGGGTCTCTGATATTGGCATTGAATCGAATCCCGAATCGAGTCTTAAAAGACAAGTTATTTCATATTGCATCAAACGGAAGTTACGGAACACTGTGATGACCCTTACGCGACGGAGTGAACACCTTAAACACCAATAACTAAATATTCTCTGTAGCACCATCGCTGAAACAGCTAGGCCTATTGTCCATAGTTTTAGTTTTTGAAGGCCTAACTTGTTACTATTCACGTTCTTAAGAACGTGAATAGTAACAAGTTAAGCCTTCAAAAACCAAAACTATGGATAATGTTCTGGGCCAAATTCACACCTTACCAAACAGTTAAACATTGTCAATTACTCAAATAAATAGGAATTGAGCCTACATGAATGAATTTTCTAATGACAGTTTTATCCTATTTTTGTTGGAAATGTAACAAATTGAAGTTAGTACGAGAGATTCGAAAAAATCGAATCCTGAGACTGATTCGGGATCGATCTCAAAGCATACGTATGGTATCAATATCGAATCGAATCTCGAATATTCGCAGGACCCTACACCAGTAATGAGGAAAAATAGTGCGTTCTGAAATGCACCTAAAATCATTGAGAGAGCTTGAATTATTTGGAGCTATTCAGTTTATGTAGTCATCTTCCAGATCTGTCCCCAGTTATCATGGTGATTATAATATTATTAATGAGCATCCAAGACTTAGATGTTCGTTACAGTAAAACCTGTCTTGAGAGACCACTGTCTTGAGAGACCACCTGTTTTGAGAGACATCTGCCAGGCACCGATTGGTTTTACTCTATAATGGACCTGCTATGGGAGACCACCTGTCTTCAGAGACCACCTGTCTTGAGAGACCACTGTAACCTGGTACCAACTTGTATTTTTATGCCATAATTGACCTGTCTTGAGAGACTGCCCCTTTGAAGACTGAAACCATGACAAAAACTTCTTACCTTTTCTGGAATTGGAAAATCCATTGTGTTATACTAACACAATTAAAAGTATTAAAACCTCTTAATTGGGTTTCAATTGCTAACTCATTAAAGATTGAGATCATTTTATAAGACCCCTGTGAAAAGATTAGGATTATTGCTGAATAAACAATTTTATACATACCTGAAATGTGACAGATAGGAATAAAAATAAATTTGTGTTGAAAATCTTTTTGTAACAAATTGAAATGGACTGTTATAAAAATTATAAAAATTAGTGTTGAAAATCTTCAATGAAGATTTTCAACACTAATTTATTTTTATAACAGTCCATTTCAATTTGTTACAAAAACTTTATAAAAAAGAACAACTACAAAGTAATTACAAAAATCCATTCTTCTCTCTTTCTGAATTTTGTGGTTGGCTATTCACTGACTTGAGAAAACCTGAAACCTGTTATGAGAGACCACCTGTCTTGAGAGACCACTTTTGTGTGGCCCAAAGGGCGGTCTCTCAAGACAGGTTCTACTGTATTAGAATTATCTTCATATGATATATGACAACAGAAAATGACGGTCATTCTGGTGAATGTTTGTGATCCTTCTGAGAACTAACAAGGGATGATGTCTCTGGTACCCTTTTACAGGAGTTTATAAAATTTTCCTTTGAGGACAGTTGGCTCCATACTTATGGCTTGGACTTCAAACTGAAGGATCCACAGGGGTTACTGCTCTGTGTCCTTGGGCAAGGCACTTCATCCTGATTGCCCATGTGGGGGCATGGTGGCGCTGTGTACTAAGGCGTACTGCATGCCAATGGTTCACTTATCTTCAACCAATGCTAAACCTGTTTATGTGGAGTTAGTACATTGGGGAGTCTAACAGTTACTTGCCATTGCTCAGTGGTTCTCTCTGGGTTCTCCCACTTCCTCCACCCATAAAACTGTCCGACATGAGGTGACCCTAGATGTCAAAAGTGTCATTAAACCCCAATAAATGAATAAATAAATACAATTTACATACCTGTAGTGGCCTGGATGTATCATAATGATGTATCATAGTTAATCAAAACTTTTTTGCCGCAGAAGTGGGAGCCTCAATGACAAATGAGAAGCAACTTTAAAAGGAGATTTCCCGCCCCCAAAAGCATATGAGAAATAAACTGGAAACATACTAATCAAAAATCTAAAGCTCATCAAGGGTTGACCCAAAAGTTAATCAGTATGACAATAGAAAACTAAAAACAGAAAATGCACACCCAGCACATGCAGGGCAATTAACCCTTTACCCAACAAATCCACCGCATCCGCCCACGTAATATGCAAAATCAGCAGTTGAAAAAATATTAATTTCAACAAAACCATATCATGTGACCCCTCGTTGGAACGAGCTCATCGAGCTCATTCCAACGAGGGGTCACTTGATATGGTTTTGTTGAAATTTTTTGAAAAATTTAAAAAAATGATATTTAAAATAATAAATTTTGATATCGTCTTCATTGGGTAAAGGGATAAACTGAATAAACTAATTAGTTCTGTTACAGTTATCAGCAACATCTTCCTGTGTAATATTCAAAAAAAAAAAATTTTTTAAGTAATTAAAATAAATTTTGATATTGTGAACTTTGGGTAAGGGGTTAACATATGAATGAATGAATGAATGAAAACAAGAGGCAACAATCCATAGAAAGTGTGGAAAAACACATGAACAAACTTATACACACACTGTTTTGTAAAGTTTTCTGGTCGATAAAGATCAAAAGATTGACAGGAAATGACTGGTTTTCACATTTTCTTTCTAAAGCCAGTAGCTCATTTACACTTATTAGCCATTCTGCATAATAATAGCAAGAATCAACAGTGGATGTTATTAACGTCAGGAAGTGAGTACCACAATGAGTGCAGGGCATGAAAATTAGAATAATGACTTCATTACATTAATACAAGTGTAGGATGCCATGCATGGATGAAGATTTTTGTTTTTGTGAGACATTACAGCAAGGTGAAAGCAATAACTTCTCAGGCATGAAAAGAATGTTTGCTATCCATTTAATTAATTCACCTGTTTGCAGATGCAGAATTGGTTTCATACCAAGCAGGCCATACACTGTTTTAACTACGTCTGTGCTACAATACTTTCTAGAATGACAATAGATATTTATTTATTGATGTTCAAGGTCACATATTTATGCACAATGGCTAATCATGACCGTGACAGTTTTATGGGTGAAGGAAGCCGGAGTACCCGGAGAGAACCACCGAGCAACAACGAGCAGCTGCCAGCAAATGACAATAGATGATTGATGTATTGTTTGCTTGCTTTCTCCCATGGGAACCTCAGGAAGTGAAGCAATGCTTGTTTAATGTGGTAAACAAGCTCTGTTTTACTGGTAAAATGCTTGGGGTGGAAGTCCTCTGAAATGGACAAATGGGTATAAATGATTGACTAAATTGACTTCATCTCCATGTTGCAGCTGCGATTAGCCATTGTGCAGATATATTTACCTTAAATTCCAATAAATAAATATCTTTCTCTTTGCTGTTGAAATGCTGTTATGTTGCTCCCCCGTTGGAAAGGGCTCTTTGAGCACTTTCCAACAGTGTGTCACATAATGGCACATGATGAACCAGGCATGTAGTTTTGAGGTGAGTGAATGTCCTCGCCCTTTATGTCTCTCCTGATTTGACAATAAAATGCTATTACTTAATTACAAATCCTTCCTCGTTCATCCTCTATTATGTTAGATGAGATGTCTGCGTGAATATTTTTACCCAATTTGTGATATGTCTGTAGCCAACATTTAAGCATTCTGCTTTGTTTATTTTGTGTGGCGAGGTGGGATAGTTTTCCAAATTTTTTTAAAGTGGAGATCTTAACTCTCAAAGTGTAATCCCCCCCCCCCCACCTTGTCCAATAAGGTTGAAATTCTTTTAAAAGAATTTTCGAGAACCACCACTGACAATACTTGGAGATGGTGCCAGGGCAGTTACTCTCAAAATCACCTTGGCACAGGCGTTTTATCCCAAATCGAGCTTCGTTCAAAAAGCTGATCTTTTTGGGGGAGGGGTGTTTGTGTGTGGGAGGAGTGCCCTTTCAAGTGTTTTCAAAGGAAGATATTAACCTCCATAGCTTGGAACCCTGTCCAATAAACTTGAAATTATTTTAAACTAATTTTTTGTGAATCAAGAGTCACAGTGCTTTGAGATGTGGTATTCACCTTCTTCTGTTTATGTTCTAATACAAAGAGATTGCATGATATACAGTAAAACATGTCTTGAGAGACCGCCCTTTGGGCCACACAAAAGGTGGTCTCCCATAACAGGTTTCAGGTTTTCTCAAGTCAGTGAATAACCAACTACAAAATTCAGAAATGGAGAAGAAAGGATTTTTGTAATTAGTTTAAACAATATTTATTTCCAACCTCAGTGAGTACAGTATACAACATGAAGATGTTTGTGGATTCGACAGTAAGCCGTTGGCTTGTACAAGGTCATTTCCACACCATTAATTAATTACCTCTAATATATTCGAGAAACAGCTATAAAATATGTTAAATCCAAACCAGTGAATAATTTACTAAGTAATAATACGGTTTGATATAGGTTGGAAACACATTTCTGAAATTCTGAAATTATAGAAAGAAGAAAAAGAGAAATAAAAGAGAAAACCAGAAATAGTAATCATTTAAGTACTGATAGGCTACAATTTGTAAAACGCCACACTCCACAGAACGGAAGACATGGCCTGAAATGACAACGGAGAAAGGCTTGTGGTGGGTTACTTGGTTGGCAACATAGGCTGAGGGTATCACATTTGAATTTCAAAATTCGATAAGATTAGGATTAAGTGCCCTGGGGCGTCGCATGACGGTAATTGCATGGAGTGCATTGGATTCTCTTCGTGTTCATTGTGTGTTGTTTGTTATGCATCGGTTAAAGGGAGATTATTCGATGTTTCCTTGCCAATGACGAAGATATGCTCAATAATACCACCTCAAACTCATGGCTCCGTAATTTGTGCATACCAAATGAATGAAGAACCACTCCTGCAGCGCGGTCATCACCTCCAATTCCCACCTTCCAGGAGGGACGTGGGTAGTGGAGGCAATGGCCGAGGGTTTGGAACATTTAGCTCATGGTTAAGAAAAAATTAGTTCTTAATTAGACCCCGAGAAGCATAAAGGAATATCACTGCGCGTATGTAAAATACCGATATCCAAAAAGAAAACGAGGCAGTGAGTGAGAAATGATGAAAGGCCACGCTTCCTTTCTGAGCAGCACGTCGAAGTCTGTGAATGCCGGATGTGTGACGATGTCACATACTTGGCTGTATAGTCACATAAGGGCCTCGTCAGATAATCTGTAGAGAACGGACGACACGCTCACACCTCACAAAGTGAACATCCGTAACCGATAAGGTTAATGAAATGTAGCCGTACTTTAATGATAAGAATTATGGAGATAGGAGGAATGTCCTTTAGGGTGTGACATGTGGTCCTTCCCGCTTCCAGGACCCCGGTAGCAGTGCGTTCATATACCCATGCGTTCATGTACTCATGATCACAGGGGCCTACCTGAAAAAAAAAAAAAAAAAGTATACCAGACGCATGAGTCCATATGACCAGCTTATTTATTTGTGAGATGGGAGTTGTGCTTTAATATTGAAGACACGATCAGCAACCTGAAGCTAAGATTTCCGAATTACATGAGTCTATAGTTCCAACTAGTTTTTCATGGAATGTGTGGTGCGCTTAAAACATTCAAGGTGCGATCAAGAACTCGAGATAATATTGCAAGATGTTTTAATAAGTAAATTTCTTGTCGGAAATAATCTCCTTAAGACTGGGTGGTTCGGTTAAATCTCGCAGAAAGGACAATGAATTTTTAAACAGCTTCAGAGATTGCTCCATTATCCTCATTACTATAAAATTCACAGCCAAATAGTAAGATGTTATTGTCGAGTGTATACGGAAGTGATCCTATAGTTTCGTATCTTATACAGTTGTAATTAGGGCATCTCAGTAGGAAATGTTCAGTAGTCTCGCGCTCATCACAGACACATAGCGGTGTGTTAGATAAATGGTTATCATAGAGATGTTCATTTAGACTGCTGCATCGTAATCGTAATCTACAGTGGTAAATTTGGGCCTTTTGGGAGGTGGTTTGGAAGAAATATTGTGGCGGTCGACAAACATGTCTATTCACATAATTTTTAAACGCAACCAAAGAGGTGTTGTCTCTAATGTTCAGTGGGAGGTCGTTCCATAGTTTCGTTGTTGAGGGTATGAAAGATGACTGGTAATTTTTTGTTCTGCAGAAAGGAAGTCGGCGATTGCTTGCATTGCGCATGTCACGAGATTGGTCAGCCGAAATGGGGGGAGTGATTCTATTCGAGATGTAAGGGGGGACCAAGTTGTGAAACATTTTGAAATACTGTATCAATTTGTGCTTCTCCCATCTTATTTTTAGTGTTTCCCAACCAGTTTCCACATACAATGAATGTTTACTGGCGCTAGTAGTAGCGCCAGTCGTAATACGCGCCGCAGCAATTTGGATGCCTTCAAGTTTCATTGCATCCTGATCGGTACAGTTGTCCCAAACTGTGTCTGCATATTCGAGCAGAGGTCAAATAAATGCAAAGTAAATTTTTTCCAAGGTTTTGCGATCCAGTATGAATTTATTTTTCCTAATT
Organism: Pictodentalium vernedei; assembly: GCA_031216915.1. Taxonomy (NCBI): domain Eukaryota; kingdom Metazoa; phylum Mollusca; class Scaphopoda; order Dentaliida; family Dentaliidae; genus Pictodentalium; species Pictodentalium vernedei. Next base: position 725,475,145 of record CM062295.1, read on the forward strand.
AAATCTAATCGTGGCCAGGCCTTTTTACAAATGTGGTTGATGTGGTGATCCCATGTACACCACGAGTTAAGAATAACACCGAGGTGTTTGTGCTCTGTGACTTCTTTGATGGCAGTATTGACCATATTTGGAGTTGGGTGTCCTGCTGGTTCTATTTTGCGTGATATAATCATTGTTTCTGTTTTATGAGGGTTGAATTCAACAAGCCATGTACTAGCCCATTGATCGATTTTCAACAGGTCATTATTTAAGAGTTGTGAGGCTCTGTCAGGGTTCTCAATAATGAAATATAGAGTTGTATCATCCGCAGATAGTCTTATGCAGCTTGTCAAATCGAGTGTTATATCATTTATATATATTAGAAATAACAGGGGACCTAGGATTGATCCCTGGGGAACACCTGAAGAAACTGGTTTCCAAGACGAGGTTTGCTGACGATCAGTAAGATAAGATTTTAAGAATTCAAGAAGTTCGCCTGAAATTCCCATTTTATCTAATTTATAGATCAATCCCTTGTGCCAAACCTTATCGAAAGCTTTGCTTACATCGCAGAATACCACTCTTACATCCTTTCCCTCATCAAGTACTCCACTAAACACATCATATATATCCGTAAGCTGGAGAACAGTTGAATCGCGAGGAGTAAAACCGGACTGAAAAGGACTAAGAATGTTATTCTCCTCAATAAAGTTCCACAGTTGTTCAAACACACACCTTTCGAGAACTTTCCCTAAACAGCTAAGTAATGATATTGGGCGATAATTGGAAACCAAGTTGGGGGGGATCCTTTTTTAAAACTGGGGTTACGTTTGCCTTCTTCCAGTTTTTGTAATTACTTAGTAGTTGTTTTTTTTATGAAGTTTTTGTAAGAAATTGAAATGGCCTGTTATAAAAATTATAAAAATAAATTAGTGTTGAAAATCTTCATTGAAGATTTTCAACACTAATTTATTGTTATAACAGTCCATTTCAGTTTGTTACAAAAAGATTTTCAACACAAATTTATTTTTATTCCTATCTGTCACATTTCAGGTATGTATGAAATTGTTTATTCAGCAATAATCCTTATCTTTTCACAGGGGTCTTATAAAAAACATCTCAATCTTTATTGAGTTAGCAATTGAAACCCAATTAAGAGCTTTTAATACTTCTAATTATGTTAGTATAACGAGAATGGATTTTCCAATTCCAGAACAGGTAAAAAGTTTTTGTCATGGTTTCAGTCTTCAAAAGGGCGGTCTCTCGAGACAGGTCTATTATGGCATAAAAATACAAGTTGGTACCAGGTCACAGTGGTCTCTCAAGACAGGTGGTCTCTCAAGACAGGTGGTCTCCCATAGCAGGTCCATTATAGAGTAAAACCAATCGGTGCCTGGTAGATGTGGTCTCTCAAGACAGGTGGTCTCTCAAGACAGTGATCTCTCAAGAAAGGTTTTACTGTATGCACAAAACAGACTGTTTCATGTACATTTTCTCACACATTTGTGCTTGCCCAAAACAGTTTCTTGTTAAAAACTGTGATTAGGCAGTTTGCTTGTTCAGTGGCTAACCAGCAACCCAAGAGATGCAAGAGTAATAGAATAATTTGTTTACAGAACTCTGCACTTGAATGTGTTATTATCTGCAGTGATCTGTGGTTGTCCGCTAATGGTGCTGTTTAATCAAAAACTTTATATAATGATGCACAAAATCACTGATGTGTGGCACAAAAGTTAATTAAATAATTGTTTCATATCATTCATATAACAACTATAGAGAATATAAAAAATACTTATGATACTTAGAGATCCTAAAAACAGAACTGAAAGCCATAGAACTAATGTACTCATTAAGTAATCATTTACTCGAGAAATTAACATTACATCTTCTCCATCATAGAATCCCCCATGATTCAGATTATTTTTTCTCCCATTATAGGTATCTTCAATAAACAATCCTATTTGATTTTCATTTTTACCAGTATTTTTGTAAGTCTTTTTGACAAGTGCTTTGTTAAATTTATTTGACCTTTCACATGTGAGATCCCGAGGAAGTGGAGCAGAGTGCGTATCTTGTGGTAAACAAGTTCTCTTTTACTGTTAAAATGGGATCTGGTAACTGATTCTGGGGCAGACATCCTCTAAAGTGGGCTGTATAGATATAAACAATTGGCTAAACATGACTTCATACCCATGTTGTGGATAGGAAGTAGCCATGGATGCTAAAAGTACCGTATTTGCTCTATGTATTGGGACACTCTATGATTTGGGACACACATTTTTTCCAGAAAACTATATTTTTTTTATGCTCCAAAGTTTGGGACATTCAGGAGATTTATTTCCAGTTGGCCTGTCGCTAGTAGCAGACGACACTCCTAAAAAAATTCTTGAGAAACTAAAAATTTTCATTTTTTGCTTCAAAAACATAGCTTATGATCCCTTATTGGATCGGCGCAATGCACTCGTTCCAATGAGGGATCATAAGCTATGTTTTGAAGCAAAAAATGAAAATCTAAAAAAAAATTGGACAGCGATTTTCGTATACAGTGATGGAAAACGAATCACACACAACTTTATTCAGCATCAAATCAAGACCAGGCTGTGTTCTTTCCCCATTTTCTAAGAATTGGGACACCTGTGAAAATAATTATTTTTAGCTGTCCCAATACATAGAGTAAATACGGTAATCTTGACTGGTAGAGTGATAAAAGCCCCTATCAGGGCTCTACTGAAAAGTGGTGAAAGCCACTTTAATGGCTTTGCAAAGTGTGCATTAGCTTGTCATCTGTAAATAGTAGCAAAACAATTATTAATGAACAAAATCTTGCAAACGAAGGTTTCCCTTGCTGGCAGCATTGTATCTTTGAAAACAAAATACTCATGTTTCAAATCACCTTTGAAAAATAATTTTATGTTCTACCAGTTAAACAACAATTAATAAATATTTCGACTTTTTTGATTCTTTACCTCTTTAGATGCTGAACTCTTTTTATCACATGATCTGACCTGTTTTTGTTCTTCACCACCATAGTGATTAATCCTCATATTTTGTGTTTTTTATTCAATTTTAATCAAACTTTTTTGTAAAACTTGATTTTTTTTGAAATTGCAAGAATTTTCATTTAGGTCATATTGCATGCATGTTATATTGCTTTGACAAACCTCTTTGGTGTTTATTTGCCTTCTTATGACCTTCATTGAAGATTTTCAACACTAATTTATTTTTATAATTTTTATAACAGTCCATTTCAATTTGTTACAAAAACTTCATAAAAAAGAACAACTACAAAGTAATTACAAAAATCCATTCTTCTCTATTTCTGAATTTTGTGGTTGGTTATTCACTGACTTGAGAAAAGCTGAAACCTGTTATGAGAGACCACCTATCTTGAGAGACCTCTTTTGTGTGGCCCAAAGAGCGGTCACTCAAGACAGGTTCTACTGTACTACAGTATAGTCACCATGGACTGGTCACTTTCCAGGGTGGACAATATTTCCACAGATGCAATAATATTAGATTCCAAACACTAATTATAAGAATAATTACCTAAAATTTAATTAATGAAGCACCGGGTTGTACCCAGCACTGGGTTGTACCCAGTGCTTCATTGATTAAAATTCTGCCAATGATGATTTTTAATACCTGGAAAACACATGTGTGGACATCACTGCCCACACATGGATTACAACCACTCCACGGCAACTGTACTGTATGTAGATTTTGGCAGCCTGTTTTCTTGTTGCCCAATTCCCATTGCTGCGACTGTAGCAAGCACAAATGTAGGTGAGCATATGGGATTAGACATCCCTCTTGTTTCCACAAAAACATAGCCCATTACCCCTCATTGGAATGAATGAGCTCAACCCAATGGGGTCCGGGTGGGATGTGTTATGGTCTGGTCATCTATCTAAACTTGATTTGCTATGTATCATAAGGGGGCTTGGTGGCATTGCGGTAACCGGTTCTCATCAGATCACCGAAGTTAAGCAATGCCGAGCCCGGTTAGTCCTTGGATAGGTGACTGTCTGAGTGATCGATTTAGACTCCCGCATTGTGTCCTTGGGCAACTCACTTCACCCCAGTTGTCCACATGGGGGCACGATGATGCCGTGCACTAAGGTGTACTGCACGTTGATGGTGCGCATGTCTTCAACCAATCTAACCCTGCCTGTGCTGCAGTGCGGAGTTACGATGTTGGGGAGCTGGCAGCTGCTCATCGTTGCTCGATGGTTCTCTCCAGGTGCTGCGGCGGCTTCCTCCAACCATAAAACTGTCACCGACTGTTAATGTGTCGTTAGACTATAATAAATAAATAAATGTATCATAAACTCTTCTATTGACATCATTTAACTCTTAACTGCCGAGTATTTTTAAGACCTTTTACATCAAATCTAGTCATGGCTGCTTTGAAGCAGCCATGACTAGATCTGATGAAAAATTCATCTAAATTTAACTCAAAAAATCATTGACAAAAAAATGTGTTCCAATTTACTGTGTGGAAATTCAATTAAATTTGCCTAAATTATACATATTTCAGTTACAAGAGAAATCCTGTCCTCGGCAGATATATCCGTTAGCAGCATGCAAAGAGTTAATAAGCCTTCAACTGTTGTTCTGTAAAAATTCTATTAATGAATGCTTAAAAAAAATTTTGGGAAACTATTATTTTGATTGGATTCTCAATGCATTGTTTTCAATAGTGTAATTGAGGTTGTACAGAAAGTGTAGACAGTTTCTTGCCACTGCTCAGTAGTTCTCTATGGGTACTATGGCTTCCTCCACCCATAGAACTGTCCGATATCATGTGACCCTGGCTGTTGAAAGTGTCATTAAATCCTAATAAACAAACAAACAATATAGGAAGTGCTGTTTGTTTCTTGATCTATTGAGGAATCTTTTTATTGGGTTTTGGATAAAGTCCAGACCTAATTTACAGAACTTGTTTCTTAAAATTCACTATAAACTTGCTCTGGCTCATTTAAGGGGTTACCTTTTTGCATGCTGTCATGTAAAGTGTCACAATTTTAGAAGACTCGATATTTCACAGAATAAATTTTTGTTACATTTGCCTGAAAAATGTGATTTTTAACAGAATCACACCATTAACCCTTTCAAACTGGTAAATTTTTGTGTGAAAGAAAAAATTGGTAGTGGATGAGCAGATGATTTTAAGAGCAAAAAATCTGAAGAGAGGCTCGTTAATAATTTAATCCAACAGCTCGACAGAGCTGTTGGATTCAATTATTACCGAAAGTCCCAACAAACCACCCATTTCGCCATTGACAGTATTGATTGAAATTTCACCTTCCAGGGCACCAGTATTGAAATGGTTAAAGCCAATAAATTTTACTCTTTCAGCCATTTAAAAGTGATAACTCATTGGTGTTACTCGGGGAGCGTGGTGGCTCAGTAGGTAGAGGTGCAGGCTGCAAGCCGAGAGGTCCTCGGTTCGAATCCCACCTGTGGCAACCGCGTTTTGTCCTTGGGCAAGACACTTCATCTCCATTGCCCACGTGGGGGCATGATGATGCCATATACTAAGGCGTACTGCACATCGATTGCATGTCTTCAACCAATCTAACCCTGCCTGTGCCGCAGTACGGAGTTACGATGTTGGGGAGCTGGCAGCTGCTTGTCGTTGCTTGGTGGTTCTCTCCGGGTACTCCGGCTTCCTCCACCCATAAAACTCTCATGGTCATGATTAGCCATTGTGCATAAATATGTGACCTTAAACCTTAATAAAAAGATAAATAAATAAATAAATAAATAAATAAATAAATAAATAAATAAATAAATAAATACTGGTGTTACTCAGGAATCTCATTATTTTACAATTCATCAGCTTCACTGGTGGAGTGCTAATTTTTTGGGTTGTCAAAATTTGTTCGTATATCTTTGTCTTGTTACAATTGAAGTGTATAGGTACTCTCCAATAAATCATAACAAGGCAAATTCAGACAGATTAAATCAATTCACTTCAAAAATAATGTGAACCACACCCTCAGAATATGAAACCTTTAAGTTGTGGTACCTGCACTTAAGAATGGAGCCCATATATGGGCTTCCAGCATTCTACCAGTTGACATGTCTGCTCGCATGCTGGTGGTGGATATTCCTGCACAGGATAGGAAATCTTTTACTGCTTAAACAAGTACAATTTCGGAACTTGAAACAAAATTTTCCCAATGTAACGGCCAAAACTGGCCAGCACTATTCTCAAAAATCAACAATTAATTTTCATTATATTTTCATTTTTTTTCTCAAAAACATAGGTTATAACCCCTCTTTGGAATGAGCTCATCGAGCTCGTTCCAATGAGGTGTCATAACCAATGTTTTTGAGACAAAAAATGAAAAAAATTAGTTATTTAAGAATTTTGTTTGCAAGTGTTGTCTGCTTTTCATGTTAGGTAAAGGGTTAACCAATGTTTTCTTTGTTGTGTCCTTGGGCAGGGCACTTAATCCCTATTGCCCATGTAGTGACACGGTGTTCTGTGTACTAAAGCATACTGCATGTCGATGGTGCACTTATCTTCAACGTGGCTCAGTAGGTAGAGGTGCAGGTTGCAAGCTGAGAGGTCCTCGGTTCGAATCCCACCTGCGGCAACCGTGTTGTGTCCTTGGGCAAGACACTTCATCTCCATTGCCCACGCGGGAGCACGATGACGCCGTGTACTAAGGCGTACTGCACGTCGATGGTATGCATGTCTTCAACCAATCTAACCCTGCCTGTGCTGCAGTGCGGAGTTACGATGTTGGGGAGCTGGCAGCTGCTCGTCGTTGCTCGGTGGTTCTCTCCGGGTACTCCGGCTTCCTCCACCCATAAAACTGTCACGGTCATGATTAGCCATTGTGCATAAATATGTGACCTTAAACATCAATAAATAATAAATACTTATCTTCAACCACTGTTAATCCTGCTTATGCAGAGTTAGTACATTAGGGGGTCTGACAGTTGCTTGATGGTTCTCACTGGGTACTCTGGCTTCCTTCAACCATAAAACTATCTGACACAAGGTGACCCTGGCTGTCATACGTGTCATTAAACTCCAATAAATAAATAACCAATGATTTCTTTAATTTCCATCAAAGCTTGTCCTGGCTGCTGTGAAGCAGCCAGGACTAGCTTTGATGGAAAATATTTTTTAAATTACCCAGCAGATAGAGAGTTAATATATATGCTTTGCTGAATCTAAATTCTGAGTGTCCCACCAACAATAGAACAGCCATAATAAAATCACATAAATGATCGTAAATTATCGGTATTCAGTCATCAGAAAAGACAGACAAGATACCTCGGTTCCAATGTCACAAAATGGAAGAGGAGGAATGTGACATTTTATTAGTTTCTAATTATAAAGCGTATTATTAAGGCTTGTGAATAGGTGACAAGTCATTTGGATTCTGCTGGGTATTTTTTATTGATTTTTTCTCCCTTCTCTTGTGACACAGTATACAGTGGATAAAAACACCATGATTAAGTTCGTGTTTTATTCAGGGGCCCTCATTCCATCCAACATCCTTTCTGTGGAGGGGATGAAGTTTCTGAAAATAATTAATTCAGGTTGCTAGGGTATAAACAAAATGGTGCCTAGTGTGCTAACAGAAGATTGAAAATTTATGGAATTATAATTAATCTGACATTATTATTGAAACTCGTAAGTGGAGAGTATAAGATTGCTGATGCCATTTAGCTGCTTGCTGTTTAATCCTGGAAAAATTTATTGAGTGCTTTTTCATTATCGACAACAGTATTGGTAGCAGTTAATGTTTGTATCTGATGTTTTCATGACTGTTCTTTTCATAACCGATACCATTCATTGAAGCTGCAGGCAGCAGATTGGAGTTATGCCTGCTGCAAATAACTAATATATTGAAACTGTCCTTGCCAGATATTATAAGAAGACTTGACAGATATATATGATTTGGAAATGATTTACTTGGAGTGATTTTCTTTTGTTGGATAATATTTTATTTATCAATCTTCTAATAATATACCAGTGTAACCATGTGAATGAACACTAATTATAAATTATTCACAATTCTCATATTGTGCAGTTTTCTTTGTTGTATAATTCCCTGGATGCACTTTTTCACAAATTCTGAAAAGCTGGGTTTGGCTTGATTACAAACGCAACACATTTCTACATCAGTCAGCTGTTGTCTGTGTGGTTGTGAAATTTCACATTTTATTGTTTAATTTGGTCTTCAATGGATCTAATGGATACGTTCCGGCTGTACACATGAGCTGAATGGTGACAAGAAGCACTACCAATACTTTGTAGATATGGGGGCTGTCTATGACAAGGTTGCAATAAGCAGTAAGTGAGATTTCTTACTTAGTTTTTTAGGGTGCTCATAAGGACATTCATTTTTCTGAATGCTTGAGAGCCTTCAAAAGCCATTGTTTTTTTTTTACACACATGTTCTGTGAAATCCCCATCTGCAGCAACACTAAACCATGCAGAAAATGAAAATCTGTTCCGCACACATGTGCAAAACAGAAATCAGTGATGGACTATTTTTAAATAGAAGCGGAATTTCACTGGAAATTTCTACAAATCGTGCACTGCAATTACAATTTGAAGTTCTAGCGATAGCTAAAAGTAGTAATAGAGGTTCCCCTCGAATAATTTACCTGACGATAAAATGTGTTCTTTTTTGTTGATAGTTCGTCCTCTGAGTTCCAATGTGTTCTATACTGGCACATAGAACACATTGGAACTCAGAGGACGAGTTGTCAAATGAATTACTGAGAGAGTGTCCTTCTGATACTTTCTTTTATAGATGTGAAGATGTAATAAACACAGAATGCCACACGTGTGTGAATGGGTTAATTGATATGGCATTTGTGCCATCGCGGAAGATAAAACTCGAGGCCTGCAACCTCTTGTTTTATCCTTTCGCACTGGCACTTGTGCCATATTGATTAACCCTTTAGCTAATGAATCGCCCGCTTCCGCCCACGTAATATGCAAATTAAACAGTTAAAAAAAGTTAATTTTTCAAAATATTTCAACAAAACCATATCAGGTGACCCCTCATTGGAACGAGCTCATTGAGCTCGTTCCAATAAGGGGTCACATGATATGGTTTTATTGAAATTTACAAAAAAAAATAAAAGCAATGATATTTAAAATAATAAATTTTGAAATCGTCTGCGTTGGGTAAAGGGTTAACCCATTCACATGTGTGTGTCATTCTGTGTATATGTCAACATGGTGAGCCCACAGTCATATTAAAAAAAATTGATTTTGAGACAGGCTTGTGCTGTCGTGCAACATCGAACCTGCAATTTTTACTTTTTGTGACTAGACTACAAAGCCCCTCATTTCTCTCTAGTGAGTGATTAATATTTTACCCAACAAATCGCCCGCATCCGCCCGCGTAATATGCAAATTCCGCAGCTGAAAAAATATTATTTTTCAAAAAATTTCAACAAAACCATATCATGTGACCCCTCGTTGGAACGAGCTCGTCGAGCTCGTTCCAAAGAGGGGTCACATGATATGGTTTTGTTGAAATTTTTGGAAAAAATTTAAAAAATGATATTTAAAATAATAAATTTTGAAATCATCTGCGTTGGATAAAGGGTTAATCCTTTCCTAACGAATCAGCTGCATCCAGCATGTATCATAAAAATTGTGCAATAGAAAGAAATGCAGCAGAACCATATCGCCATATTGTCAAGCTCGTTCCAATGAGGGGTCACTTAAGGCCTAAAAAAATAAAAAAATCTGTTTCTCAGGCCCTTCTGCATGGTCCTTTTGGCTGCCGCATGCTCTCTTTTTATAACCAATTTAAACTTAAAAAAAAATAAAAATTAAATGGTTTATGTCTGATATTTTACCCAAGTTAAAAAAATTGATGAATTTGTCTTTTGAGTGCAAGAAGGCTTTGCAATGCTTTAGCATTGCAAAGTCTTCTTGCACTCAAGAGATGAAATACACCACCACCCATGCTATTCTGTAGATTATGAGGCCTAAAACTTGAACCAAGAACATGAACTTTTGATGGCAAAAAAGTAATTACTGAAATAAAAAATAAAATAAAAAACCGCTCGCCCACATGCAATTTCACAAATAATGGCCTGAGAAACAGAAGATCTACTTTGTGTGGCCTAATATGTTCTTGTTGAAATTTTTTTAAGAATTTTGGGAAAAAATGAAGAAATTTTGATGTCATGCATTTTCGATAAAGGGTTAAAATCTGTTCATGAGAAATAAGTTAAATATGAGAAACACCAACTTAATTAATGTCTCTGATCTGAGTATAAAGTTGGTGACCAATTTAACTGGTAGAGTGCTGGAAGCCCGTATTTGGGCTTTATTCTGAAGTGCTGCTACCACAATTTAAAGACTTCATATTCTGTGTATGTGCTTCACATTACCTTTGAAGTGATATTATTTTATCTGTTAGGATTTGCCTTGTTACAATTTATCGTAGCAAGGTAAAGATGCACAAAGAAATTTTAAGGACCAAAAATAATTTAGCACTCCACCAGTTAACAACTCAAGATCAGAGATCATAGGTGCAGTAATATTGAGCACCCTACCTGTCAGGCACCGTAAATCAAATTCGATGTGACAGTGAGATGTATCATCATGTTTGTCAGTATGTGACAATTGCCCAACAGGGCTAACACAATTTGGGGAAAAAACAATTGCCAGGGATATTACCAATATTTTGTGTCTGGCAATTAGGGATGGGCAATATACTGAAAAACCAAACCGATACCGATATCATGGGGATACCAAAAAACCTGAACTGAACCAATAGTTGAATCCCGAAACTGTCTGAATTTTTAATTTTCCTACATTCACTATTTATAAGGCCCTGTAGAGGCTTGATAAAAGTTAAAAAGTTAAATTTTCATGAAAGAAGTGACTGATTTTCTTTTCAGTATTGTGAACCCTCAATGGTCTGACAGTTGTCCTGAATTCCCACTAGACTACATCCTGTACATATCCAGTTGCTTAGCAGTTATTCTAGTGAAGTCTTGGCTGCCTGTTATGGCACTTAAAGGCAGCCAAGACCTGACTACAAATAACTGTCCAGTTGATTTGTCTTTTGTCAGAAGGACTTCCTAAAGATGGCATGGTCAGGGCAGAATGTTCGATGATTGCAAAAGCCTGAAATAGGTCTTTAAACATTAAGGTGCATTTAGAACAAGGCATAAAATTACTGTAGATATGATATGTGTTCATAAAAGAATCCACTGTTGAGTTCATTGGCAGTGACATTAATAGCATTGTGGTAGAGTGATACAAGAACAACATATTCTGTTTTTTCCTGATGTAAATTTCCCTTTGGCAAATTTCAGTCAAGTCAGATTCAGAATATTGAACCGATACCGAAGATTATCCCCTTAAAAATACCGAAACCGATACTGAACTTAAAATTGCAGTACTGCCCACCTCTACTGGCAATCACATGACAACTGCAGTAATGGTGGGCATTTGTGTCATGTTTCTTAATTGATCGCCATTCAGTACAATGCCCAACAATTGCCTGATGAGTGCCCGTCAAAGTCCATGCTGGAGAAAATATTTATGGCCCAGATTTTACAGGATTTATTGCCCTGATTTTCATCAGGATTGGAATCTAAGATTTAAATTCTCTCTTGCTAGTAATCATGTACTTTCTATAAACACTTGACTTGATACTTCGACTTGTGTCACACATAAAAGTCCTGTCATACAAATGGAGGGTTGTCGAGGGCCCAGTATGACCAATTTGGAATACCGGTGTGCCACTATATCTTACCCCTGGACATCATCCCCTGGGTGGGAGATGTCCTAGGATATCTTGCCCCTTGATGGAAAGTTATCCTAGGGTATCTTCCCCCACCCTGGATATCTCCCCCATCAAAAAAAATAAAATAAAACTACTTATAATAACATAACATTTATTTTCTGAATTTTCATCACATTAACATTGAAAAAGTTATTCAAACTCTTGAATGCATACATTTATACATTTCCTTTCAAGTTCATGGCAAAAATACATGTATGATAATCTTCCCCTTCACCCATTCCCATAGCAACCATTTTGAAAAAAATGGTTGCTATGGGAATGGGTGAAGGGGAAGATTACACTCTCAACCAACCATAACAAAGTCCAACCAATGTTTGTAAAGGTCATATGAATGTCTACAGGACTTTGACAAGATGGCAGAGGGGTGGGGGGGGGGGCAGAGATATCCAGGCCAGGTTATCTCCCCCCCCACCCCCACTACACCCATGTCAGAATTGGAAGGAACAGAATTCTTCCAATCTTATACTATTAAATAACGAGAGCTGTGAATTAGAAATAGACCATGTTAGAACCTTTACAGCAATTTTTTGAAAAAAATTAAAGGGTGGGTGGAGGGGGGGGGGGGGGAGAGGGGTGGAGAGGAAGATGTCCAGACCTGATTCTCCCTCACCCATTCAAAAACCATAGCAACCATGATACATGTTAATTTGATAATAAGTTGCATCACAACTACTACACATATTTTTATTTATTCACGAATAAATTTCCACAAAGTCTTTTAATTATAATTCCGACTGACAAATATTCCAACCGCATCATCAAGGCATACCTTCGATGAAGGTATGCCTTGATGATGTAGTTGAAATATTAGTCAGTCAGGACTTGACAGGCTATCTGTTGTTTTCAAAATTTTGATTCGCATTTTTCTCCCCCTCCAGGAACATTGATTAGCAATTGGTATAAATTGATTCGTAGTTTTAGACCAAGGTTAGTTAATTTTCAGTTTATTGTTATCCATCCCATTTCGTTTTATTTTTGTCTGAAATACCATGCTGTGCACATTTCTTCATCACAGGTGTCAAAATTCAATTTTCCTTTCCGTAACAGTTTGCTGTAGCAAATTTAATGGGCTTAACATTGACTATGGCATTATAATGCAGTTCAACATGCATTCTTTTTTATGGGTTTGCATCACTGACACACTAATAAGAGCTTAGCAGTATAGACATTTCAAGTTCGGTTTTGGTATCGGTATTTTGTGAATGATTCTCCTTGGTATTGGTGTGGTATTTGGTGTCAACAGCATACACATACCGGTAGCGACTTTCTTTAGAAATGCACAGTTAATGGGCTCTCCTTGTCGTGAATTTCGTGCAACATTCTGTTGTTTTTTTTAAAATATTTTTTTTAACTAAGGTCGGGAATATTTTTCAGTTTTGCAATACTGAAATTCTGATATTTTGAGATTCCCTCAATACGGTAATTCGGTATTGTCTCGATACGATATTGAACAGTGTTTTATGGTATACCGCCCATCTCTGTTACTTACCTTGATTTACTTATTCCTTTGAATCAATTAGTGTCACTCGTTTGTGACTGAAGCTTTGAGGTTTCGTTTCATAGCACAGTGTGCACCCTACTACACATTCTCACTTGTATTTTCATGCACAGTTGTTGTATTTTCATGCACAGTTGTTGGATTTTCCTGAACGTGCTCACTTTCAGGAAAATCCAACATAAATACAACAACTGTGCATGTTTATGGTGAAAATTGTTTCTTGGGGGGGGGGGGGGGGGGGGGGGTTACGGTATGAAACACCAATGACATTGATATAATTAATGATTAAGTCAGTGACTGCACATGGTGACCTAGAAAGTGAAACGTGCCTTAGTGGGATAACCCAGTCAGTTGTCCCTGTGTTGGTGGTTCCGTAATAGCAATCTTAGCGATTAAAGAGAATGTCTGACAGTCATACCTGCAGAAATCTTAGAAACACTTTGTATTGCAGTGTGTGAATCATTTATAGATGTTGGTTCGCAACCAGGAGATATTGCTTCACAAACAGAGTTGCAAAACGGAACAACAGATACCCTGCTGGAACCATCACAGTTGGGAGACATAAGGTTTACATGCCCCAACCATATTTGTAAGATCCCTGCATTTCGCTTCACATCAAAAAGTGGGATGATTCAATCTTAATCCATTTTTATCTGCCATTGTGTCCTCAGGGCAGAAACTATATTCTCTATTTTTGCTAAGAAATCTAACTATTTTACAATTCAATATCTTCACATATCTGGTGATGACTGTAAATACCAGTGAGAAGTAAATGCAACTGATATTGTTAAATAAAGTACTAACTCGCACTGGGAGCACCACTATTGTTTGATGCACAGATGTTTCCTCGGCAGCCGTCATCCCATACATGTTGTTCGGACATTTCCCCTCGAGTTCTTTTTAGAAAAGCAGACATTTCCAGAGCATTTTTTTCTGTTTTATTTTTATTTGTTTTGAGATAAATTTTTTACATTTTTGTTTGTTTTGTTTTTATAAAAATTCCAAATATATAGCCTCAATGTTGAGAATTACTCCCTTTGTTTTTGAGCCAACATTTACGCAGTGATTATTGAATTGATTGCTTGGTGTACAATCAACATTGTTTTTTGGCAAAAATGCAAACTGTACAGCTAAATAAGTTGAAGCCTAAACTTCAAGAAGAACTTGGAACAATTTACATTATATTTTTGCTGATAAAACAAGGTCCTGGTATCATTTCTTGGGATGCTCTATAGGCACTCTCCAATAAATTGTAACAATTCATATCCCAACAGATTAAATACATTCACTTCAAAATAGGACCCAGTCATCAATGCTTGGGGTGGAAGTCCTCTAAAATGGGGAACATGTGATTGGATGAACCACATCCACAGAATACGAAGCCTTTAAGTTATGATTCCTGCACTTAAAAATGGAGCCCAAATATGGACTTCCAGCACTTGACTGGTTAACTTCTGGTGGAGAATATTCCTGCATTCCGTCTTCATCAGAGTCCACCCACAGTACTTTTGTTGTACTTTAGACAACACATTTTACACTTTCATGTAGCTGCCATATCATGAGAACTTCAGCCAAATATTGGAGTTCAGCCATAGTTTTTTGTTGATGTACAATGGTCCAGTCCAGACACGTTAACCTCCAGAATAATTTTTCAGGGAACCTGAGGGTGATTTTCAGGGAAATGGGGTGGATTTCAGGGAAAAGTTTGCGCGGGGGCGAAATAAAAGAAAAAATCTTGTGAATTTTCAGCTCACGGACCACTATTAACACAAGGTTATATCCAGAACTAGTTGTCAACTATGCTGATGCATTTATGCTGTGTTGAAAAATTAAAAAAATCATAAAATAACTGTTGATTTGACCCCCCCCCCCCCCCCCAGTATCCTCTACTTCCTGAGTCCCCCCCCCCCCCCCCCCCACACACACACTGTCCCACAGAGCACATCCACCTGTGGTTTGCTCTTATCAAAGACTATTTAGCTAATAATTTCCCAAGTCTGGAAATGTTAAAAGGAAAGATGTCCTGTTGTTCAGTTACTTCAAGAACATTAGTACTCAGAAAGTATCTTTATCAAACTTCATGCATGTGGGACGCTTATGCACTACACAAAACTTTTCTTTTCATCACTGAAGCATTTTTGTTCAATTCCATTCAAAATCTTCTGGTTACAGATGGCCAACAGTTAACAGTTCTGTAGTCAGCACAGCAGAATAAATGTGGTGTTAGAAAAAAAGTCCATTGTGTTTAAATATGCTGTTATAATTTTTCGGCATCCTAAGCGACATTAACCTACTTTTAAGCTGTGCTAAACAGTTGATGTTTACGTTTTGATTTTGGAAAAGGGATGAGAATTAAAGCTATTCTATGAAGGAATAAATAAATATATATTATTTAATTCCTTTTCATATATTTTAATTTCCAAAAACTGCATTTACATGAAGGTGGAGTTTTCAATTTTTTGAAAGTAAGTCACCTATTTTCACTTCGACACTCGCACATTTATCACAAATCTCCGAAGAAAAACCCCAGAAATAAACATGAACACAGTTGAAATATATATCGTAAAATAGCCTTTTCTTAAATAAATTTAACTTAAATCCATATTTTACTGCTTCGTGAGTTTTTACCAGAGTTTGAAATGCATGTGATTAGACTCCGAACGTTTTTCATAAGTTACAACGGGAACGAAATATTTGACTGTTGTTTTCCGGGATTTTTGGTCCAAAACTGATTCCCGTCCGGGAGGCCGGGAACTACACTGAAATTCCGGGATTTTCCCGGGCATTCCGGGAAAGTTAACATGTCTGGTCCAGTCATTTAGGAATTAGACTCCTGATTACCAGACGGGGGTTTCCTTGCCTTCACTTACAGTACGTGGAGAGTGGATTGTAAGTAAATCAACCGTGGAGTGGGGTTATCACCCAAGCTATAGCTTTCAAATTGTGTTCATATCGACAAAAAAACACAAGCAATGTTTCAGCCAATGGACCTCTGGGTTTAACCCGGAGGTCCATTGGCTGAAACATTGCTGCTGCTGGTTGTGCTTTGCAACAAATTCGCAATTATTGCTTGGGTGGAATCTCCACTCTGCAGGTGATTTAGTGATAATACACTCTCCACGTACTGTACTTGTGGGATTTCAGAAACTAACACAAAAAATTACTTCAAAATTTTATCATGTCCTTCAAAATACACACACATACACATACACAATGGAACCCTGTTAATTGAATAGCCACTTTGCCAATGAAAATTATTCACTTAACAGGAGTATTCAATTAACAGGAATTGTGTCACTTCCTTGTATTCTAGATATAAACTTAGCATTTATTCTATTATATCTTGTTTGACAGAGCTCCATGAGCTCTGTCAAACAAGATATAATAGATTAAATGCCTGTATTGGATGTACTGAGGCCAAATGGGTCAGTAAACAAAGGAAAACTGGGGAGAGTCAGGGTAATTTCTTGACAGGTTACACGATGTTTTATTCAATTAACAGGAGTTTACTCTATAACCTATATTCAATTAACAGGTCAAATTTGTACTGGAGGTATGGTAAATGGCTTTGTGTTGCAAAATTATATTCAATTAACAGGATTATTCTTCATGTAAAAAAAACAGTGTATGCAAAATGTAAGACCTCAGAAGCCATGCAAAATTACTTAAATCTGTAACTTAATCCTTTAACTAACATGAAAAGCAGACAACACTTGCAAACAAAATTTTTAAATAACTAATTTTTTTCATTTTTTGTCTCAAAAAGATAGGTTATGACCCCTCATTGGAAGGAGCTCATTGAGCTCATTCCAAAGAGAGGTCATAACCTATGTTTTTGAGACAAAAAATGAAAAAAATATTGAAAATTAATTGGTGATTTTTGTGAATTGGGCTGGCCGGTTTTGACCGTTACGTTGGGTAAAGGGTTAAAAGCATCAATGTAGACAAAATTTAAAAAAAAATACACGACATTGTGAAGATGTAAACAAAATTATTAGAAAGGTATCTGAGGTAAATAAATCCCTGTGACTTAGACCTTGTGAAGCTTCAAGATTCGATTTGATTTTGAATCTTAATTTGTTATTTGGTTCAATTGAAATCGGCAGCAGGGGGCACGGTGGCTCAGTAGGTAGAGGTGCAGGCTGCAAGCCGAGAGGCCTTTGGTTCAAATCCCACCTGCGGTAATCGCGTTGTGTCCTTGGGCAAGACACTTCACCCCCATTGCCCACGTAGGGGCACGGTGACACTGTGTACTACCCTGCTTGTGTGGAGTTAGTATGTTGGGGAGGTGACAGTTGCTCGGTTGTTGTCTATGGGTACACCGGCTTCCTCCACCCGTAAAACTGTCGTGGTCATGATTAGCCATTGTTCAGAAATATGTGACCTTAAACACCTGTAAATAAATAAATAAATAAATCGGCAGCATGTTTCATTTCCTTTCAAATCTTTTCACTTCTTTGTTACACAATATGTATGGTTCTGGTGGAAATTGTACATGAATAATATTGAAAATAAAGCCTGAGTATAGTTTCCACTATCTAAACAGAAACAACATCTGTACCCATGCCACCAGCCATGCTATTTCCAGTCTCACTAAACAGCACCACTATTGAAAAAAAATTCAAGTTTCCAAGCAATTTAAATGATTAGCTGTTGCTAGTAGCTAGCCCTGTGCAGAGCCCAGTGCAGATGATTCTGTCACCCGTTTCTGTTTTTGAACTATAATCATTACTGGTATTTGTCAGAACAAATCTGGTTTACATAACCTCCCTTTTCCCGGTCGGTCATCTTCAAGACATCCCTGATTTGATTTGAGATTTGATTTGAAAACAAATAATAAACCCAATTCGATTTATGGATTCAATTCAAAGTGAAAATGGGTGATTCACTGAGCCCTATCTGTGGCATCATTTGTGATACATCCGGTTTCTAATTTTAACTTTGCTGCTGTACGATTAAATGACTGCCATGAACGACAGCTGTGCATTATTTAAGTAATAATTGGGCATTATCAGATAAAAAAACTTTGTATTATATCAAATAAATTGCAGTTATGTGTCCAATAAAACCCACGGCATGTTTATTGACAATAGGTTGCATATGCAATAATGAGACCTGCATGAACAAAAACTTCACCTTTGTCTTTCTAATAAACCTAATTTTTACGAATATAGAAAATGACATTGCACAATTTTCCGTGAGTAACTGGCTAATTAGTTCATGTGGAAAAACTACTGCATTCCATTTTCAAACATTCTTATGTTCGCGCAAGTTCATTTACTTAACAATATTCCCCGTGGGAACCCCGGGATGTAAGCAGCACTTGTTTACTGTGGTAAACCAGTTTCGCTTTACTAGTAAAATAGGACCCAGTCACCAATGCTTGGGGTGAAAGTCCTCTAAAATGGGCAACATGTTGATCAACGATTGACTAAACTTGACTTCATCGCCATGTTGTGTCACAATTAGCCATGGTGCATAAATATGTGACGTTAACCACCAACAAACTTACTTAACAATGCGGATGCTTTCATATTAATTTATTTATTTATTGGGGTTTAACGACACTTGACAGCCAGGGTCATCTTGTGTCTGACAGTTTTATGGGTGTAGGAAGCCGGGGTACCTGGAGAGAACCACCGTGCAATGGCAAGCAACTGTCAGACTCCCCAACATACTAATTCCACATAAGCAGGGTTAGCATTGGTTGAAGACAAGTGCACCATTGACGTGCAGTATGCCTTAGTACACAATGCCACTGTGCCCCCATGTGGGCAATTGGGATTAAGTGCCTTGCCCAAGGACTCAACATGGTTGCAGCAGGTGGGATTTGAATGGAGGAGCCCTCAGCTTGCAGCCTGCATCTCTACCTACTGAGCCACCGCACTCCCATTTCATACAAATGATATATAAAACATTTGGGAACTTTTGCATAATGGAAATAGTAGAGCTGTAGGTTAACCGAAACCGAACTAAGGTTTTTAGTTTTTTTTTAAAAACCGAAACCGTCGGCATCCCGTAATCTAAGGTTTTTCGTTTTTTATTAAATACTCTCTTGCTGCAGACATTCTCAGAATGTAGCCTTCCCAGAGTAGTGAGAGTACCCAGACACTGCCAATGGCAGTGTCTGGGTACTCTCACTACTCTGGGAAGGCTACATTCTGTGAATTTCCGACATTTCAGTTTAGTTGTGTTTGCAGCTTTCCTCAAGTTGCGTGAAGGTGCCAGACCTCGAAAATGGCCAAGCACAATAAAAGTTCTGTATATTTAGGTAATTATTTTATTGGCCTTCCTGATTCTTCATGTATTATAGCTTATTTCAGGCATTCATTGAGTTTCACTCAATTTCACTGCCATTCAGTTATGACTCCGGACATAAGAATGAGTTTTATTGAATTTTATTTGGCCTCATGAACAAACCGAAAACCGAACCGAACCGAGGTTTTACTCCACCTGAAAAACCAAAACCAAACAAGAAAATTAAAAACCTACAGCTCTAGGAAATAGTAGTTTTGTTAAATGGTCAACTTATTTTTTTTTCAAAATCGTGCCTTATTGTCCATTTAACCTGCTTAGTATTTCCTTGAGTTTCTCATAAAATCAAGCCATGGCTGCTATAAGTGAAACAGTACTTTTTGTACTGTGGTAAACAAGCTCTGTTTTACTTGTAAAATAGGACCCAGTCACCAACGCGTGGGTTGGAAGTACAGTAGAATCCTCTTAATTGAATATCCATTTTGCCAGTGAAAATTATTCAATTAACAGGAGTATACAATTAACAGGGATTTGGTCCGTTTCCTGTGTTCTGGAGGTAAACTGAGCATTTATTCTATTATATCTTGTTTGACAGAGCTCATAGAGCTCTGTCAAACAAGATATATTAGAATAAATGCCTGTATTGGATATAGTGAGACCAAAAAGGTTGATAAATAAGGGGAATTTGGTGAGTGTCACAGTAATTTTTTCGACATATTACAAAAAGTTATATACAATTAACAGGAGTTCAATCTACAACCCATATCCAATTAACAGATCAAATTTGTACTGAAGCTATGGCAAATGGTTTTGTGTTTGGAAATTATATTCATTTAATAGGGATATACAATTAAGAGATATCCAATTAAGTGGGCTCCACTGTACTCTAAAATGGGCAACATGGGATTGACTGAACTTGACTTCATCTCCATATTGCGGTCATGATTAGCCATTGTGCAATAGTATGTGACCATAAACACCAGTGAATAAATAAATAAATAAATAAAATCTGCCAGGTGACTGAGTAATTTGTATTGGCTGGAAAATCCACCTGCAGCAGGCAAAGAGTTAACTTAAGAGACAACCAAATGAGTAGAAACAAAAAGTGACAGAAACAAATTTTTTATCACATGATCCAAATGTTAAAATGTGCTTGAATTTAATTATAAGGATGTATCAGGTACTGAAATTCTTAAACAGAAAATAGCCTGCAGCTTACTAAATAATTAGAAACAAGTCTTAACAGAAAATATTGAACTTTTATCACATTATCTAACGACTGTGTTGTCATCGGTTTTAATCATGAAAATGTATTAAGATGCTGATGTCTTTAAACAAAAAAATAGCTTGTTCTCTACTTTTGAAATATTGATGAAGAAATTTCTCACACTTATCTTGAAAACAGTTCGGCATCTCGGCAATAAAGTATGAAGAACTTGAATGATGCCAATATTTAGTTATTTTTGTATTTCAGAAATTACATCAACAAAACAGATGGTACAGCAAGATGTGTTGACAAATAGTTAATGCTATAACTCATTATTATTGAAAGCTGTTAATGTTAAAACATTTTCTCAAATAATTGCACTATTATTCAAGTTTCAATCAGCTGTTGCCGTCACCTCAGATGTTCTATGGATCAATGTGTGGGATCCTTTTAGTCTGATTGGATGGTCACGCCAAATATCGAATAAACTCAATTTGTCTTCTTTGGATGTGAATGTACTGAATGTGTTTTAGCATGATCACAAACACTAGCTCATGTCCAATAACTTAATTTGCAGTCAGCTTGGGTGATATTGGAAGGAATTGGTTTAGTGTTTTTGTACACATGAATGTATCCCATAATTATTTATTGATGAAGTTGCGTTATCTGTTTGCTCTTATATAAATTTCCTCCAATACCGATTTCTATTGAGATTTGAAAAGTGAAGAAAACTCTTTAACCCTTTACCCAACGTAACGTCCAAAACCGGCCAGCGCTATTCTCAAAAATCGCCAATTAATTTTCATTATTTTTTGTCTCAAAAACATAGGTTATGACCCCCTCGTTGGAACGAGCTCGTTGAGCTCGTTCCAATGAGGGGTCATAACCTATGTTTTTGAGACAAAAAATGAAAAAAATTAGTTATTCAAGAATTATTTTTGCAAGTGTCGTCTGCTTTTCAGGTTAGGTAAAGGGTTAACTGTTACAGTATTGCAGGTGTAGGAGAAAAGCTCCCCAGGACAAACGATCCCTGGACAAAAGATCCCCAGAAAAAGCTCCCTAGGACAAAAGATCCCCAAACAGAAGATCCCCAAAAAGCTCCCTGGGACAAAAGATCCCCAAAGATAGAAATAAATGTATGTATTGGTTTGTCTCTGAGAAAGGTTAATTTCTTTGAAAAAATTAGCTTATCTCCCATCTGTAAAGTGGGAGAGCTTTGGCTCAGTGGTAGACTGTTGGACTTCTATGCTGGAGGTCCTGAGTACGATCCCCGTCCGGGACAATGATATCCATTTTTGTATCATGGTTTTCTTTCTCTTTGAGATCTATATTTATAGCACTTCACAGATTATTTATTTATTTATTGGTGTTTAAGGTCACATACTTACGCACAATGGCTAATCATGACCATGACAGTTTTACGGGTGGAGGGAGCTGGAGTACCCGGAAAGAACCGCCAAGCATCGACGAGCAACTGTCAGCTCCTCAACATTCTATCTCTGTTCAAGCTCTGCTCAAGCAGGGTTACAGCGGTTGAAGACATGTGCACCATCGATGTGCAGTGCGCCTTAGTACATTGCGTCATCATGTCTCCATGTAGGCAACCAGGATAAGGTGCCTTGTCCAAAGCCTAATCAACATTCCTTTACATCCGGTTGTACAAGTGTTTAGCCATGTTTTTGTTTCTTTGTACTGACTTATTGTGATAACAAGTGGCAGACATATGTAATTTTTAAGGCAGTAGTTACCCCATCTGTTTCTACAGTATAGCTGCCGTGGACTGGTCACTTTCCATGCCTTAAAAAACAACAACAACAACAACAATAACAATGACAAATACTTCAAATGGAAGTTAAAAAATGAAAGTGGTAAGGCACTTGGAACCAAGCTTGGAAATAATCAATCTCTTATTTGCCGAATGAGGTCCCCAGAGGGTGAATTTGCTGATGCTATCCCATATAGTGAGCTAGAACCCCAACCCCCCCCCCCCCCCCTCAACAAATTTATCCTCTGGGTACCTCCTTCTGTTTAGGCCAGAGACTGTGATTCAGATTGAGATTCACAGAGGGTAAATTTAGTAAAGCTACCCTGCTGTGCAGGGTAGCATCACCAAATTCACCCTCTGAGGACCTCATTGTGTAGATGATAGTCTGCTGTTTTCCAGGCTTGCTTGGAACAGACATCTTTTCTAATGAGATTGTGGCTGTGGAGGTCATCATATAAACAAGTTATATCATTGTTTAGCTCTTTCAATACTGAGTTCCTGAATTCCTTTTCTTTTTGGCTATTTAGAAAAGGCATCAAAACTTGAACATTTATATAGAATAGAGATTTTTATAACACAATTAAATGACATCTGCTGTTATATTAGTCTGAACATGAGAAGACAATACCACCTGTTTATAAGAAACACAACTTTGAAACAGTTTCTTTATCAGTTATGATGTTAGGAATGAATGTAATGAAAAGTTTTTTATCCTCATTTCATTCATTCAATGATAAACAGTGATCATATTTTGGAGGTGTGGTAGATATAGACATACTGACACAAGGTAACCCTGACATGTGACAACCTACATTGTTATGTGTGGAAGAAAAGAAAAAGGGACAGAGCTAACGAGCAAGTCAAACTGCCATTCAACAAACTATGATTCGTACCCGACACTGGTCTCCTTGAGGAGCAGCTTTATTCTTAAATAAACTGCCTATTTTTTTTTTCTTTTGTTCTGGCTCAGATCAACACTCTCTGATGCATTATCAGACATCTGATCAACCACACACGATTCAGACACATGTAAACTTAAAATTTCCTGTTTAACAGACTTTCTTTTTACAGGAGTTAAACTGACAATGGGTGATTGATTTGTATCAATGTGTGAAATCGAGTAAGCGGCTAACAGTTTTATGGCTTTCTGTTCAGAGAAAAACACTTTTACAGAAATGAATTAGTCTTTCCTTTGAATTACCAATATTCCTGCAGTTCGTAATACTTCTGCAATTAACAAAACTACTATTTTCTAGCGATAATACTCTATTTTTGCGTAGTATATATTTTTAGCTGCGACAAGCAGCTTTATATGTGGCAATGTCGGTCGGTCGGTCGGTCGGTCTGTCTGTCTGTCGGTCAGTCTGTCACCAACGAGTTTAAAAAACACCATAACTCCTAAAATACTTGATGGAATGACACCATACTTGGTATGCAAGTGTATCTTCATGATGTCTGCACCCTATCATTACTGAATGTCATTTGGACAATTTCTGTCACATTTATGGACTTGTCACCAACAAGTTTTTTTGTCACCAACGAGTTTCTTTGTCACCAACAAGTTTAAAAAACACCATAACTCCTAAAATACATGATGGAATGACACCATACTTGGTGTGCAAGTGTATTTTCATAATGTCTACACCCTCTCAATATTGCACGTCATTCAGATAATTTTTGTCACATTTATGGACTTGTCACCAACAAGTTTTTTTTGTCACCAACAAGTTTTTTTGTCACCAACGAGTTTTAAAACATGATTGGTGCTGCACGAATCGTCGCATCTTCGGCACTGGGACAGTGTACTCTAGTTTATTTCAAGAAAAGTCTAAAATTATAATACCCTGCTACAAAATTGCATAGCATTAGTGATGGTATACTGGTACAGTGGAGACCACTTAATTGGATATCTCTTAACTGAATAACCCTGTTAATTGAATATAATTTCCCAAAACAATACCATTTACCATACCTTCAGTACAAATTTGACCTGTTAATTGAATATAGGTTAAAGTAAACTCCTGTTAATTAAATAAAAAATCTTGTAACCTGTCGAGAAATTACTCTGAATCTCCACAGTTTTCTTTGTTTTTTGACCTATTTGGCCTCAGCACATCCAATATTGGCATTTAATCTATTATATCTTGTTTGACAAAGCTCATGGAGCTCTGTCAAACAATAGACTAAATGCTAAGTTTATCTCAAGAATACAGGAAAGTGACACAATCCCTTTTAATTGAATACTGCTGTTAATTGAATATTTTTAATTGGCAAAGTGACTATTCAGTTAACAGGGTTCCACTGCACGCAAAGTTGGTAGTTAATCGGTTGTTATTTTGAAACTGGTACAAACAAATGTCATGCAGCCCTATCATCTGATTTATGTAAACAATGAAGTCTGTAATCAAGAACCCCAAGTCATTTGGCAGAAGATTTAAACCAAAAAGAAAAGAAAACTTGTAGTATTTGAGTCAAGCATATTTATCGATGTTTTAAGCGCTGAATCATTTTTTTTTTATCAGTAGAATATGTCACTTGAACTCAACAAAATGGGTACTGTAAATGGTTTTAATTTTGTTGGTCACAATTTCGTGGTTTGATGCAAAATGACCATTTTGGTGGAGGTTAAATTCGTGGATCAACTTGGCCCACAAATTCATGAGCTACCACCAATCAATGTTTTACACATGGTCACAAAGTATAATTTTGAGAGACGCCAAATGCAAAACTGTCATCGCTTTATAATTCAATGCAATCAACACACACGTGTAAGTATTGTATAGCCGTAGGTCCAATTTGCGAGCATATTAATAGTTTAATTATCCACTGTATATACAACCATGGGCAGGCCTGGCATTCTGAAAAATGCAGGAGGGCAAAAAATCGCTCTCCTCAATCAGCTAAGGAGAGCAATTAGCTTTACACAGCATTTTAAGTATCCAGTTGAACGAACTCATTGAAACTGAAACCAACAGACTACATCAGTGATTTTATTAACTTTACTAAGGTAAAGCGAAATCTCTTATACATCTAGATGTCTCACTCAACAACCAAACACACACTTGACAAGAGTGTGTGTGTACGCAGACCTGTTGTCCAAGAAAGTCATACGCCTACCACTACCACCTTCAACCCCCAAGGGGGGTTGAAGGTGGTAGTGGTAGGTGTATGACTTTCTTGGACAACAGGTCTGCTTGAATCTACAGTCACATCCTGGTGCAAGTGCTTCAAGTGACAGGATAGTAGTAATGGTAGTATATTATAGTGTCAATATTCCTTAAATAATTACCTCTCAAACTGTGATGTCAGTTGTTGAACTTGAAACTGACAGAAAAAAAAAATATTGCTGTGACCCATTTTGCTTCAAATGATTGCAACTGTGTTTGGGCATGGTTGCAGCCATTACCTTTTACCACTAAACCACTTACAAAATGAAATTACGTGATGTTATGTGACTTCGAAGTTAAATTACATTTTTGCTTTACAACAAAAATTTAATGTGAGCATAATACATGTAATCTCAATCATCCCAGACCAAAATATTTAGGAGGGTAATTTTTCGCTCTCCTTAATTCTTTCAGGAGGGCAGTAAGGAGAGCTAAAAAATCGCTCTCCTGAAATTGCCAAGCCTGCATGGGAAACCTTTGAATGAGCATCGATAGAATTATGCAATGAATGTTTGATGAATCCATCTTACTTTACTTAAATACGAAATAAGCACACGTGCTTGTTTCTTTTATGGAGCCAGTAAAGAGAGCAGTTGATGTATATTTATCAGTATGGAGAAATAGTGCAAATAGGGTTATCAATATTCAACACCGTGGCGCAGTGACCGAATCACATCGTATGGTTTATAAGGAATATATGATGAGACGGTCCTTTTTCGTTACGCGGAAGGATGACGTCACAGTATTGATAGCATCAGATAATTTCATGTCGCCTTTGTTGCTAGTTTACAGTTCATTCCCTCCTCCACCCCATTTCAAACCACCATTATGGAGTTATTTCACCATTTATGCATTTCCCTTCATCGGGGTGTCCCCGATTCGCCCACCTTTTAGAAATGTAGGCTACACTGTGTTTTTGTTGTAACTTATTGCAAGTATGTCTATATGTAAATATTGAATGATGGAATAAACAGTGTTTAGTCATTTTTCATCAAATCATGTGTTCCTCCAATTCTTTTATTGGGTCCATAAATTACTTAAGCCTAAATTCTGTTTACTCAATGTATTATTATGCTACCCATATATATCAGACACCTTGATTTTATTCAGGTCTATATAAATGTTATTCGTTTCATAACTTCTGCGTTTTTATTTTACGACTTTCCAAAAAGTCGGTGATATTTGAAGCACAAACGATGCACATATGCAGTGCTATTAGGTTTACCAGGCTATTGTTTCAACAAATAAAACTTGTACCACACAGAATTTATTTATTTTTTGGATGTCCTTTATATTGTCTATGTTTATTGCTGATAATATATCAAAAATCCAAACACTAAATAAGTTATCGATGATACAACTCGACTTCGTTGAATTAACTTCAATAAATGCACAGGGTTTATTGATGGTTATTGGTGTAAATATTTCGTTGGGATCTTAATTTTTCTAACCATGAAAATCCATGAACAATGGACTCCCGTGAACAAAAAGGATTTTACAGTGTTTTCATTGTGAAATCTCATTGATAATGAACTTAAAACTTGGTAAATGTTCAAAACTATTATCAGAACTTCAAACTTGAATCAAATTTGAATCGAATATTGGCATCAAATCAAATGATAAACAAATATTCAAAATTTGCAGAGGCCTAATTGCCACATAATGTTAAAATATGCCCTAAGGCCTAAAAAAATTAAAAATCTGTTTCTCAGCCCCTCCCGCATGGTCCTTTTGGCTGCCGCATGCTCTCTTTTTATAACCAATTTAAACTTGAAAAAAATAAAAATTAAATGGTTTATGTCTGATATTTTACCCAAATTAAAAAAATTGATAAATTTGTCCCTTGAGTGCAGGAAGGCTTTGCAATGCTTTAGCATTGCAAAGCCTTCTTGCACTCAAGGGACAAAATACATCACCACCCATGCTCTTCTGTATATTATGAGGCCTAAAACTTGAACCAAGAACATGAACCTTTGATGGCAAAGAAGAAATTACTGAAATAAAAAATAAAATAAAAAACGCTTGCCCGCATGCAATTTCACAAATAATGGCCTGAGAAACAGAAGATCTACTTTGTGTGGCATAACAACTTCAAAATTACAAATATGTCTACTTTCTGGTGTTTTCAATTTTGTTCACTTTAACCTTATTTTTTACAAATATATAGATCAGCATAGGATATTACCAAATTGTGCAGTATCAAAAGTATTAACCCTTTACCCAACAAAATGGATTTCAAACTTTATTATTTTAATTATTGTTTTTTTAAGTTTTTTTTTAAAAAATGTCAACAAAACCATATCATGTGACCTCCCCCACCCCCCTCCCCCACCCCCACTGGAATGAGCTTGACAGCTTGTTCCAATGAGGGGTCATGATATGGTTTTCATATAGTTTTTTTTAAAAATATATGTTTTTCAACTGATTAATTTGTAAATTATGCTGGCAGATTCAGCCAATTGATTGGGTGAAGGGTTAATGAATGATCAGGATTAGGTACAACTACACAACAGATGAACAATTTAAGCTCTCTAGTCTTGTTTCTGTTGTGAAGGATGATTTAGAGAGCATCTGTGTACTGCAGGTGGCATCTTGGGAGGGTAATGAGTTCATTGGATTAATCTTTTTGGTCAATCAATATTGATTGAATTACTCCAAAATCGCATACAGATCACCATAATGTATTCCAATTCATAAAGATGAGATTAATTCCTGCTCAGCTGTTTTTATCCTGAACTGATTTAATCAGTGTTGGGGCAGCTCAATAACACTATCATGTTTTAACTCTTCACAGTAGCGTGACCCAAGAGTATAGTGGAGTCCAGTAAATTTGATATCTCCTAATTGACTAACCATTACCCCTTGGGAAGCATGGGCTTGTTCATTGTGGTAAACTAGTTCTGTTTTATTGGTAAAATGGGACCCAGTAGCCAGTGCCTGGATTGGAAGTCCTCTAAAATTAACATTGGTTGGACTTCACTTTATATCCATTTTGTGGTCATGATTAGCTATTGTGCACAAATATGTGACGTTAACTGGTAAAGTGCTAAATTATTTTTGGTCCCAAAAATTTCTTGGTGCCTCTTTGCCTTGTTACAATTTATGAGACAGTGCCAATAGACACTCTTCCATAAATTGTAACAAGGCAAATCCTTACAGATAAAATAATATCACTTCAAAGATAAAATGAAACCTTTAACCCTTTACCTAACATGAAAAGCAGACGACACTTGCAAACAAAATTCTTGAATAACTATTTTTTTTTCATTTTTTGTCTCAAAAACATAGGTTATGACCCCTCTTTGGAATGATCGAGCTTGTCGAGTTCGTTCTAAAGAGGGGTCACAACCTATGTTTTTGAGACAAAAAATGAAAAAAATAATGAAAATTAATTGGCCATTTTTATGAAGAAAGCCGTTACGTTAGGTAAAGGGTTAAATTACGTTACCAGCACTTCAAAATAAAATCCAAATATGGGCTTCCAGCACCCTACCAGTTAAACACCAATAAATAAATAACTTGGATAACCCTGTTAATTGTGTAAAACTTACAAACCATTTACAATAGCTTTAGATAAAATTGATCTGTTCATTGCATATATGTTACACTCAGTTATTTGAACAAAAAATCTTGTAATCTCACCAAGATATACCCAGACAGTCTCTGAAATCTCCTTGTTGTGTAGCCTTACTCAGTAAAATGGTGGTGCCAGGATTTCCCCAACATTTTCCCAACAGAGGAGGGTGGTGGGAGGGGGCGAAGGGGAGTAGAGTAGAAATCCCAACGGGGAGCTTGAACTCCTGCTGACCCAGATCCCCCAATGATATAATATTGAACAAATCTGGTTTCTTTATTAGAAAGAGGGTTAATGAACTCAAATGGTGTTTACTGAAGTAACATTATGCATTCCTCATTGGAATGAGGTTGATCCGATGAGGAGTCCAAGCATATGGTTTTATTAAACTTTTTTGAAAAAGATTTTTTTTTTCAACCACTCAATTTGAAAATTATGTGGCAGAAGGGCCCAGCAAATTGGAATTTTATCCTCGAGCTGAATCTTGAATCAAATTGGAGCTCTGATGTCAACTTAAACTTCGTAACCAAATCAAATAAAATCAGAAACAGATATCTTGCATTTGCCAAATGTTGAGAGTTGTTCTTTGAAAATAAAACAGCCAATGTGGGCAAAAATAACGTGTTCACTTTCTGAAATTCACGCTTTTGCATGAATGATATCACCATTAGCTCATTTCTTAACCTTTTACCCAACGAATCGCCCGCATCCGCCCGCATAATATGCAATTTCATTAGCTGAAAAAATAATGTTTTTCGAAAAATTTCAACAAAACCATATCATGTGACCCCTCTTTGGAACGAGCTCGCCGAGCTCGTTCCAAAGAGGGGTCACATGATATGGGTTTGTTGAAATTGTTTGAAAAATTTAAAAAAATGGTATTTAAAATAATAAATCTTGAAATCTTCTGCGTTGGGTAAAGGGTTAAGCCAGGAAACTCAGATAAGGTCCCTTGAGTGGAACAAATCACCATCTGCAATGCTAAAGCATTGCATATGATGCCCACATGGGAACCCCGGGAAGTGAAGCAGTGCTTGTTTACTGTGGTAAACAAGCTCTTTTCTCACTGGTAAAATAGGACCCAGTCACTAATGCTTGGGCTGCGAGTCCTCTAAAATAGGCAACATGGGGTATAAACGATTGACTGACATTTACTTTATCTCCATGTTGTGGTCATGATTAGCCATTGTGCAAAAGTATGTGACTGTAAACACCAATAAATAAATAAATATTGTATATGATTCTTGTACCATGTAAGGGACTTCATAATACTGAACAAATCTGGTCACTTTATGAAAAAGAGGGTTAATGCACTCAAATGATGTGCACTGAAGTAAAAATTATGCATTTTATAAAAAAGTGACATTAATTTGTCCACAAGGAATTATTCAAGATTTATGACAAGCATTGATTGAAATCTGGGAAATATTTAATGGGCCTCTTGGGTGTGTGTTGTAATCAAA
Source organism: Pictodentalium vernedei (assembly GCA_031216915.1). Taxonomy (NCBI): domain Eukaryota; kingdom Metazoa; phylum Mollusca; class Scaphopoda; order Dentaliida; family Dentaliidae; genus Pictodentalium; species Pictodentalium vernedei. The sequence continues at coordinate 725,505,869 of CM062295.1, forward strand.
GAATTTTCTAGAACCACAACCCACAGTCTGAATGACATCCCAGTTGATGTGTGAATAATTTAATTTAGTTATGATTACATTAAGTGCAAGAGATTACTTTGCAATTCTACTTGGTGAAGAGCATATTTTTTACAATATGCCATAATGAGGTAGCCATTCATAATTCATAGATTTATGCACTGGAAATATTGAAGCATGGATACTTGTGCACCCAAACAATATCAATGGTGATTCCAGTTTTCATCACCTTAACTTTTTGAGTCCCAGATTAATTTTTGTTTTTAAAATTGGTTCAAAATAGGTTTTCCTTGTAACATTTTATTGGAGAGAGCCCAGGCCTGGGAAGAAAGAGCTTAACCAGCATGCCAGAAAATAAGCAGTCTGTCATCTGCAAAATGAGGTCCCCAGAGGGTGAATTTAGTGATGCAACCCAGCATAGCAGGGTAGCATCACTAAATTTACCCTCTGTGAATCTTAATCTGAATCAGGGTCTCAAAACTAAACAGAAAGATGTACCTAGAGGATAAATTGGCCCACTGTATGGGATAGCATTGTCAAATTCACCTTCTGGGGACCTCATTCTGCAAATGTCAGATTGCTTATTTTCAGGCCAGTTACCCAGTAACAGTTTAGGCTATATAACATCGCTGTGACCTTTCGAAAGAAGGTGTTGAGATGCTTCTCTGTTCTACAATGCTAACCATGCTGTTTATGCCATAACAGAATTTCCACCAAATAAATAGCTTTGGCTAGTGCATATGTTAGTTGTTGCAATTTATTTTGACAGAAATTATGCCACACATGAATGGCATGCCATTCTATTCATATGTCGATGCAATGCACAAACATTGAGTCAAGTTAGTCTCAAAAGATTGTCAGGGGGTAATACTTTTTGCCGGTAAAAAGGACGGTATCCGGTAAAAAGGACGGTAAGTGTATAAAAACTACGTTTTAAAGTACTAAATGTACCTCTGAATGTGTGAAAAATGATTTTTAAGGACACTTACGCAATAATAAATATATAGAAGGAAGATTAAGTATTGTTTGTTTTATTGTAGACTATTTACAAGACAAAATAGATTATTTTTCCATCGACACTGATCGACACGCCATTTTGTGCATGGAAAACAACGATTTCGCTGAGGTGCACGACGGGGTGAATATTATCATACTTGCTCGATGGAGGTGTAGCTAATTTTAGATGTTTCTGTTCACCATGAGGGAATTTAACAGAAAGTGTTTTTGGAGAGAAACCATTTATAATTTGAAAATAGTCTTCAATAAAACAAACAATTCTTAATCTTCGTTTTATATTCCGTACGCTTCATTAAATTGTCACTTCACACTTTCCGAGGTACATTTGGTAAAACAGTTTTTATACGCTTACCGTCCTTTTTACTGGCAAAAAGTTGTATTCAAGCTTTTTTTTTTTAAACAGGGGTTCATATTTTATTTTCAGTTAGCGTTTCGCCAAACACATGCCGAGGTGATAATAAATATTAAAACCATACATACAGCAGTGGATACTAGTTCTAGATTCCTGTAAGTTCCACCTCAGTGATACCGGATGAGCCTGTTAAGACTAGGGCCCCTTGTGCTCACTCCACCAATCCCTATGTGTGAGCTCACAGTGGTGGGCCGTGGGGGGGGGGGGGGGGGGGGAGTTGCTGCGGGGCCCCAAATATGCAAACCGTAACTTACTGTTTTTAACCCCCACGTTTCCTCAGGAGGCACCAGCATCGATCTGAGAGCTTCAGAATTTGAAGAAAAAAATATCTGGGAAAGGGCCTACAACCGTGGGAGGGAATACGCCCAATTCCATAGTTCAAACCATTGAAATATGCCAGCATTGTCGATCTTCCCCCTCCCCCCATTTCGAAATTATGGGAAATGGATTATATATCTGATATTTGGAACTAGGGCTAGACCTCCCCAGAGACACATTATCGTAAACAATTCATTAGTTATTAATTCCAATCACCCGCAATAGATTTGGAATGCTTCCAATTACTTGATGCCCAATCTTGGAGTGCAAATTCAAAATAGCCTAAAGCGCCAGTGTGTGTCAGAGAAAAGCAGTAGGGATTGATTGTGTTCAGATTCCAGTTTCAATGTAATCGTATGTGCTTACTGGGCAGGCAATATAGAGAAGGGAATTAACATGTACAGGGATTGGACACTAGCCTAGTCTTCGATTTTGGTCGCCATGCTGGCTTACCAAGCAACTTATAAAAAACAACAAAGATCTTTGTGGACATAATTTATTGAACAGAGTTTGTTGAGTAATACCAAAATAACAAACAACAAAAAAAACATGATTTTGTACAAAAACCAGTTGTAACGGCCAAAATCAACCAGCGCTATATATACGAAAATCGCCATTCAATTCCTTATATATTTCAATTTTCTGCTTCCAAAACATAGCTTATGATCCCTCATTGGAACGAGTACACCTACACCCACCCAAGTGCCACTTGCCTCAATAATGCCTGCAGTATCACTTTTCGAGCAAAATCTGTCCGATGCAAAATTATCAAGAGGCAACTGAAAGCATTCGTTTTGCAGTTGTTTTTTTCATTACGTTGAAATAAACCGATTGGAAGATATCCCGAGCTGAAAAAAGATCATACGAGATTTTCCAGCAACTCAGCCTTTGCATTTGGGAGCCCCACCCACATCCCACCACTGGGAATAAAGTTAAGGTTCTAGACACTGGGGGAGATCGATTGTGGTGCCTCCTGAAGAAAGGTAGGGGTTAAAAACAGTATGTACCAGTTTGCATTTTTTTTTTTTTTTTTGGGGGGGGGGAGGGGTCAAACCCCACAACGACCTTCCAAATATCATGATTGCCCCCCCCCCCCCCCAAAAAAAAAATGCCCCCTCCATTATAGTTATAGAATCCTGGCTACGCCCCTACCAGATAAAAAAAATCCATTTCATATTTTTGAAATGGTGGGGGGGACAAGATCGATATAACGCTTGAACTATGGAATTGTGGGTATTCCCTCCCACGATTATGAGCCCTTCCCAGGATATTTTGAATTATGGTTTGCATTTGGGGGCCCTCTGCCCCCCCCCCCCCCCCCCCCTTTGCTGCTTCAGGTTTTATTTCAGAAATCACACAAACTCAGGTACTATTGACCGATAGAACATGAAAAGGAACGTTCTAATATTATAATATACCCATGAGTGGCTGAAGTCTATGTCATTTATGACATACCTGTTCTATCAAATCCCCATCTACAGCAACACTAAACCGTGCAGAAAATAAAAAACTGTTCCGCACATTTGTGCGGAATGGAAATCGTTGATGGACAATTTCTATATAGAAGCAAAATTTCACTGGATTTTTCTACAAATCGTGCAACGCAATTACAATTTGAATCGCTAGCGATAGCTGAAAATCATCACCCAAGTTCCAATGTGTTCTATGTGCCAGTTGGCACATAGAACACATTGCAACTCAGGGGACAAAATAGTAACATGGGTTCCCCTCTCAAATTTGGTTGGCGATAAAATGTGTTGTCTGTGTTAATAGTTGTCAAATGAATTGCCGAGTGTCCTTCTAATAATTGCTTTATAGATGTGAAGGCCTGTAATAAACACAGAACAACACATGCGTGTGAATGGGTTAATCGATATGGCACTTGTGCCATTGCGGAAGAATAAAACTAGAGGCTAGCGGCCTCTCCTTCTATCCTTCCATGCTGGCACTCGTGCCATATCGATTAACCCATTCACATGCGTGTGTCGTTCTATGTATTTATGTCATTGCAGTTGTATCAAGTTTTGTGCAGACGACAGTTATAACTGGTAGAGTGCTAAATAATTTTTTTGTTATCAAAATTTGTTCACATACTTTTGCCTTGTCACAATTAATCGGAGAGAGTGCCTATAGGCACCTCCCATAAATTTTAACAAGGCAAATCCCTCACGACAAAATAATTTCACTCTAAAGATAATGTGAAGCACGTCCACAGAAATTGAAGTCTTTAAGCTGGGGTACCTGCATGTTAGGATAAAGCCCAAATATGGGCTTCCAGCACTCAACCAGTTAAACAGATGACAGTTTTATTATTTTCAGCAGTCTCGAATACTCCAGAGGAAAACTATTGTGAACAACTCACATGAACAGACATGTTAACTCTCCCGGAATGCCCGGGATTCTCCCGGAATTAGCTATCCCCTCCTGCCCTCCCTCCCGGGAGTCAATTTGGACCAAAAATCTCCCGGAAAGTCGACATACCAGACAAAAACTGAATCCACCAGCTTTTGTTTACAAATACAAAAGCATGTGCTCTACTCTCAATGGCAAGGTCATTAAGTTTGTGTGAAACGTCACCACTTACGTAAGAACTGATGACCAATTCTCATTTCTGTCAATGGCCGTGTTGTGATTATTGCAACATGTTTGACAGGCGGATTAAATGAATTTGAGATGCAGGATAATTGCTGAAATTGATTGTATATTAAAGGCACACCTTTGCTTGTATACAGGTAGCAGTCAAATCGAAAAATAAATTCCATACGTATAAAATCTTGTCCAATCGAAAAATGTGCAAAAATACGCACAAATTTATTGTGCATTTTGGATTTCACTTTCAGATAATTATAGCCAATTTTGGAGACAAACGGCTCAAACATATGAGTTGCTGTAATTTTCAATATATTGGGAAAAATTTCCGATTCGCAATTTTATAAAGCAGGCTGTGAAAAAAATTATGTTTTTGGTGAAAAAAATCTCTAAAAAGTTGGTAATTACGGCACTTGCACGTTTTTTCATTCGTAGTGATAAATGGACAACAAAATATCCCCGAGATGTTTCGTCCTGGGCTGGCTGTGGCATAATTTTCATGTTTCACTGAAAAATGATCACCCCATTCCAAATCCCCTTCGTAAATGACCAACTACTTCCAGTGAGTAACCGGTGTGGTTAGGTGGGGCGCTGGGCTTTGGAAGATCGAATTACCACAACAACCGGGCTCTGGGGTGTGCCTAAACACCACAGATCGTCGCAGGTTACCGCAGGTCGCCGCAAGTACCCATAATTACCCAAATGGATCCAAAACTTTCAACACAGCACCATAACTGATATAGTGCTGAAAAGGTCGAAAATATCTCCAAACATTTTGTACATAAAACCATTGAAATATGGATGTCATTGGAACAAGATCAGATATTGGCACATGACCACATCCATATTTCTGATTTCTGTTTTTCTCTATATTTCTATGGTTTGGCTTTTGAAAGGACAAATTGTTCAAATAAAACACATTAGGGTGGAATGTTTAATGTATGTGTGTGTGGGGGGGAGGGGGGGGGGTAACATGGAAATTATTGATGTGCTGCCCACGTGCAAAACTCTCACTGACAAGCATCCAAGTCTCACTGCGAGCTCATCAAAATCTCACTGACAGTCACCTCCAGAGGTTAACAGGTCTGGGTCACTCACCACCAGTTAGTAGAATGTTGATGTATGTTCCTTTGATGTATTGTTGTTGGGCTGTTTCCTGTTATGTGTGTGTGTGTGGGGGGGGGGGAGGGGGTATTTGGTATTAATTTATATTTAAAATCGATCGATCCACACATGGTTTCTACGCGCAAAAAAAAATCTCCCTGAAAATCATGTCATCTCCCTGAAAATTTTCTTCAATCTCCCTGAAAAAAATTTTGGGAGGTTAACATGTATACACATGAATACTGACTGGCACATGTCTGCAGTAATTACAGTTTAATTGTGCCATTGGACATGTCACAACCTTTTTTGATAAATGGGTGGGACTGTGTTAAAACATTCATGTGATAGGAAAGTTATCACCGAGCTGTGAAAATCTCACCTCGACCACTCATTTGCATGAAAATCAGATGTCTTCATAGAAAAGTAAATTATATTATTTCTTTCTCTAAAACAGAACTGATGTACTCATGTTGAATTTGCTGATTGAGCTCATTTGAAAGAGGGGTCATAAACTTAAGTTTTTGAAGCAAATAATGAAATTTTTTAGATATTCTAGGATTCTTTTATACAAGTACCATCTACTAGTCATGTTAGGCAAAGGTCAAATAGTCTGGCTAACCTCGCAGTGTCAGGTTTTAAAAGGCTTTTTGGTTGTTTCAAGGGTAACTTTTTGCACTGAATCCGAATCTGTATGAATCCACAGATTGCATCCAAAATGGCCACGAGAAACTTCTATTATTTCACTTTATGCTCCCAAATCACATATTTGTATGAAAAATTTTGTAAGCAACTCATCACCTAGTGGTGGAATATATATTGAATAAGTTTCTTTGCTATATTGCCTTCCACAAAAAGGTTAAGGGGTTGATACTAAAAAGTTGTTGTGCATGTTGATTCCATGAGTTGACCTCTCTCTGTGAACTTGACCTGATGGGTCAGTCATGAATGTTGTATGTGACACACTGTCAAGTAAAGGCCCATGAGTTTTGTAAATTTCACTGTGATGTCTCCTTCCACAAAAAAGTTATGGCCCAGGCACTAAAAAGTTGATGTGCATGTTGATTCATATGTTGACCTCTGTCTGTGACATTGACCTTGATGGACCAATCATGAAATTTGTATGCAACACTCCACCTAGTGGTGGTACATATGTTGTGTAGGATCCATTGTGATATCTCCTTCCACTAAAACATCTTGGCCCAGATACGAACAAGTTGATGTGCATGCTTATTCCATATGTTGACCCTTACTGTAACCTTGACCTTGGTGGGTCAATTGTAAATTTTATATGTAACACACCATCTAGTTTTGGTCCATATGTTCTGTAAGTTTCATTGTGGTATCTACTTCCACTAAAAGGCTTTTTGGGTTGGACCCTGAAAAATTTGCAAATGCTCATTCTATCTGTGACCTTGGCCTTGGTGGATTGGCTGTGAATTTTGTACATGACCCATCATCTAGTGGTGGTACATATGTTATGTAAGTTTCATTATATCTCTTCTCATTAGAAAGGTATGGACCAGACAGTTAATGTGCATGTTCATTCCACGTGCTGATCTCTATCTGTGACCTTGATCTTGTTGGGTTGGTCTTGAATTTTATATCTGACATACTGTCTGGTGGTGGTACATATGTTGTGTAAGCTTGTGATGTATCTTCCCATTAACCCTTTACCTAACCTGAAAAGCAGACGACACTTGCAAAAATAATTCTTGAATAACTAATTTTTTTCATTTTTTGTCTCAAAAACATAGGTTATGACCCCTCGTTGGAACGAGCTCGACGAGCTCGTTCCAACGAGGGGTCATAACCTATGTTTTTGAGACAAAAAATGAAAAAAACAATGAAAATTAATTGGCGATTTTTGAGAATAGAGCTGGCCGGTTTTGGCCGTTACGTTAGGTAAAGGGTTAAAAAGTTATGGCCTGGACTCGAAAAAGTTGATGTTCATGCTCATTCCATGTATTGACCTCTGTTTATGACCTTGAGAATCCACTTTCAATACTGTTCATTGAAGAACATTTCAGTTAAAATATGAATAGAAAAAAGTTAATTCTTTACCCAATGCACACGATATCAAAATTTATTTTAATAATTTTTTTTTCAAATTTTTCAAGAAATTTCCACAAAACCATACCATGTGATCCCTCATCGGAATGATATTGGTGAGCTCATTCCAATGTGGGGTCACATGATATGTTTTTTCTGAAATCTTTTTTTTCAACTGCTCAGTTTGTAAATTGCACTGGGGGAAGCTAATGATACATAAGGTAAGGAGTTAACTCCTTACATGCTACTGGCGGCTATTCCTGCCCAGGACAGTATTTCTCTGGCCATTGAAATATGTATAATTTGGGCATATTTAATCCAATTTGCACCCTGCAAATTGAATGGATTTTTTCACCAACAATTTCTTGAGTTAAATTTAGATAAATTTTTCATCAAATCTAGTCATGGCTGCTTCACAGCAGCCATGACTAGATTTGATGAAAAATATTTTTAAAATACTCAGCGTGTTAAGAGTTAAAGCTATGTAATATTCTGCCCTCATGACGAAATTTTCTTTTATACAAGGATTTGGGTGTGTGATACTTGTGAACGTTGAAAAGTCAATATTCTAATGCTTATATTCTGAGAGATTATATGTTACAGCTCCTGCCAAGTGTACAATATCTTTGAATCAATATCCTGCTTCATTAAAACAGGAATGGGATTTGGGGATAGACATCTTTTATAGTTACATAATGTGCAAACAGACAAGTCTGATTGTGGCATTTTATAAGTGTACACTAGGATGCCACAAACTGTAGGTGTTTTCATATGTCATACTTATATCTACTTATCTCCTCTATTTGTATAAAGACCAGTATATTTTCTTATTCTCTGAAAAGATGGGGATTGTGATGCAGCTGCAAGCTCAGCTGCATCTTTCACTGTGGGGGGGTGCAACAACCAACCAAATCAAGTTTGTATCCATAAGATTCTGATTCTCAGTTTTGAAATAAGAGGAATAGAAGGAAGATAAAAAAATTAATGCCATTAACCGTTTACCTAACATTACAGCAAAAAATGGCCGGTGCAATTTGCAAAAATTGCATTAAGGCCTAAAAAAATAATCTGTTTCTCAGGCCCTCCCGCATGGTCCTTTTGGCTGCTGCATGCTCTCTTTTTATAACCAATTTAAACTTTAAAAAAATAAAAATTAAATGGTTTATGTTTGATATTTTACCCAAGTTAAAAATATTGATGAACTTGTCCCTTCAGTGCAAGAAGGCTTTGCAATGCTTTAGCATTGCAAAGCCTTCTTGCACTCAAGGGATGAAATACACCACCACCCATGCTATTCTGTAGATTATGAGGCCTAAAACTTGAACCAAGAACATGAACTTTTGATGGCAGAGAAAAAATTACTGAAATAAAAAATAAAATAAAAAACCACTCGCCCGCATGCAATTTCACAAATAATGGCCTGAGCAACAGAAGATCTACTTTGTGTGGCCTAAAATTTCATTATTTCAATTTTTGCTTGGAAAAAAATGCTTATAAACTCTCAGTGGAACAAAGTCAGAAATTGAGTTATGAAATCGCTCCCCCATTTATAATTTAAGTTTAATTTCTTTATTTTTCGTGGATTTGAACAAAAACATTTTCTGATTGACGTTTGATTTACCACTGCTTCCGAATTTATCTAGGTTATACTGCAATGTTTTTGATCGGCCAATTTAAAAAAAAAATGGGTGGAATTATTTTGATGGATCCATGATGTCAGGTGGAAAAATAGTCTTATCAATGGAAATCTGCATGGGACACATGTTCAATACAGATTTGTAAATATGGAACTGGAGCAAGCCAGAATTATTTATTTATTTATTGGTGTTTAAGGTCACATACTTATGCACAATGGCTAATCGTGACCGGGACAGTTTTACGGGTGGAGGAAGCCGGAGTACCCGGAGAGAACCACCGGGCAACGACGAGCAGCTGTCAGCTCTCCAACATCGTAACTCTGAACTCTGCACCGCAGCACAGGCAGGGTTAGATTGGTTGAAGACATGCGCACCAGCGACGTGCAGTACGCCCCAGTACACAGCGTCATCGTGCCCCCATGTAGGCAATCGGGGTGAAGTGTCTTGCCCAAGGACACAACACGGTTGCCGCAGGTGGGATTCGAACCGAGGACCTCTCGGCTTGCAGCATGCACCTCTACCAACTGAGCCACCGCGCCCCCGGAGCAAGCCAGAAAATAAGCAGGCTGTCATCTGCAAAATGATGTCCCCATAGGGTGAATTTAGTGATGCTACCCTGCACAGCAGGGTAGCATCACTAAATTTACCCTCTGTGAACGTCAATCTGAATCAGGGTTTCAAAGAAAGAGGTACCCAGAGGATAAATTGACCCACTGTATGGGATAGCATCATCAAATTCACCCTCTGGGGACCCCATTCTGCAAATGTCAGACTGCTTATTTTCAGGCCTGAACTGGAGAAAAAGTAATAGGTGTGTATTAAAATATATTTCATGTCAACAATTTATATTAAAAAATCCTGGATTCCTGTTATAGTCAATATAAAGTTAGCTATTTCCATATCTAAATGTAGTAGAGATGGGCAATACATGTCTACAAAAAAATGAACCAATACTGATATCGTGGTTGAATACCCATACCATCTAAATTTTCATATTTTTCCTACATTCACTCTTTTTTAGCCCCTGTTGAGGCTTGATAATGGTTGAAAGGTTCATTTTCATGAAAGAAGTGACTGAATTTCTTTTCAGTTTTGTTATAGACACTCAATGGACTGGGCAACTGTCCTGAATTCCGACTGGATTACAACCTGTCCAATTGCTTAGAAGTGTTTTGTACTCAAGTCTTGGCTGCTTTAACAGACCGCCAAGAAATGACTTGAAATCACTGCCCAGGTGTTTTGTCTATTGTCAGCAGGACTTTCTAAAGATGGCATGGTCAGGGCACATGTTCGGAGATCGCAAAGCCTGAAATAGGCCTTTAAACATTAACTCTTTACCCAACGCAGACAATATCAAAATTTATTATTTTAAATATAATTTTTTCACATTTTTCAAAAATTTCAACAAAACCATATCATGTGACCCCTCGTTGGAACGAGCTCGCTGAGCTCGTTCCAACGAGGGGTCACATGATATGGTTTTGTTGAAATGTTTTGAAAAATAATATTTTTTTAACTGCTGAAGTTGCATATTACGTGGGCGGATGCGGCCGTTTCGTTGGGTAAAGGGTTAAGGTGTGTTTAGAACAAATCACAAAATTATTGTAGATATGCTTTGTGGTCGTAAAAGAATGCCACTGTTGAACTCATTGGCAGTAGCATTTATAGCATTGCCGTAGAATGATACTACAACTTATTCTGTTTTTATCCCCCGCTGACAAAGTCGGGAGGGGGCTATTGAAATGGTGTACGTCCATCCATCCATCCATCCATCCATCCATCCATCCATCCATCCATCCATCCATCCATCCATCCAATCCAATACAATCCATCCATCCATCCATCCATCCATCCATCCATCATCCATCCATCCATCCATCCATCCATCCATCCATCACAAACTTTGTCCATTTAACTCCTCCCACATTTTTTATTCGATTTTTACGAAACTTGGTCTGAAGTATCAGTATCAAGTGTAGATGTGCATGTGGTCAGAAAGTTTCAATACGACAAATTTTGCATGGTTACAGCCCTTGGAAATAGCAAAATTTCCATTACAAAGGCTTGTCCGCTCAACTCCTCTTGCATTTTTTGTTGGTTTTTACGAAACTTGGTGTGCAGTATGAGTATGATGTGTACATGTGCATATGGAAAGGAAGTTTTGATTCGAATAATTTTTCCAGTGTTATAATCCTTGTCGACTTTGAAGTTAACCAAATTGCAGGTTTTTTGGAAGATATCTTCAGTTGCGATTAACCCTTTACCTAATGTGAAAAGCAGACGACACTTGCCAAAAAAATTCTTGAATAACAAATTTTTTTTATTTTTTGTCTCAAAAACATAGGTTATGACCCCTCGTTGGAACGAGCTCGACGAGCTCGTTCCAACGAGGGGTCATAACCTATGTTTTTGAGACAAAAAATGAAAATATTTTGAAAATTAATTGGCGATTTTTGAGAATAGCGCTGGCCGGTTTTGGCCGTTATGTTGGGTAAAGGGTTAAAGAAATTAAATGATTTATCTCCTGCTGATGAAGTCTGGAGGGGAATATTGAAATGATGTTTGTCCATCAGTCCATCCATCCATCAGTCTGTCCATCTCTCTGTCAGTCCATCTGTCCATCCATCACAAAGTTTGTCCACTTAACTCCTCCTATAGTTTTCAGTGGATTTTTATGAAACTTGGTCCGAAGTATCAGTATCAAGTGTAGATGTGCATGTGGTCAGGAATTTTTGATGCAACAATTTTTGCATGGTTACGGCCCTTGGAAATAGCAAAATTTCCGTCACAAAGGCTTGTCTGCTTAACTCCTCCTACATTTTTGACTGGATTTTTACAAAACTTGGTCCGAATCAAGAATAAATGTGCATGTGGTCAGGAATTTTTGCTGCGACAAATTTTGCATGGTTATCGCCCTTGGTAATAGCAAAATTTCCATTATAAATGCTTGTCCACTTAACTCCTCCTGCATTTTTCATTGGATGTTTACAAAACTTGGTGTGCATTATGTGTATGATGTGCAAGATATGAAACGGAAGTTTTGATTTGAATAGTTTTACCAGAGTTGTGTGTTCATTATGAGTACAGTAGAACCTGTCTTGAGAGACCGCCCTTTGGGCCACACAAAAGTGGTCTCTCAAGACAGGTGGTCTCTCATAACTGGTTTCAGGTTTTCTCAAGTCAGTGAATAACCAACCACAAAATTCAGAAATGGAGAAAAATAGATTTTTGTAATTACTTTATAGTTGTTCTTTTTTATGAAGTTTTTGTATCAAATTGAAATGGACTGTTATAAAAATAAATTAGTGTTGAAAATCTTCATTGAAGATTTTCAACACTAATTTATTTTTATAATTTTTATAACAGTCCATTTCAATTTGTTACAAAAAGATTTTCAACACAAATTTATTTTTATTCCTATCTATCACATTTCAGGTATGTATGAAATAATTGTTTATTCAGTAATAATCCTAATCTTTTCACAGGGGTCTTATAAAAACATCTCAATCTTTAATGAGTTTGCAATTGAAACCCAATTAAGAGGTTTTAATACTTTTAATTATGTTAGTATAACCACAATGGATTTTCCAATTCCAGAACAGGTAAAAAGTTTTTGTCATGGTTTCAGTCTTCAAAGGGGCGGTCTCTCAAGACAGGTCCATTATGGCATAAAAATACAAATTGGTACCAGGTCACAGTGGTCTCTCAAGACAGATGGTCTCTCAAGACAGGTGGTCTCCCATAGCAGGTCCATTATAGAGTAAAACCAATCGGTGCCTGGCAGATGTGGTCTCTCAAGACAGGTGGTCTCTCAAGACAGTGGTCTCTCAAGACAGGTTTTACTGTATGATGTGTACATGTACATATGAAACGGAAGTTTTGATTTGAATAGTTTTACCAGAGTTGTGGCCCTTGTTGACTGAATTTACTAAAATTGCAGGTTTTTGAAAGATATCTTCAGTTAAGATTAAAGAAATTAAATGATATTTGGTGAATGACATTATTGGGTATGAATACATGTCCAGGTCAATAATGAGATTATTCCTATCATAACATAAAAGTCAGTGGGGGATATGGATGTCATTAGCCTGTCTTGTCCTGATGTGAATTCCTCTTTGGTACTATCAGCAAATGTCAGTCAAGTCAGATACCGAATACCAAACTTATATTCAGGTATACCCCCCTAAAAATACCAAAACCAATCCCAGATTCAAAATTCCAATACTGCCCATCTCTAGAATGCAGGCAGGCAGACAGGCAGGCAGAATGATGATAATTGAATCAATGAACCTACCAAAGGATCAACTGACTGAGCAACTACTTGACAGGTAACAAACAGATAGGCAGACAGACACAGACAGACATGAAGTCTTGTTAGATGAAGGGTTGGTAGATTTCTCAATTAATAAATTTAGTATTATTGGGGTTTCATTAGAAATAATTCACTATTGCCTGAAGAAATCATATAAAACTTGGAGCAGAGGGAAAATCAATGAAAGTCTTGAACTTGACTGACAATATATCTTCATCATCTAGATGTCTTAAAGCCTCCCCTCTTGTTTGAATTAAATGTTACTCTCTTTTGCATTGCAAATTGCTAAATGATCTGATGAAATGGAATATACCCTGTCGACATTATCCACAATCGTACCACTTAAAGTACCTCTTGTGATAAAATTTGATTTTGGATATTTGAAAATGTGTTTGACAATTGTGAGCATTCTTGCTGTTTAACTCTACCAAAAATGAATAGCAGTTGACACTTGCAAAAAAAACTCTTAAATATTTAACCCTTCAACCAACATAACAGTCAAAGCTATTCACAAAAATCACCATTCAATTTTCATTATTTTGATTATGCCCCCACCATTCTGGTGAGGGGCATCCATCCATCCATCCATCCATCCATCCATCCATCCATCCATCCATCCATCCATCCATCCATCCATCCATCCATCCATCCATCCATCCATCCATCCATCCATCCATCCATCCATCCATCCATCCATCCATCCATCCATCCATCCACCCACCCACCCACCCACCCACCCACCCACCCACCCACCCACCCACCCACCCACCCACCCACCCAGAACCCCCAAAACCCACCCACCCACCCACCCACCCACCAACCCACCAACCCACAAACCCACCCACCCACCCACCCACCCACCCACCCACCCACCCACCCACCCACCCATCAAGGGCCACATAAAATGTGCTGTACGAATGTCCGAATATGTTTTCCAGACGATAACTTTAGTTTGACTGAACGAAATAAAACAGAATTTTATACATGGGTTTATAACCACATACTACAAGTTAGGATTGATAGTGGGCTTGGTCCTATATTTTTTGGCAGAGTTATGGCCCTTTTCCGACTTAAAAGACATGTTGATATTGATTTCTGGATGATAACTTTAGTTTGACTGAACAAAATGAACCAAAATTTTATACATAGGTTTAAAACCACATAATACAGGTTGGGGTTGATAGTGGGCTTGATCTGTTAATTTTTTGTCAGAGTTGTGGCCCATTTCCAACTTAGAGGACATGTTGATATTGGTTTCTGCATGGTAACTTGAGTTGTATCTGTCCAATTTCAATCAAACTTGGAATGTAACTTACTGCAGACCATATACCAGACGTGTTTGATTTTGAGTGTGTTGCAATAATTTTTATCTAAGTTATGGCCCCTTTTTGGACTTTGTTAACCACTAAATATAGTTTATCATAAAGTGGGGGCATTTGTGTCCCATGGACACATTTGGTGACCTGCTGTATTGGTGCTATGGTTCGTTGGAGATAAGATAAGTATTTATGAATTCAATATCAACAAAGATAAATGACTGTAAAGTCATGCTTAGCAGTTTGAGGCAGGGGCATAACCACCCTTAGCATTGCACGTGTTTCATTTTTTGTCTCAAATGTATAGCTTGTGACCCCTCGTTGGAACAAGCTCAGTGAGCTTGTTAGAATGAGTGGGCACAAGCTATGTATTTCACCCAATAAAATGAAAAAATTGAATCATTCTAGTATTTTGTTTGCAAGTGTTATCTGCCTTTCATGTTAGGTAAAGGGTTAAGGTTATACAGTGGAGCCCACTTAATTGGATTCATCTTAATTGTATATCCCTGTTAATTGAATATAATTTTCAAACACAAAACCATTTACCATACCTTCAGTACAAATTTGATCTGTTAATTGCATATGGGTTGTAGAGTAAACTCCTGTTAATTGTATATAAATTTTTGTAATATGTCGAAAAAATTACTGTGACATGCACCAAATTCCCCTTATTTATCAAACTTTTTGGCCTCACTACATCCAATACAGGCATTTATTCTATTATATCTTGTTTGACAGAGCTCTATGAGCTCTGTCAAACAAGATATAATGGAATAAATGCTCAGTTTACCTCCAGAACACAGGAAACTGACTAAATCGCTGTTAATTGTATAATCCTGTTAATTGAATAATTTTTACTGGCAAAATGGATATTCAATTAAGAGGATTCTACTGTATTGGCAAATATCCCATCACAACAATCAAAATCAAAATCCCCATCTTCAGCACCACCAAAGAAAAAGAAAAAGAACAGAGAACACCATCACTTGGGATGAAATGGCTTGAACAACACCTTTGTTTGTGTACCTTTAGCACGCTGAAACCATCTTCATTCATTTTTTTAATATTTCGCCTTCAGTATGCAGAGGGCCAAAATAGATAAAGACTGAATGATGTATATATCTAGGTTTTATATATATATCTTCCATACTCACTTGTCCCTTGATAGATTAGTTGGTGTTCATCTTGTATACCCCTTGGTACTCCTTTTATCTACTGCTAAATGTCAAAACAAAGATCACTGGTACAACATAATTGAAACCATACTGATTTTGCTAATAGAATTTACAGAATCAACAAAAGTGTCAGTATTTCTTCAGAAGACTTTGTATTTTGTTTACACCCCCAGTGCACTACACTTTCTTTATTACACAAGTGCATGCATAGTTTGATCTTACCATCACTATTTCTTATGTCAGTAGGTTCATTGTTTTTCCAGCCACATTTAAGCTAAAAAAAAATACCCATGTTCAGTAAAACCCTACTGACCCTAATATTTATTTATTTATGTATTGGGGTTTCATGACACTTTTGACTGCCATGGTCACCTCATGTTTGGACTGTTTTATGGGTGGAGGATGGGAGTACAGTGGAGCCTACTTAATTGGATATCTATTAACTGAATAACCCTGTTAATTGAATATAATTTCCCAACACAAAACCATTGACCATACCTCCAAATTTGACCTGCTTATTGAATATGGGTTATAGAGTACACTCCTGTGAATTGAATAAAAAATCTTATAACCTGTCGAGAAAATAAACTGTGATCAACCCCACAATTGATGCTGACAGAGAGTGTACTGATACCTTAAGAACCTTCCCCATCGGGGGATCGATTGTAGGATAAAATACCCTCGAACAAAATACCCTTAGGACATAATACCCTCAAAAAGAATACCCTTAGGACATAATACCCTCAATGGGTAGGACAAAATACCCTCAGACCAAATGTATATAAAGTTGGATTTTTTTTTGTTGCTATCTGCCATTTATATTGTGCTTCATATTCAATTGCCATCTGCCATTGGTATTGTGCTTCATATCTATTTAGTTTAACCCTTTACCTAACCTGAAAAGCAGACGACACTTGCAAAAATAATTCTTGAATAACTAATTTTTTGTCTCCAAAACATAGGTTATGACCCCCTCGTTGGAACGAGCTCGACGAGCTCGTTCCAACGAGGGGTCATAACCTATGTTTTTGAGACAAAAAATGAAAAAGCAGTGAAAATTAATTGGCGATTTTTGAGAATAGCGCTGGCCGGTTTTGGCCATTACGTTAGGTAAAGGGTTAATAAAAAAAAATTTAAAATATTGGTACTTGTCATTTCAAACAAAACACCGGCTAGTGCCTTAGATGCAATTACCCCACACCCATCCCTCCCCCCCCCCCCAACACCAAAAATCCAACTTTATACACATTTGGCCTGAGGGTATTTTGTCCGAGGGTATTTTGTCCTACCCATTGAGGGTATTATGTCCTAAGGGTATTTTTTTGAGGGTATTATGTCCTAAGGGTATTTTGTCCGAGGGTATTTTGTCCGGATACCCGGGGATCGATCCCGGGACCTCTGACATGAGAAACCAGTGCACTTATCCACTCAGCCACTGCTCTCTCAAGGAGTCTACAGTCACTGAAAATTGTTGTGATAATATCATTGTAAGAAACATGGCATACTGCTGCAGCACTTACCATCATGTTGCTGATTGCCATAGCTGATTAATTTCTAGGGCTCTCAAGACAGGTGGTCTCTCATAACAGGTTTCAGGTTTTCTCAAGTCAGTGAATAACCAACCACAAAATTCAGAAATAGAGAAGAATGGATTTTTGTAATTACTTTGTAGTTGTTCTTTTTTATGAAGTTTTTGTAACAAATTGAAATGGACTGTTATAAAAATTATAAAAATAAATTAGTGTTGAAAATCTTCATTGAAGATTTTCAACACTATTTTATTTTTATAATTTTTATAACAGTCCATTTCAATTTGTTACAAAAAGATTTTCAACACAAATTTATTTTTATTCCTATCTGTCACATTTCAGGTATGTATGAAATTGTTTATTCAGCAATAATCCTAATCTTTTCACAGGGGTCTTACAAAAACATCTCAATCTTTAATGAGTTAGCAATTGAAACCCAATTAAGAGCTTTTAATACTTTTAATTATGTTAGTATAACCACAATGGATTTTCCAATTCCAGTTTTTGTCATGGTTTCAGTCTTCAAAGGGGCGGTCTCTCAAGACAGGTCAATTATGGCATAAAAATACAAGTTGGTACCAGGTTACAGTGGTCTCTCAAGACAGGTGGTCTCTCAAGACAGGTGGTCTCCCATAGCAGGTCCATTATAGAGTAAAACCAATCGGTGCCTGGCAGATGTGGTCTCTCAAGACAGTGGTCTCTCAAGACAGGTTTTACTGTAAAAACAATTTGCTGGACTTGACATTATATCCATGTTATGGTCATGATTAGCCATTGTGCAGAAATATGTGACCTTAAAAGGGAGGACAGTGGCTCAGTGGTAGACTGTTGGACTTCTATGCTAGAGGTCCTGAGTTCGATCCCCGTCCTGGACAACCTGGGTTGTGTCCTTGGGCAAGGCACTTTATCCCAGTTGCCTACATGGGTGCACGATGATGCCATGTACTAAGGCGTACTGCATGTCGGTGGTGCACATGTCTTCAACCACTGTAACCCTGCTTGAGCGAAGCTTGAACAGAGTTAGAATGTTGAGCTGACAGTTGCTCGTCGAAGATTTTTAAAGAAATTTCCTCATATTGCACTAAGTTGAAAATTGGGTTAACTTTGGTCATAAGTTAAGTACTTATGACCAAATAATATCATATACCAAATTTGGTTCAAATCAGACCATCACTTCAGAAGGGGGCACAGTGGCATTGTGGTAACCGGTTCTTGTCAGATCACCGAAGTTAAGCAACGTCGAGCTCGGTTAGTTCTTGGATGGGTGACTGTCTGAGTGATCGATTTGGACTCCCGCATTGTGTCCTTGGGCAAGGCACTTAACCCCGATTGTCCACATGGGGGCACGATGATGCCATGTACTAAGGCGTACAACACATCAGTGGTGCACATGTCTTCAACCACTGTAACCCTGCTTGAGCGAAGCTTGAACAGAGTTAGAATGTTGAGCTGACAGTTGCTTGTCGATGCTCAGTGGTTCTTCTCCGGCTTCCTCCGGCTTCCTCCACCCGTAAAACTGTCAGGGTCATGATTAGCAATTGTTCTTAAGTATGTGACCCTAAACACCAATAAATAAATAAATTTAAATAAGCTTTGTTCATGGATATCTGTAGCACATTTGTCCACAAGTTGTTCTCCTGAAATATACTGAGTCAAAAAAGAAAGTATATTAAACTTTGAGGAGCAATTTTTAGATCACCGAAGGGAGCTAAACTTACCACTTGCCGTCTCTCACCGTCCGTCGTCCGTCGTCATCCGTCCAGCGTCGTGAACATTTTTCAAACGACTTCTCCTCTGAAACCTCTGGGTCAATTTGCTTGAAACTTGGTATGGATGTTCATCACGATATGTCAATTCAAGTTTGTTCAAATGAAATGGACATGCCCACTTGGGGCTCCATAGGGGGCATAACTCTGATAGCACCATATGAATTATAGAAAAATTATTAAAAAACCTTCTTCTCCAGAACCAGTGGGCGGAATCTTTGGATACTTGGTATGCAGCATCTTGGTATGGGTCTGATTCAAGTTTGTTCAAATCGGCCCCCTGGATTCATATTTGGGCTCACTATGGAAGCCCAAATTCGAACTTAGTGCATTTCAGGCAAATTTCTTCAAAATCTTTTTCTCCAGATCCAGCAGGCAGAATCTTTTGATATTTGGTATGCTACATTGTGGGGTGGATCTGATTCAAGTTTGTTCAAATCCGCGCCCTGGATTGATACTTGGGCTCAGTATAGAAACCTGAATTTGAACTTAGTGCATTTCAGGCATATTTCTTAAAAGATCTTCTTCTCCAGATCCAGCAGGCAGAATCTTTTGATATTTGGTATGCAACATTGTGGGGTGGATCTGATTCAAGTTTGTTCAAATCGGCCCCCTGGATTCATATTTGGGCTCAGTATAGAAGCCCGAATTCGAACTTAGTGCATTTCAGGCAAATTTCTTAAAAAATCTTCTTCTCCAGATCCAGCAGGCAGAATTTTTTGATATTTGGTATGCAACATTGTGGGGTGGATCTGATTCAAGTTTGTTCAAATCGGACCCCTGGGTTCATATTTGGGCTCAGTATAGGAGCCCAATTTGAACTTAGTGCATTTCAGGCAAATTTCTTTAAAAATCTTCTTCTCAAGATCCAGCAGACAGAATCTTTTGATATTGGGTATGCAGCATGCTTAGGGGGGTGAGATTCAAGTTTGTTCAAGCCAAGTCCCTGGGTTCATATTTGGGCTCAATGTGGTAGCCCAAATTATAACTTAGTTCAAAATGATGAATTTTCTTTAAAAATCTTCTTCAGATCCAGTAGGTATATTTGGTATGCAACATTGTGGGGTGGATCTGATTCAAGTTTGTTCAAATCGACCCCTGGCTTCATATTTGGGCTCAGTATAGGAGCCCAATTTGAACTTAGTGCTTTTCAGGCAAATTTCTTTAAAGATCTTCTTCTCCAGATCCAGCAGGCAGAATCTTTTGATATTGGGTATGCAGCATCCTTAGGGGGGTGAGATTCAAGTTTGTTCAAGCCATGTCGCTAGGTTCATATTTGGACTCACTGTGGGAGCTTGAATTGTAACTTAGTTCGAAATGAGGAATTTTCTTAAAAAATCTTCTTCTTCAGATTCAGCAGTCGGAATGTTTTGATATTTGGCATGCCGCATCCTTAGGGGGTGAGATTCAAGTTTGTTCAAGCCAAGTCCCGGGTTCATATTTGGGCTCACTGTGGGAGCCCGAATGATAACTTAGTTCAAAATGAGGAATTTTCTTTAAAAATCTTCTTCTTCAGATCCAGCAGATAAATGCTTTTGATATTTGGAATGCAACATCCTTAGGGGGGTAAGATTCAAGTTTGTTCAAGCTATGTCCCTAGTTCCATAAAATTTGTCTCTCATGACATCATTCCTTTGTAGTGTTGATGAACCATGTCTAACTGAATGTGACCCCCAAAATCTTCTTTGAACCACTTTGGCCGGTGAGCGATTAAGGCTCCTTGGGGCCTCTTGTTTTAATATTATCGACTTTAATCCCAAACAAATTATTGTAAATACATATTTCAAGTCTAGCTGTGTGAATTTGCATAATTTCATGTTCTTACTGTTGCCAGCATCACGTCAGGACTGCTCGGTGGTTCTCTTTGGGCACTCCAACTTCCGCCACCCATAAAAGACTGTCTGACCCAAGGTGACCCTGGCTGTTGAAATTGTCATTAAACCCCAATAAATAAATAAATAAATAAAAAAAAAAATAATAAATAAATAAATAAACCCATCACCCTTAGTCTTGTTCTTTTACTATATATCAGTCAACACTTGAGATTAGGAAGTGTTGTGGCTCATTGGTTAGAGCTTTGGGCATTAAACTGAAAGCTTGATTGGCCTATCCTGGCCTTCACCATCTGCACTGTGTTCTCGGGCAAGGTACTTCATCATGATTGTGGGAGCAAAGTGCCAATGTGTACTAAGGCGTATTGCCTACTGATGGTGCACTTGCCTTCCACTGCTGCTAATTCTGCTTTTGTCTGGCTTAGTAAGTTCTAGAGTCTGACAGTTGCTCTCCCTTGTTTGGTGGTTCTTTTGGGGGTACTCCAGTTTCTTCCACCCATGAAACTCTCCGCCACAATGTGACCCTGGTTAAAATTATCAACTGGGTGATGGCTAGTTTATTTTGGTGGTCTGAAATTGTTCATCAAAATTTGTTTTATTTCAAATTATTGGAGAGTGCCCACTGGACTCTCCAATTTTTTGTAACAAAACTAATTTATTTAAACAAAATATTATTTGCGTTGACTGAATATGGAACATGAGCAAGGAAAATGTTGGCTTTCACTCTTTTTCCCTCATTATTTTGAAAGCCCTGATAGTAGCTTGTAGCACTCAACCAGTTAACCGTTTACAGGGACCGATCAGGACTATTTAAAATACGCTCTAGCCTCGGAGCCTATTTTTTCAATTCATGCGCCAGATTTCAATTTACGGAGTCACACTGCTGTTCATAACACACACTGCAAGTATGTAATAGCTCTCATCATTTTCATTTAGTACACTATAGCAAACATTAATCTTCACTGTGGTTTCTGATCAAGTCTTGGCTGCCTATTTAGGCAGCCAAGACTTGATCAGAAACCACAGTGAAGATTAATGCTTGGTAATTAAGACTTGAAGTTATTAACTAAAGCACTCTACAACAATGATAAATGATAATCATATATATAATACATGTAAGAGTGTCTCTTTCGATTATCCATCGAAAGAATATCAAAATATGATCTGAGAATTTACATGCCAACTGAGAAGCCTATTTCTGAGATTTAAGAGCCAGGTCCTGATGTTTCAGAACCAAATACGCACTGGCGCATGCCCAGGTTGGTCCCTGCCTTTACCTAACACGAAAAGCAGTTGACACATGCAAACAAAATTCTTGAATAACTATTTGTTTTCATTTTTTGTCTCAAAAACGTAGGTTATGACCCCTCATTGGAACGAGCTCGTTGAGCTCATTCCAAAGAGGGGTCATAACCTATGTTTTTGAGACAAAAAATGAAAAAAATAATGAAAATTAATTGACGATTTTTGTGAATAGCACTGACCGGTTTTGGCCATTACGTTGGGTAAAGGGTTAAACCTCAATAAACTTGAATATAAACACTTCAGGTTGATGTTTTACGCTTTTGGTATGGTAAACAGACAAGCAATTTTTGAATAATTACTCTAACTCCACATATTTGTGTGAAAACTATCATTGGGACCATTGGAAGTAGACGTTTTTATAGTTTGTGTTTTTACTATGAGTGCAGACAATAATAAACACGTCAAATCATCGCTGATGTGGACTTTGAATGACATAGGATCATATCAGTGGTTGAAACTAGTGGCCACTAATGAAATTGATTTTTAATGAAAGTCTTATGTTATCAGTGTCTGCTGCCCACTGCTTGATTTATACTTAGCGTTATTGCATTTCACTGATTATAAATTTCATTCCCAAGGCACTGATAGTTTCCCCACATAAAAATTGGTGACAGTTATATTATAAAACAGCAGAGGCAGACTGAAAATATGTATTATAGGGAATTCCTGGTGGGTCTTCTGGAGTGGCATCCACCGACTGCATGGGAGGTGTTTAGTTCACTCTATGCAGTCATTATGGATAAAAAAATATGTATTACAGGGACTTACTGGTGGGCCTTCTGGAGTGGCATCCACTGACTGCATGGAGGTTGTATAGTTCATGCTGTGCAGTCATCATGGATAAAAAAAATGTATTATAGGGAATTCCTGGTGGGTTTTCTGGAGACGGATCCACCGACTGCATGGGAGTTGTATAGCTCACTCTGTATAGACATTGTGGATAAAAAATATGTATTACAGGGAATAATTCCTGGTGTGTCTTCTGGAGTGGCACGCATCGAATACATGGGGGTGTATAGTTCAATCTGTGCAGTCATCATGGATGCTGCTCAATTAACTGGTTGACTGCTATAAGCCAATGTCATGTTTCTACTGAAAGGTGGTAAAAGTCACTTTAGTGGCTTTACACTGTGTGCATTAGGTTGTTCAGGCCTGCCAATTCCACCCAACTCACACTAGTAACCAGTGTACTCAAATTACAGGAATGGTCACAATTTAGAGGGCATAACACGCAGTATGATCTGTGCTTTATGCTTTTTGTCATCGAATTTCATAAAAAAAGTGATTTAACCCTGAACAGCCAAGACATTTTTATACATTTCTGCCACACAATGAGAGTTTACATCACGTGGCTTTGCAGTTGTTTCTAGGTAAATCTTGGCTGCCTATATGTTGGCAGCCAAGACTTGCCTAGAAACAACTGCCAAAGGTACTTGTACTTATAATGTGTCTTAAAGTTTAGCCAGAGACTGCATGTTGGGCACCTGTTATGTTGTAGTAAAAAGTAATAAAAGTTGAAATTAGGCCCCAAAGGATTTATAGATAGTCTGAGGCACCAGTACAGCCCTGATATGGCATTTTAGATAGTCAGTATTACCAAAACTGTTTCTTCAATGAGGCTGAAGAGCAACTGCCCTTGCAAGTGTGTGATATCCGCAAATTTGGTCAAGCTAAAGGCCTATACTCCAATAAATTGTAACAAAATATGTTTACAAACAAAATCCCGCTGAACTGAAGTTTCTCTTGCTGATGGTATGGTATCTGAGAAAAGATACTCATGGTACAAATCACCTTGAGAATCCCACCAGTTAGTTAACCCTTTACCCAATATAACAGCCAAAACCTGCCAGCACTATTCACAAAAGATACTCATGGTACAAAGCACCTTGAGAATCCCACCAGTTAGTTAACCCTTTATCCAACATAATGGCCAAAACCTGCCAGCGCTATTCACAAAAATCGTCAATTAATTTTCATTATTTTTTGTCTCAAAAACATAGGTTATGACCCCCTCTTTGGAATGAGCTCGTCAAGCTTATTCCAATGAAGGGTCATAACCTGTGTTTTGAGACAAAAAATTTTAAAAAAAATTAGTTATTCAAGAATTTTGTTTGCAAGTGTCATCTGCTTTTCATGTTAGGTAAAGGGTTAACCCTTTATCCAATGCAGACGATATCAAAATTTCATTATTTTAAATATAATTTTTTTTAAATTTTCAAAAAATGTCAACAAAACCATATCATGTGACCCCTCATTGGAATGAGCTCGTTCCAACGAAGGGTTTCACATGATATGGCTTTGTTGAAATTTTTTGAAAAATAATATTTCTTCAACTGCTGAATTTGCATATTACACCGGCAGATGCAGCCGATTCGTTGGGTAAAGGGTTAAGGCACATGGCGGTGATTAGGGAGTGCATTGGCTCAGTGGTTATGGCATTGAACTTCAAACTGAAAGGTCTGGTTCGATCCCCTCCAGGGGTAACTGCTTTGTATCCTTGGGCAAGAAACTTCATCCTGAATTGCGCATGTTGGGGCATGGTGGCACTGAATACTAAGGCAGACTGCATGTCGATGGTGCACTTGTCTTCAACCATTGCTATCCTTACTTGTGCAGAGTTAGTATGTTGGGGAGTCTGTCAGTTGCTCGCTGTTGCTTGGTGGTTCTCTCCAGGTACTCCTCCACCCATAAAACTGTGCAACAGGAAGTGACCCAGGATGTTTAAAGTGTTGTTAAATCCAAATAAATAAATAACTAAACAAATAAATATTTATTATTCCCCCCGCAAACAAAGTTTGGGGGGGTATATAGGAATCACATTGTCCATCTGTCCATCCTTGTAAGTGTAACTACTCCTAAACCATTTGAAGAATTTTCATGAAACTTTACACAATGGAAGAACTCCATATGAAGATGTGCATGAAGCAATATAATTCCGTTCTGACATTTCCATGGGGAGATAATCTAAATTATACATTTCAGGCGCGGGGGGTATCACTTTGTGAGTTTGCTCACAGTACCTCTAGTTTATTGGGGTTTAATAACTCTTTTGACAGCCAGGGTCACCTCCTGTCGGACAGTTTTACAGGTGGAGGAAGACAGAGAGAACCACTGAGCAATGGCAAGCAACTGTCAGGCTCCCCAACATACTAACTTCACACAAGCAAGGTTAGCGTTGGCTGAAGACAGGTGCACCATTGACGTGCAGTACACCTTAGTACACAGTGGCACCGTGCCCACATGTGGGCAATGGGGGTGTAGTGTCTCACCCAAGCACACAACGAGGTTGCCGCATGTGGGATTCGATCCAAGGACATCTTGGCTTGCAGCCTGCACCTCTACCTACTGAGCCACCGTGCCCCCCAAATAAATAAATAAAAAAGTAAATAAATATGTCCGTGATTGTTCCATTTTATCTTTCTTTCATCAGCATAGTGTTACACAGCTTATTATTACAATTTATGAGGCTGAATATGGACCTTATAATATAATAAACTTTGGCCACATGCATTATGTGTAGAATAATATGCTCACCCCAGGTTATTTGGCCAGATAATGTTTTGAGGGCGAGTCTGAGCCATGTATATTTTCTTCCATAACCCTTTACCCAATGTAATAGCCAAAAATGGCCAGCACTATTCACAAAAGTCACCATTCAATTTTCATTATTTTTTCATTTTATCTAAGTAATATAGCTTGTGACCCCTTATTAGAATGAGCTCATTGAGCTTGTTCCAATGAAGGGTCATAAGCTATGGTTTTGATGCAAAAAATGAAAAAAAAAATTAATTATTTAAGAAGTTTGTAAGTGTCGTCTGCCTTCATGTTAGGAAAAGGGTTAAAACCCTCTTTACATTAAATCCACATTTTAATACAAAAAAAAGAAACAATTTATCACTTAGAAGTAAATTAAAGTTGAAAATGTGAAACTGTTTGATTGATGAATTGTTGTTTGGAAAAATTTATCGAAGAAAACTGCATGTGATGTTTGAGACTGAAGGTACAGTGGAACCCTGTTAACTGAAATAGCCACTTTGCCAATGAAAATTATTCAATTAACAGGAGTATTCAATTAACAGGGATTGTGTCACTTTCCTGTATTCTAGAGATAAACTTAGCATTTATTCTATTATATCTTGTTTGACAGAGCTCCAGGAGCTGTCAAACAAGATATAATAAATTAAATGCTTGTATTGGATGTACTGAGGCCAAAAAGGTCTATAAACAAAGGAAAACTAGGGAGAGTCAGGGTAATTTCTTGACAGGTTACACGATTTTTTATTCAATTAACAGGAGTTTACTCTATAACCCATATTCAATTAACAGGACAAATTTGTACTGGAGGTAAGGAAAATGGTTTTGTGTTGGGAAATTATATTCAATTAACAGGATTATTCAGTTAAGAGATATCCAGTTAAGTGGGATCCACTGTACAAAAAAAATCTTGGTCAGAATTGTTTATATTGTCTATTCATTTGCTGTGGTGTTCTGCATCCACTTCCGGCCATGTACAGTAGAACCTGTCTTGAGAGACCGCCCTTTGGGCCACACAAAAGTGGTCTCTCAAGACAGGTGGTCTCTCATAACAGGTTTCAGTTTTTCTCAAGTCAGTGAATAACCAACCACAAAATTCAGAAATAGAGAAGAATGGATTTTTGTAATTACTCTGTAGTTGTTCTTTTTATGAAGTTTTTGTAACAAATTGAAATGGACTGTTATAAAAATTATAAAAATAAATTAGTGTTGAAAATCTTCATTGAAGATTTTCAACACTAATTTATTTTTATAATTTTTATAACAGTCCATTTCAATTTGTTACAAAAAGATTTTCAACACAAATTTATTTTTATTCCTATCTGTCACATTTCAGGTATGTATGAAATAGTTTATTCAGCAATAATCCTAATCTTTTCACAGGGGTCTTATAAAAACATCTCAATCTTTAATGAGTTAGCAATTGAAACCCAATTAAGAGGTTTTAATACTTTTAATTGTGTTAGTATAACACAATGGATTTTCCGATTCAAGAAAAGGTAAGAAGTTTTTGTCATGGTTTCAGTCTTCAAAGGGGCGGTCTCTCAAGACAGGTCAATTATGGCATAAAAATACAAGTTGGTACCAGGTTACAGTGGTCTCTCAAGACAGGTGGTCTCTCAAGACAGGTGGTCTCCCATAGCAGGTCCATTATAGAGTAAAACCAATCGGTGCCTGGCAGATGTGGTCTCTCAAGACAGGTGGTCTCTCAAGACAGTGGTCTCTCAAGACAGGTTTTACTGTAGTAGCTATCAATCAAACTTGAGGTATTTTATGAATTTGTCCTGTGCATTGTGTGACACTGAATGGAGGTTATGATGTATAGAACACGAAAAATATATGCAATCAACTTACCAAGTTCCTGGAAGTCTGCTACTGTATTCGTACCAGAACTGATAATAAAATAATATTCCAGGAGAACAACTCATGGCCAAATGTGCTGCAGATATCCACGAACAGAGCTAGGAAATCAAAATTCTTCAAAATGTAGCTACAACTCTGTGGGGATAAATTCCAAAACTCACAGCTTTGTTTTCATTGTATGTTTGTTTATATTTTGGTCAAGGTCATCAGGGCCAAAAAAGCATCGATATACAACGCCATCTAAAATCATATAAGGAGAAAGATCACCTTCATATTATTACATGGAGATTACACAGTTGCCATATTACTTACAAGTTATGACACCTGTTTCAATTTCTAAAAATTACGTGATTGTTTTTTAATGAAAATTTGTGGAATTGCGTGATATGCACATGTCCATCGACGATGGAACCCATCTTTAATAAAAATGCAGACCTTGTTTTGTCCTTTCCCCAAATGCTGTCCTCTTGCTGCATCGTAAAGTGTTTTGAATGCCTAGCTTTGTTCATAGGGAGTGTGATGGCTCAACGGTAGACTGTTGGACTTCTGTGCTAGAGGTCCCGAGTTCGCCCCCCGTCTGGGACGATCCGCGTTGTGCCCTTGGGCAAGGCACTTTATACCGGTTGCCTACATGGGGGCATGATGATGCTGTGTACTAAGGCTAACTGCATGTTGATGGTGCACATGTCTTCAACCACTGTAACCCTGCTTGAGAGGAGCTTGAACAGAGTTAGAATGTTGAGGAGCTGACAGTTGCTCATTGAGGCTCGGTGGTTCTCTCCAAGTACTCCGGCTTCCTCAAACTGTAAAACTGTCATGGTCACGATTTTCCATTATGCATAAGTATGTGACATTAAACACCAATAAATAAATAAATATAAATAAACTTTTTTCATGGATATCTGTAGCATATTTGTTCACAAGTTGTTCTCCTGAAATATTATCTTATTATCAGCTCTGGTGTGAGTACAGTAGCAGACTTCAATGAACCATTGGTGCCTGCTGTCAACTCAGTGAGTTGATTGTATATATATTCCGTGTTCTACAGTAGAACCTGTCTTGAGAGACTGCCCTTTGGGCCACACAAAAGTAGTCTCTCAAGACAGGTGGTCTCTCATAACAGGTTTCAAGTTTTCTCAAGTCAGTGAATAACCAACCACAAAATTCAGAAATAGAGAAGAATGGATTTTTGTAATTACTTTATAGTTGTTCTTTTTTATGAAGTTTTTGTAACAAATTGAAATGGACTGTTATAAAAATTATAAAAATAAATTAGTGTTGAAAATCTTCATTTATGTGGGCAATCAAGATTAAATGTCTTACCCGAGGACACAATACAGCTACCTGTTTAGGTAACAGAGACAGCCTGAGGCAGATTATACTTGCCAGTGATGGCCATCGCTCAATATCATCTCTGAAGTGGCAGACTATACTTGCCTGAAAATCCAAATTGACTGCACCCTCGGGGAGAGGTAGTACCTTTGTGAGAGGACCCAACCTCTCACACTGGTCCTCACCCGAGGGTTCAACCGCCATCAGTCAAAGAGACCTTCACGCTGCAACCGGTGACACCTGCCGAGTACCTGAACCTGTTCCTCCTTCAACACGAGTAGACATGTGGAAATTAATCATTTACAGCCAATGAGGGTCGAAAGGGGCTTGCTCCCCATACCGTCCCTTGCGCGCCTTCGACGCGTTAAACCATTCCATTCGGTCACAGTGGTCTCTCAAGACAGGTGCTTTCTCAAGACAGGTGGTTTCCCATAGCAGGTCCATTATAGAGTAAAACCAATCGGTGCCTGGCAGATGTGGTCTCTCAATACAGTGGTCTCTCAAGACAGGTTTTACTGTATATAGTCTTCACAACCTTCATTTTCATATATAATTTGTGTTTTTTTAACTTGAATTCATGGAATATCCGAGATGGGAATTTCAAAGTAAACAAATTTCCCTTTCACGTATATAGCACCTTAAAATAATAATAATAAATGAACGTTTTCCAACCTGTTTCAATTATTATTATTTTAAAGAAGTACAGTACATGGGGAGTGTATTGTCACTAAATCACCCACAGAGTAATTGCAAATTTGTTGCAAAGCATAACCATCACAAGGAAAGTTCCAGCCAATGGACCTCCGGGTTAAACCCGGAGGTCCATTGACTGAAACATTGCTTGTGTTTTTTGTCCATAATTACCGAATTTGAAAAGGATACTTTGGGTGATAACTCCACTACATGAGTGATTTAGTTACAATCCACTCTCCACGTACTGTATACTGAGTTAGGTTTAAATTTTGTATTGACGGTCACTGACCCAGGAACGCTGTCAGAAAATTTTCAATCATCAAATGCATCCTCTGGAGACCGGATTTTGCAAATGTCAGACTTCTTATTTTCAGGCCTGATTCTAGCCCCATCATATCAGTTAATTTTGAGATCCTAGCTTCAGGCCTATATCTTACCCATGCAAAAAAGGTACAAATTTTCAAATAGTTTGTAATAAGTTTCGAATCCCAAAATCTAAAATTCATTTCAGCATGCATGTCAAAACATTTTATACAACATGATTGTGGTAACAGTTCCATCTGAATTCATTACATATAATCATGGACATTGATTGAAACCACAAACTCATTAGCACTGAAAGATGCTAGTGACACTGGGTAATCACATGCCACATCGTCCTGTTGGATTTTCATATAATTTTCATTGGTTTCTTGGATCGGAATAACTATGAAGACATAAATAATCTGTGAATGACATTTGCAGCATAGCTTGTATGTTGAAGAAAATGATAAGCCCCCACAAAGTAGATCTTCTGTTTCTCGGGCCATTTTTAGCTTAACTTGGCAAAGTCAAGATAAGCTACAGTAAAACCTGTCTTGAGAGACCACTGTCTTGAGAGACCACATCTGCCAGGCACCGATTGGTTTTACTCTATAATGGACCTGCTATGGGAGACCACCTGTCTTGAGAGACCACCTGTCTTGAGAGACCACTGTGACCTGGTACCAACTTGTATTTTTATGCCATAATGGACCTGTCTTGAGAGAACGCCCCTTTGAAGACTGAAACCATGACAAAAACTTTTTACCTGTTCTGGAATTGGAAAATCCATTGTGGTAAAACTAACATAATTAAAAGTATTAAAAGCTCTTAATTGGGTTCCAATTGCTAACTCATAAAAGATTGAGATGTTTTTATAAGACCCCTGTGAAAAGATTAGGATTATTAGGATTATTGCTGAATAAACAATTTCATACATACCTGAAATGTGACAGATAGGAATAAAATAAATTTGTGTTGAAAATCTTTTTGTAACAAATTGAAATGGACTGTTATAAAAATTATAAAAATAAATTAGTGTTGAAAATCTTCAATGAAGATTTTCAACACTAATTTATTTTTATAATTTTTATAACAGTCCATTTCAATTTGTTACAAAAACTTCATACAAAAGAACAACTACAAAGTAATTACAAAAATCCATTCTTCTCCATTTCTGAATTTTGTGGTTGGTTATTCACTGACTTGAGAAAACCTGAAACCTGAAACCTGTTATGAGAGACCACCTGTCTTGAGAGACCACTTTTGTGTGGCCCAAAGGGCGGTCTCTCAAGACAGGTTCTACTGTAAATAAATTATTGGTGTTGAACAATTTTTTTACTCTTGGATATCAAGCCATCTTTCACACTGACTTTTTCAATGTGCAGTTGTTTTTTTAACACCACAAACATGAGCAGAAGACAATTTTGGAAAAAATCTGTTTAAAAAGGAAACAGAAAAAAATTCAAGTGTGGGTGGAAGATAAACTGGGAGGGGTGGGGTGGGTAAACTATTTATTTATTTATTTATTTATTTGGGTTTAATGACACTTTCAACAGCCAGGGTGACCTCATGTCAGACAGTTTTACGGATGGAGGAAGCCAGAGTACTCTGAAAGAACCATCAGGCAAAGACAAGCAACTGCCACACTCCCCAGCGTTCTATGCAAAAAGAGTTTTAGCATTGGTTAACCCTTTACCCAATGAATCGCCCACATCCGCCCATGTAATATGCAAATTCAGCAGTTGAAAAAATATTATTTTTCAAAAGAATTCAACAAAACCATATCATGTGACCTCTCGTTGGAACGAGCTCATCAAGCTCGTTCCAACGAGGGGTCACATGATATGGTTTTGTTGAATTTTTTGACTTTAAAAGTGCCTTGTCCAAGGACACAATGCAGAGAAACCAGGTGGAGATTGAACCTTTCGGTTTGAAGTCTTAGATGCTTCCACAGATCCACTATGCTCTCAAATAAACTAGGCGTTGGGAGAGGGGGGAGATGTATAGGTGCAGACATCATAGCACACTGGGAAAGTCTCAGATTGTGCTTGAAAATTCTCAAGAAAAGTTCTTGAAAGTCCTAGAATTTTCTTCAGTCAGGAGAATATCAACCCTGTGTTTGGCAATGGGTTGAAATACTAGAGAGAATATTGGTTTTGTGCATTCAGTAATCTTCAAAAAGAACAAAAGACTACAGGAAGCAAAAGCTGAACCATTGTTAGACATAACGTAGGAAATGCTTTGTATCCTATTGTAGTCATTTCCCTTGAAAACTTTTCATCGTTGGATTCCATTAAATTCATGATAATTAACTTGCTGCATTTCATCAGTGTTGAGTTCCAATT
Source organism: Pictodentalium vernedei (assembly GCA_031216915.1). Classification (NCBI taxonomy): domain Eukaryota; kingdom Metazoa; phylum Mollusca; class Scaphopoda; order Dentaliida; family Dentaliidae; genus Pictodentalium; species Pictodentalium vernedei. Next base: position 725,538,318 of record CM062295.1, read on the forward strand.
CAAACAATTGTCCTGAAAAAGAAAATCAATGCAAACTCGCATTGAAAATACCTTTTACAAATTATTTTCATTCAATCGATACAGCAGTGCAAGAAAAAACATTTCTCGCTTTGAACATAAAATTGATTTTATACCTTCAGTTTTGTTGTCTCTCCTATATTCCGGGGGCCATTTTTTAATTAACTCCTTACGTATCACCATTTTTCGACAACTGTACAAATATCAGTCTCTAAATAACCGTCTAATTTAATTTTTTCACCACAACAGAGGTTAAAATGGGTGCTGGATTGAACTTGATGCAGAGATGTTTCTTCATAATTATATTGGGAATGGATCCTGGGCCTATACCTTTGGAAAAGTAACTGCCTTACACAACCAAAATGTGAATAATAATAATAATAACACTTTGGCCGGCCAATGATTTGTCATGGTTTTTTCAGGTGAGAAGGCCTTAATTAGCCCTGTGCTCCCAAACTCCTTCTTATCCCCATGCCTCTTCTCTCCACCCAACACTCTAAGGCAAACTGCTTGATGACATCCCGTACCCATTTCTTTCCAGTCTCTCCGATAAGCATACTAACCCTCTCCTTTGTGTCACCCACTAACCATATGCCCTTCATTCTCCCATCCCATTTCCCCATCATATTTCTAGTGAATCTTATTCTGTTTGACTGGTATTTTGGACGTTCTAATAGAAAGTGTTTGAGGGTCTCCACTATGCCTAAATTATACATTTGGCACTCCTTTCCATTGTCTTTCCCAGTTTTTCCCCTAAGCCCCAGCAACTGCAACTTCATCTAGAGAAATAGTCCCCTCACCTCTCCAAGGTGCCATCAAGGTACTCTTCAAAACCTTGCTTCTCTTTATCACGCAGATCTCCCAAAAACCTCTTTGCTTTGACCCCCTCTTGCCAAATTAGGTTACAATCCTCCATGACTCATTCTCAGATGATTTTTTTACCCTGGGCTGTGCTTCCTTCTAAGTCCAAGATCTCTATTTGCTTTAGGAAGTTGTGAAACATGTATATGTTAACTTACATGAGTGCTGGTTAATAGGCTGGTGTGCACTTTGGCTTGTAATGTTTTCATAAGGGATATCCTTTCTTTACTCCCCGCCGGAACCCCGGGAAGTGAAGCAGTGCCTGTTCACTGCGGTAAACAGGCTCTGTTTTACTGGTAAAATAGGACCCAGTCACCAATGCTTGGGAGGTGCAAACCCTCTCAAAAATGGGCAACATGGCTTATTAACGCTCACCCCTGGTCTTGACTTGATACTCATGTTTTGGTCATGATTAGCCATTGTGCAATATATGTGACCTTAAACACCAATAAATAAATAAATAATCCTTTCTTCACAAATCTGTCCTACAGGTATGAAATTGTAATTGCTCACTTGCTCAAGCTGGTGACATAAGGTGTGAACACTACCAACGATGACTATTGTTTCACGACTAATTTAGTTTTGTTTTATCATTGGAAGTCTAAAAAAAAACCAAGCTGAGTGAACATACATACAAATACCAGCAAAATGAACTGGTTGAGTGCTGCTGGAAGCCACTATCACGGCACTACAGTAAAACCTGTCTTGAGAGACCACTGTCTTGAGAGACCACCTGTCTTGAGAGACCACATCTGCCAGGCACCGATTGGTTTTACTCTATAATGGACCTGCTATGGGAGACCACCTGTCTTGAGAGACCACCTGTCTTGAGAGAACACTGTAACCTGGTACCAACTTGTATTTTTATGCCATAATTGACCTGTCTTGAGAGACCGCCCCTTTGAAGACTGAAACCATGACAAAAACTTCTTACCTTTTCTTGAATCGAAAAATCCATTGTGTTATACTAACACAATTAAAAGTATTAAAACCTCTTAATTGGGTTTCAATTGCTAACTCATTAAAGATTTAGATGTTTTTATAAGACCCCTGTGAAAAGATTAGGATTATTGCTGAATAAACTATTTCATACATACCTGAAATGTGACAGATAGGAATAAAAATAAATTTGTGTTGAAAATCTTTTTGTAACAAATTGAAATGGACTGTTATAAAAATTATAAAAATAAATTAGTGTTGAAAATCTTCAATGAAGATTTTCAACACTAATTTATTTTTATAATTTTTATAACAGTCCATTTCAATTTGTTACAAAAACTTCATAAAAAAGAACAACTACACTAATTACAAAAATCCATTCTTCTCTATTTCTGAATTTTGTGGTTGGTTATTCACTGACTTGAGAAAAACTGAAACCTGTTATGAGAGACCACCTGTCTTGAGAGACCACTTTTGTGTGGCCCAAAGGACGGTCTCTCAAGACAGGTTCTACTGTACTGAAATAAAATAAAATGAAGTTTATTCAACAAAATACCAAATTTACAAGTTACTTTTGTACAGAGAGTTTTGTAATAATTAGAATACAATGATAAATTGTGGGGAGACAACATAGCCACATTGGCTGTCTTCCTGTTGCCCCCAGGAAGTGAAAAAGACTACACAGAAATCACTACACAGAAATGGAGTAGACTGGATATTATTGTTCATAGGTACCACTGCCTATGGCCCAGCTATTGAATAAATGGAGAGAGTAAGGAAGACCTCGAATCTACGTGATGGCCCATTCCCAGTCGACTCGGAAGACTGCTCCCAATACGCTCAAGTTCAATTTGACGGTAGACTGCAAATTTGAATCAATAAGATTAAGCGTAAGATGATGGGTCAAGACATGATTGGAGATTAATTCGAGGTCTGGTTGGATGAGATAACTGGAGAAGTCATCGGCATGGGCTGACAATTGTGTCATAAGAATATGTGTGTTTTCGTCTTGACAGAGAAGCCTTGCTAGAATGCCCTTTCTCCCACTGGCACATAGAGCTCTCTCTCTCTGTCTCTGTCTCTCTCTCTATCACTCTCTCTCTATCTCTCTCTCTCTCTCTGTCTCTGTCTCTCTCTCTCATATTCATATTCACATGAATGAAGGATCCCACAATGGAGTGTGGCGACGTACGTGTATCAATGAGGATACATATGAAACGAACAGTTAACATGTGAAGAGTAGCTTGCTGAGCATTCATTAGTAAGTTGTTTCTTGAAAACATGTCTGGAAGGTAGGGCCCGTAGGTTAGCGTCAATTCCATTCCAAATGAAATGGAGAGAGTAAGGAAGACCTCGACCTCGGGGAGACGACTTACATAAGCTGTAAGCTTTCTGTCGAATCCCTTTTCTACTCAGAAACCTGTTTTCTTATATTTATTGCCTTTCTGTATACTACTGTATCATGTACATTGACGATTTACTTCTTTGAACAATTATTGTGAAGTGTATACATTGAAACAAATGCTTTAATAAATACTGTTTAAACTAAATCTTTGGGAAGCTATGTTTTAGCAGTTTAGCAGAGAATTGGGTTCTAGCTCTCAGCGATTGTATCATGCCAACTTGTCTTGTTTGGAGTCCAGATGAAGTGTGTACACTAAGAAATGTTTCAAATGAGTCGGGCAACCTATCGTTTTTCCAGTCGTGCATGAATAGAGAGACATTCACTTTGTACAGATCGTTAAATTTTAGAATATTATTATCCTTGAATAGGGGATTAGTATGACTATTAAACTTTTTACAGCTAATTATTCGCATTGCGCGTTTCTGTAGAGAGTATATTTTACTGCAGGATGGACCATGCCCCCAAATTTGGATTGCATACAGTAAGTGACCATGAACTAATGTATAATACAATAATTTCAATAACTTCTTGGGGAGAACATTTTTTACTTTATTCAAACAATAGATTGCACTTGACATCTTGGAACATACTGTGGATATGTGGTACTTAAAACTGAGGTTTTCGTTAAGGTAAACGCCTAAGAACTTAGCGACTTTTTCTTGTTGGGAGTTACCTATGGGTGAAAGCTTGGTATTGTTAAGAAAAATATTTAGTAAGTCAGATTTGTTCAGACTATTCGGTGGGTGTAGCTTAATATATTTACATTTACTGGCGTTCACTTGGAGTTTGTTGCAACAGCACCAGTTGAATATTTTTTTCAGCTCTGTATTAACTGTAGTCTCCAGGGTATTCAGGTCGTGTTCAGCTGGGTTGTGTCGTCGGCAAATGATAACAGGTTAAGGACAGTGGAGTATCTCATATCATTCACGTAAATTAAGAAGAGGATGGGCCCCAACACAGACCCCTGGGGGACCCCACAAGTGACATATCGGTTTGGGGATCGATTTGAGTTATATTCCACATACTGTTCTCTGCCTGTTAAGTAACTTTGGAACCAAAGCTTACTAATCCCTCTTATTCCGTAGAATTCCATTTTGCTAAGTAAAATTTCGTGACTAATGGAGTCAAATGCCTTAGACAAATCAAGGAAGATGGCTAGAGTAGAGTCTTTTGTACGCTTGTCGTTGCATTCAGCGACATATTGCAAAAGGTGCATGATTGGGTGAAGAGTGGAATGATTTTTGCGAAAACCGTACTGATGTTCGTACAGTATATGAAAATCACTGAGAAAATTAGTGAGTCTCCAGTTCATTATTTTCTCCAGAAGTTTCTAAAAAGCCGGTAACAAACTAATTGGTCTGTAATTACCTAGCTCACGGGAATTACCCCCTTTGAAAATTGGTATCACCTTTGCTATTTTCATTTTATCAGGGACTTTACCTTGTATAAATGACTTATTGAATATATAGACCAGGGGTTTCGCGATCTCACAAATTGCCTCTTTCATTATTTTTTGTAGATAGATTGAAAGCGTCGGTACTCACTTTCCCTTTCAATTGTCCGGCTGTCAGTATGATCTCTTGCTCGTTTGTTGGAGTAATAAAAAAGGAATCCGGGTAATTTCCATTCATGAAGTCACCGAAGTTGTTATCGGAGGTGGAGACGTTATCGTTAATAATCAGACCAATTTCTGAGAAGTAATCCTTAAAACTGGAGGCGATTTTATTGGCATTAGATATTTCAACATTATATGCTAGGTGGGAGTGTCGCCGTTGATTTTGATTTGTTGATTAAGGTACAAAGTATTTGCCATGTTTTTTTTTTAGTCGTGTCTATTTGTTTCTATGATGTCATTGTAGTATGTAGCCTTTCTTTGTCTCTTTAATTGATTAAAAATCGAGGAGTACGTTTTATATTTGTTGATGTTAATTTCCGTGGGTTTTCTCAGTTTGACTAGGTAAAATTTATTTTTAGTTTGAGAGGACTGTAACAGACCCGATGTCATCCAGGTCTTTATGAGCTTTTTGGGTAAATTCAAGCTTCTCAGAAGAAATGCCGATTCGAATGTGTCAAGGTAGATATCCAAAAATGTTTTGTATGCTGCATTGGCACACGCACAGTTATAATATAATGCTCAGTTATTCTGGTTGGTTTTGTTATTACAGGCATGAATCCGTCACTAAACATACTATCTACGTTAGTTTTGCCGTGATTATCAAAATTCAGCAAATCTATGTTAAAATCACCCAGTAAGAAAGCCCTGCTGTGCTCTGAGTTGATTTTGGTGAGAATGTCGCTTATGGAAGAGACAAACACGTCAATATCAGCTAGAGGTGCAGTGTTTGGCCTGTATATACATTCAACAATGAGTTTTTGCGCCCTGGATTGATTTCTGTGAAAATAGTTTCAATGACATTCGGAATGAAGATCGCCAGATCGGGTCTCAGTCTGAACGAAACATTCTCAGAAATAAAAAGATCCACGCCGCCTCTGCTGTCGTTTGAACTAGGGTGGGTCTTGTAGACAATTGGGTGGTAGCCATCAGTTTTGTAATTGAGATGCTCGTGTAGTTTGAAGATTTCTGTTAGACCAATTACGTTGAATATATTCTTGCCCTGCTGGATATCACAGAGGAAGTTGGTGAAAGAGTCCCAGTTAGCCCTAAGGCTTCTACAGTTTAGACTAAGAAGGGTTACATTTTTATCCTGTCTGTGGAAATTTTGTCAGAAGTTGGAAGGGGAAAAATAATTGCATGATTGACCATGCATGGTGAAAGGGGACTCTGAATGATCGTCCTGCAAAAAACTCATCGAGTGATTATACTTAGATGCAAGATTGTATCGGTCATCACTCTGTATCTCATCCAACGATATCTTATCATTCGCCATGAGTGCGCTTCATGTAAACTAGAAAGATGTGGACCATAAGCAGTAGTCGGATAACAGCTGTAAAAGTTGTGTAGTTAAAATTTGAATAAAGCATATTTGGTGTAAACATATTCAGCTTGTGACAGCTGAGCATAGGTTAATGTATAAATTATAACTATATTGCGTCGTGGTGGAGAACTGTATTACAAAGGTGTCTCATATATACATATTGTCCACGGGGTTAATAACGGGGTGTATGGGCTTTTCGGCTTGACCTTTTGCAAAGGGATAACACACGACCAGTGTTGATAAACATACATAGTTATTCAAGGCGAGATATGGTTTGTGTGCACCTCAAATGTTCTTTTCTGAACGCTGTCAACACATTCAGGGAACCATCAGGTCGAAATAAGTTTCTGAAGAAATAAATACTTGATGATGAATTAATTTTTGTTGATAAACATACATAGTTATTCAAGGCGAGATGAGGTTTGTGTGCACATCAAATGCTCTTTTCTGAATGCTATCAACACATTCATGGAACAATCAGGTCGAAATGAGTTTCTGAAGAAACAAATACTGGATGATGGATTAATTTCGAGACCAAGCGAATTAAGTGTTGTCAAGCTCCGCTGGGTAATTAAGTTATTGTGTCCTGAGAACGCGAGGATGACCCAGACAGGTTGCTTCACAAGGTCACTATAGTCAGTTGTCCAGTGTTTACAAATTTGGGAGACACATCTATCACCTCAAGCTTCACTGGCTGAAACAATTACTTGGTAGTGGAGGCATTGGGGAGACCAACCTCATCTAAAAGCCGGTTATATACAGCAAAATGAACTGGTTGAGTGCTGGATGCCACTATCATGGCACTACTGAAAAGTCCTGATAGCCTTTTTAGTGACTTGGCACCATGTTCATTAGCTGTCTGTTTGTGCAAAATTGCTTCATTACAATTCATTGGAGAGTACCAGCAGGCACTCTCCAATAAATTGTAACAAAACAATTATTTATGAACAAATTCTTATTTATGAACAAATTCTTACTAAAATAGGGCCCCCATTGCTGCTAGCATGGTATCCTTGAAAAAAATAGTCATGTTACAAATCACCTTTAAAAAATAATTTAGAACTCTACCTGTTAAGAATATAATATAATATTCATGTAATATAAATGTTATTTTGAGAATTAGGTAATCTGTAGAATTGTGCATAATTTTTCAGGAAATCTATAGATGACATAACAGAATCAGTAATCTATAGATTACATAATGGAATTGGGAAATTATAATTTACATAATAGAATCGGGGAATCGGTAGATTACTGGTACATGACAGAATCAGGGAATCTGTAGATTTCTTGACAGATTCAAGGAATCTATAGATTACATGACAGAATCAGGGAGTCAATAGAATATGTGACAGAATCAGGGAATCTATAGATTACATGGCAGAATCAGTAATCTATAGATTACATAATGGAATTTGGGAAATTATAGATTACATAATAATCGGGGAATCGGTAGATTACCGGTACATGGCAGAATCAGGGAATCTGTAGACTTCATGACAGATTCAAGGAATCTATAGATTACATGACAGAATCAGGGAATCTATTGATTACATGAAAGAATCAGAGAATCTATAGATTGCATAATGGAATCGGAATCTGTAGATTACATGGCAGAATCAGGGAATCTATTGATTACATGACAGAATCTGGGAATCTATAAATTACATGACAGAATCAGGGGATATATAGATTACATGGTGGAATCAGGGCATCTATAGATTACATGACAGAATCAGATAATCTATGGAATATGTGACAGAATCGGGGAATCTATAGATCACATGGTGGAATCAGGGAATCTATAGATTACATGACAGAATCAGGGAATCTATAGATTAGGCAACAGAATTGGAATCTATAGATTACATGACAGAATCAGGGAATCTATAGATTACATGGTGGACTCAGGGCACCTATAGATTTTTATGGCAGAATCAGATAATCTATAGAATATTTGACAGAATCAGGGGAATCTATAGATTACATGACAGAATCAGGGAATCTATAGATTACATGACAGAATCAGGGATTCTGTAGATTACATGACAGAATCAGGGAATCGATTGATTACATGACAGAATCAGGGAATCTATAGATTACATGACAGAATCAGGGAATCTATAGATTACATGACAGAATCAGGGAATCTGTAGATTACATGACAGAATCAGGGAATCGATTGATTACATGACAGAATCAGGGAATCTGTAGATTACATGACAGAATCAGGGAATCTGTAGATTACATGACAGAATCGGGGAATCTATAGATTCCCTGACAGAATCAGGGAATCTATAGATTACATGACAGAATCAGGGAATCTATAGATTACATGACAGAATCAGGGAATCTATAGATTACATGGTGGAATCAGGGAATCTATTGATTACATGACATAATCGGGGAATCTATAGATTACATGACAGAATCAGGGAATCTGTAGATTACATGACAGAATCAGGGAATTGATTGATTACATGACAGAATCAGGGAATCTGTAGATTACATGACAGAATCAGGGAATCTATAGATTACATGACAGAATCAGGGAATCTATAGATTACATGACAGAATCAGGGAATCGATTGATTACATGACAGAATCAGGGAATCTATAGATTACATGACAGAATCAGGGAATCGATTGATTACATGACAGAATCAGGGAATCTATAGATTACATGACAGAATCAGGGAATCTATAGATTACATGACAGAAGCAGAGAATCTATAGATTACATGACAGAATCAGGGAATCGATTGATTACATGACAGAATCAGGGAATCTATAGATTACATGACAGAATCAGGGAATCTATAGATTACATGACAGAAGCAGGGAATTGATTGATTACATGACAGAATCAGGGAATCTATAGATTACATGACAGAATCAAGGAATCTATAGATTACATGACAGAATCAGGGAATCTATAGATTACATGACAGAATTGGAATCTATAGATTACATGGTGGAATCAGGGAATCTATAGATTACATGACAGAAGCAGAGAATCTATAGATTACATGACAGAATCAGGGAATCTATAGATTACATGACAGAATCAGGGAATCTATAGATTACATGACAGAATCAGGGAATCTATAGATTACATGGTGGAATCAGGGCACCTATTGATTTTTATGGCAGAATCAGATAATCTATAGAATATTTGACAGAATCAGGGAATCTATAGATTACATGACAGAATCAGGGAATCTATAGATTACATGACAGAATAAGGGAATCGATTGATTACATGACAGAATCAGGGAATCTATAGATTACATGACAGAATCAGGGAATCTGTAGATTACATGACAGAATCAGGGAATCTGTAGATTACATGACAGAATCAGGGAATCGATTGATTACATGGCAGAATCAGGGAATCTGTAGATTACATGACAGAATCAGGGAATCTATAGATTACATGACAGAATCAGGGAATCGATTGATTACATGACAGAATCAGGGAATCTGTAGATTACATGACAGAATCAGGGAATCTATAGATTACATGGTGGAATCAGGGAATCTATATATTACATGACAGAATCAGGGAATCTATTGATAACATGGTGGAATCAGGGCACCTAGAGATTTTTATGGCAGAATCAGATAATCTATAAAATATTTGACAGAATCAGGGAATCTGTAGATTACATGACAGAATCAGGGAATCTGTAGATTACATGACAGAATCAGGGAATCTATAGATTACATGACAGAATTGGGGAATCTATAGATTACATGGTGGAATCAGGGAATCTATTGATAACATGACAGAATCAGGGAATCTATTGATAACATGACAGAATCAACAAATCTATAGATTACATAATGGAATCAGGGAATCTATAGATTACGTGACAGAAGCAGGGAATCTATAGATTATCTGGGAATTTCAGGTAATATGCAGATTAACTTACTCTACAGATTCCCTGTAACATATATATGTGATGGGAGGGTATATTGAGAAGCCTATGAGTTTGATGTTTTGCCATGCAGAAAGCATTCTTGAATGCTTCTCAATAGCCCTGGTTAATTTAGATTAATTTGCTTCTAAAATAAATATTGTTTAAACTGATTTATGTTCATTAAAATAGTTCGAAATACAGACTAATCAATAAGTTTGCATGTTGTAATTAAGGAAGCTCTGTTCACACAATAACTTAAACTGTCTTTGTGTTAATTGCGCTCCCCTAATTAAAACGTGTGAAATCCAGTCGTTTGGCATTTGTCTCAACAAGTCTTGATGACCCATTGTCAAACAGTGTGGCAAGATAGTTTAATTAGCACCTATCACAGTAAATTGAGATAAGCCACTAGTCACTTTTCATTACCAATAGAAACAGTGAATCTAGTTTAGTATATAAGGCCCTACACAGATATTTGAAGTAGCATTCACCTTGACTACTGTGGAATTACCTGCTAGACTAGAGAAAGCCATATCAACTTTGGACGTCTCTTGCCCTATCTCCTGGACTATCCAGGAAATAGGCATGAACGTCCATCTGAAACTGGAATTCAAAGTTGATGAGAAGACCATAACACCACCCTCCTCGATGAGAGGTAGCACCTTTGGTGAGAGGATCCCCTCTCACACTAGTCCTCACCCAAGGGGGCATGGAGGTCCTGAGAAGAGTGTAAAGAAGAAAAGAAAGAAGAGCCTGTCAACCAAGCGTAGGGATACCCAACGCTTGGAGGCTTTCCTGGATAAGAAGAAAGAGGAGAGTGAGGGGGTGGAGGTTCCAGAGGCAGCCACCAGTTCCCCTCCTAATCCCGCAGGTACACCCAATCAGCTACCGGCTTCCCAGCCGGTTCAGTTGGATGAGGAACATCCAGTGGAGATTGAGGAGGAACTGGAAGTTGCTCTTTTGCCACCTGCCACCCCTCACTCCGATCTTCCTTTACTTCCGGACAGCCCGGGCAAGGGTAGAACACCAATTCAGCCACCAGAGACCTCAGGAACACGCACAGAAAAGATCACGAGGGAAGTCAACAAAATCATGGCCGAGTCCCAAGAATTTAAAAAAAGTCGGCTGAAATTTCCAGAATGGCTCAGGAATGGCTAGACAAGAGAAAACAACAAAATCAAGAAACAACCTTAACTCCATCACAGCCACCTCCTAAAAAGAAGACCCGCAGGAAACACAAACACGGATAAGCTGCTTCCTTCTCTTCTCCTTTAACACGCTCAGACAAGTCATGATTAATAGTATACAGCTAACGAGGGTCGAAAGTGGCTTGCCCCACACCATCCCTGCATGCCTTCCGTGCGCTAAAACCATTTCGTTTCTGAAGTAGAATCGCAGAGAGCTCAAGAGATACATGATGAAGCTAAAGTAGTGTTAATATTTGTTTTGTGTGATAAGTGGTCGGTTTCAGTGCTATCATTTGGATAACAGGATATCAAGGTAATATTGGCTTGAAGAAGCCGGACAATTGACGCTAAGTAGTACAGTGGAACCCTGTTATTTGAATAGCCACTTTGCCAATGAAAATTATTCAACTAACAGGAGTATTCAATTAACAGGGATTGTGTCACTTTCCTGTATTCTAGAGATAAACTTAGCATTTATTCTATTATATCTTGTTTGACAGATCTCCATGAGCTGTGTCAAACAAGATATAATAGAATAAATGCCTGTATTGGATGAAGTGAGGCCAAAAAGGTTGATAAGTAAGGGGAATTTGGTGCGTGTCACAGTAATTTTTTTGACATATTACAAAAATTTATATACAATTAACAGGAGTTTACTCTACAACCCATAGGCAATAAACAGATCAAATTTGTACTGAAGGTATGGTAAATGGTTTTGTGTTTGAAAATTATATTCAATTAACAGGGATATACAATTAAGAGATATCCAATTAAGTGGGCTCCACTGTATTAGTATTAGTATATTATAATGATATTTGTAACGACTATGCGAGATAGTAAAGATCGTTAGCTATTTGTTATTGTGGTTTAAGGGCACAATTTGGTTTTATCAATTTAAATTTTGCCCTAATTATTCAGAATTTTTTTTAGTAAAAGCAGTTGTTTTTAGTCAAGGCTTGACTGTTATATAGGCAGCCCAGACTTTGCTAGAAATCATTGCTATGGTACTGTGACCTGCAGGTTTAAAACTACTACATGTCTGCACCTCGGAGATTTGCCTTATGACAATAAACTCTGCAAAGTTTAACCCTTTACCCAACGAATTGGCCGCATCCGCCCGCGTAATATGCAAATTCAGCAGTTGAAAAAATATTATTTTTCAAAAAATTTCAACAAAACCAGATCATGTGACCCCTCGATGGAACGAGCTCGTTGAGCTCGTTACAACGAGGGGTCACATGATATGGCTTTGTTGAAATATTTTGAAAAATGTGAAAAAATGATATTTAAAATAATAAATTTTGATATCGTCTGCGTTGGGTAAAGGGTTAACAGCCTTTATCTCTTGACCTACTGAGTATTTTTCCAGATATTTTTCATCAAATCTAGTCATGGCTGCTGTGATCTAAATGTAATGCAAGAAATCATTGGTGAAAAAATCCATTCAGTTTTCAGACAGAAAATATGATTAAATGTGCCCAAATTATACTTATTTCAATGACTGGAGATATCCTGGGTAGGAATATCTGCCAGCAGCATGCAAACAGTTACCGTATTTACTCTATGTATTGGGACACTCTATGATTTGGGACACACATTTTTTCCAGAAAACTATATTTTTTTTATGCTCCAAAGTTTGGGACATTCAGAAGAATTTGTTTCCAGTTGGCCCATCGCTAGTAGCAGACGACATTCATAAAAAAATTCTTGAGTAACTAAAAATTTTCATTTTTTGCTTCCAAAACATAGCTTATGATCCCTCATTGGATCGAGTGCAATGCGCTCGTTCCAATGAGGGATCATAAGCTATGTTTTGGAAGCACAAAATGAAAATATAAAAAAAAATTGGACGGCCTTTTTCGTATACAGTGATGGAAAATGAATCACACACAACTTTATTCAGCATCAAATCAAGACCAGGCTGTGTTCTTTCCCCATTTTCTAAGAATTGGGACACCTGTGAAAATAATTATTTTTAGCTGTCCCAATACATAGAGTAAATATGGTAACAGCTGAATTGATGGGAATTTACCATGAAAATGGGCATTATTTTGCTGATAGAATAATCAGACCATTCCTACACCTGGGGAGGCGGGAGGATCCATTATGATATATTGAAGTCTCAAACTTGTCTCTGGGCCACATATTGATTCATCTTTTGATATACCCAAAGATGAGGTCACTACTTCAATACACCATCTCAGAACCCTCAGGGTGGGGCTGATAATAATCTATATATATCACCCGAATAAAGGCATTATACCTTGTAAGGACAAGGTAATGTACAGTTCATATCATCAATTACTGATGACTCCGTTAACAGCATGTGCCCAATTAAATAAGAATTGTTGACAAATTTTGTTGATTGGTCTTGCTTTTATCTCCAGAATTATTACATGGTAATGATAGTTTAGGAAGTTGGTGGCACATTGCTACCTGTCGAGCGTGAATGAATTAATTTAGATCAAAGGGAAAGATTGTCATTTATGCTGAAATATTTTGCATAATGCATCAGAATATTGATTTTTAGGATGACTTGATTTGCAGAATGAATAATCTTTCATGCAAGAGAATTTGCTGATTTCATTTCTGAAATGCGGTATTAACGTTTTTAACTGGTTGTGTACTGGCAAGGTTCCCGCAGAGCCTTGGATTTAAAGAATGGACTTGAATTTGACTAAGGGCTGTTCAAGGCTTTGAAATCTTTGACAAAGGGTGAGGGACCTTTAAAAGCCTTGAATTTTCAAGAAATAGCAATGTCATTGATACAGTTAAATAATTGAGGTCTATTTTTCAAGGTTTATGGTAAATGTGTGCGAAATAGTGAATAAAGCAGTGCATTGTGTTAAGCATTGTCACTGGTTTCCTTTTGCAGAGCTATTCTGTTAATCTGCATTGCATGGGTGGTTGACTTATGTTTTAATAATTTTCCATCACATTGTCACTGATAGCTAGGACCAGGTGACACACACAAGGTGGAATTTGGTGTTCTGAAAAAAAAAGTCAAATATCATGAATACATAGTTTAACCCTTTACCCAACGCAGACGATATCAAAATTTATTATTTTAAATATCATTTTTTTAATTTTTTCAAAACATTTCAACAAAACCATATCACGTGACCCCTCGTTGGAACGCGTGCGACGAGCTCGTTCCAATGAGGGGTCACATGATATGGTTTTGTTGAAATTTTTTGAAAAATAATATTTTTTCAACTGCCGAATTTGGTTATTACGCGGGCGGATGCGGGCGATTCGTTGTGAAAGGGTTAATAATAATAATCAATCTCTTATCTCCAGCTTCTGAAAGTGATATATTATTTATTTATTATTATTATTTATTGGTGTTTAAGGTCACATACTTATGCACATTGGCTAATCGTGACAGTGACAGTTTTATGGGTGGAGGAAGCCGGAGTACCCGGAGAGAACCACCGAGCAACGACGAGCAGCTGTCAGCTTTCCAACATCATAACTCTGAACTCTGCACCGCAGCACAGGCAAGGTTAAATTGGTTGAAGACATGCGCACCATCGACGTGCAGTATGCCTCAGTACACAGCGTCATCGTGCCCCCATGTAGGCAATCGGGGTGAAGTGTCTTGCCCAAGGACACAACGCGGTTGCCGCAGGTGGGAGTCGAACCGAGGACCTCTCGGCTTGCAGCCTGCACCTCTACCAACTGAGCCACCGCGCCCCCGAAGTGATATATTGCGATCTATTTCCTGCTATATACTGACAGTGGCATCAGGGGTGAGGCAACAGGGTGGGATTAGGGGGTGTCTCAAACCTCCCTCCACCCACCCCCAATGCAGACAAAATTTTCAAAAGTTAGACATTTTTAGCCTCAAACTACCAACAATTGGAAAATGCATGCCCTACAGTAGCAGATTTTGTGGCATTTTATCTGTGGGTGTGACCGTTTCAACAGACATTTAGCTATTTTTTTAACCCTTTACCCAACGTAACGGCCAAATTTTAAAATAAACAAAATTCTCTTACTTATATAGCACCTTAAGGTGCTATATAAGTAATGGAATTTTATTTATTTTGAAATTTTCACCTCTGATATTCCTTAAATTCAAATTAAATATACACAAATTATACATCAAAATGAAGGTTGAGATGAATAGAACACGAAACACAGCTGGAAACTTCCTGGAAGTCTGCTACCATATTCATACCAGAACTGATAATTTAATAATATTTCATGAGAAGAACTTGTGGCCAAATGTGCTTCACATATCAAATAACAAAGCTAGTGTATACAAATTCTTCAAAACACAGCGACAGAGCTGCATGGGGATAAATTCCAAACTTGTCGCTTTTGTTTACGAAGTACATATGAATTTACGTTCGATTTCCGGTCAGTGTCATCGGACGGAAAAAGCATCGATATGCAATGCCGTCTAAAATCAAATAATGAGAAAGATCGCCTTAATACAGCATACTATTTTTATATAATAACAACACTTCGGCCGGCCGCTGATTTGTCGCGGTAGAGAATGCACAATTGCCATATTCTATGCAAGGTAGCATGACACAGGTTGAAATTTCTTAGAATTACAATTTTGTCTTTTGATGAAAATTTGTGGTATCAAGTGATTTGTGCATGTCCGCCATACATGGAATCAATTTCAATAAAAAATGCAGACAGTGTTGTCCTTTTCCCAAATGCAGTCATATCGCTGCATCCTAAAGTGTTTTGAATGTCCAGCTTTGTTTTTGGATGTATGAAGCACATTTGGCCACAAGTTGTTCTCCAGAAATATTATTGTATTATCAATTCTGGTATGAATATGGTAGCAGACTTCTAGGAACCAGTGGTGCCTGCTGTCAAATCTATGAGTTGATTACATGTGCTTCAGGTTCTATACATATCAACCTTCATTTTGGTGTATAATTTGTGTACATTTAATTTGCATTTAAGGAATATGAGAGGTGGGAATTTTAAAATAAACAAAATTCTTATACTTATATAGCACCTTAAAACCTCAAGCAGCTGGTGTCCTTTTCTCACTGCAAGCAAACTACTGTACTGTTATCAGTACTTTTCAGAATATATATACTACTCAAAGTTTGCGAAGCACCAAATATTTGACACATCATTGTGAAATTTGCTTGTGACATATTTGCGATATTTTTGGTGGATATGATTGAGGAATGTATTGAGATGGTCCCCAGTGTTTACATTAGCTCTCTTGACAGGCAGACCTTTCGTGACAGTCATGGAAAGCATGTACCCCTTGATTTTCATGATGTTTTCGTGTACTGTCTATATGTACATGACATGTGTAGGGTATTCAATCTTCATTTCAACACAAACCCTTGTGATTTAATGATTAAATATGGCAAATGCAAACGTAAGAAGACATTTGTCAGAAGCAGAAATGTGGCGGGCTGTAGGGATGGTGGAGCAAGGGGCTACCTACCCATTGTCAGGTTGGTGAAGCCCTTCGTGTGCACCATACGGTGATCACTAGAGCCTGGGCAAGATTTCTGCAGTATGGCACACCTGTAAGACGGCATGGTGGTGGCAGAGACAAGGCAACATCTGCAGCTGAAGACCATCATTCAGGCCCGTAGAAACTGCTATGCAACAGCAACCCAGCTTCGCAGTGACCTTCAGAATGCATCCGAAGTAAATGTTTCGATGCAGACTATCCGGGCAAGGTTGCACGATGGTAGTCTCCGAGAAGACCATATATTCGCATTCCGCTGTCCCAGAACCACTGCCAGGCACGATATAAATGGGCCATGGACCATGTTGGATGGACCAGAGAAGATTGGCGACCTGTCTTTTTTACAGATGAGTCAAGGTACTGCCTAGACCACACAGATAGGTGTTCTAGGGTATGGAGAAGACCAGGAGAGCGATTCCAAGCAGCCAACATTGCTGAGCATGACCGCTATGGTGGAGGGTCAATCATTGTCTGGGCAGCATCAGCTGGGATAGACATACAGAGCTCTGTGTCCTTGAATGTGGTACATTGACTGCTCAACGGTATATTGATGAGATCCTGGATGTCCAAGTCAGATTGTATGCAGGTGCAGTGGTAGATTCATTCTGATGGATGATAATGCCCTTCCTTATGTTGCCCATGCTGTCCGGGAGTACCAACATCCAATCGAACATGTCTGGAATGAGTTGCAACTTGCAATTTCAGCCCGTCCAGTCCAGCCAAGAAGTGTCCAGGAGCTTGGTGCCATGCTGGTCCAAGAATGGAACAACATCCCACAAATGACCAGTAATGGGTCTCATACTCGATATTTAAGCCATACCAGTTCGCTCCGTCAACTTTCTGTCATATTGAAAAATTTCCTATTTTACCACAAATATCCATTTTCCATGGTTATCATATTGAAAAGCGAAAAAAATAATGTCAAACACAAATAAAATCTTAATTTCTGTACTTAAATCATTAAAGATATAATTAAATAAAAAATATATACACTTTTCATGCTTAACTTATCACTTGCTGTCCGGCGTCCGGCATCTGGCGTGAACTATACATTATCGACTTCTCCTCCCAAACTACTGGACCAAATTGAACCAAATTTGGTGTGCATGTTCCTTATCATATTTCAATTCAAGCTTGTACAAATAAACTTTCCGCGTCCACAGGGGGCACCACAAGGGGCATTACTTTGATAGCACCCATAAATGTTTTTTTATAGGGGGGTCAGAATCAAGTTTGTTCAAATCGAGTCCCTGGGTTT
The DNA here is from genome assembly GCA_031216915.1 of Pictodentalium vernedei. NCBI lineage: Eukaryota > Metazoa > Mollusca > Scaphopoda > Dentaliida > Dentaliidae > Pictodentalium > Pictodentalium vernedei. The sequence goes on from CM062295.1 coordinate 725,556,306, forward strand.
ATATTTGGGCTCCCTATGAGAGCCTGAATTTTAACTTTATGAAATATGAGGAAATTTCTTTAAAAATCTTCTTCTTCAGATCCACCAGTCAGAATGCTTTCATATTTGGTATACAACATCTATAGGGGGGTCAGATTCATGCTTGTACAAATCGGGTCCCTGAGTGAGTATTTGGGCTCTCTATTGCAGCCCAGAGTTTAACTTCGTGCAATTTGAGGAAATTTTTTAAAAATCTTCTTCTTCAGATCCACCAGTCAGAATGCTTTCATATTTGGTATACAACATCTATAGGGGGGTCAGATTCAAGTTTATACAAATCAGGTCCCTGAGTTAGTATTTGGGCTCTCTATTGAAGCCGAAAGTTTAACTTCATACAATTTGAGGAAATTTTTTAAAAATCTTCTTCTTCAGCTCCACCAGTCAGAATCCTTTCATGTTTGGTATACAACATCTATAGGGGGTGAGGGGGGGGGGGGGGAGTGGGGGGGGGGGGGGGGCTGAATCAAGTTTGTTCAAATCGAGTCCCTGGGTTTATATTTGGGCTCTCTATGAGAGCCTGAATTTTAACTTAGAGAAATATGAGGAAATTTCTTTAAAAATCTTCTTCTTTAGAACCACCAATCAGAATGCATTCATATTTGGTATACAACGTCTTGAGGTGGGTCAGTTTCAGGTTTGTTCAAATTGCTTACCTGGGTCAATTTTTGGGCTCCCTATGGGAGCCCGAATATCAACTTAGTGCAATATAGGGAATTTTTAGCTCACTAAAGGGAGCTTAACTTATCACTTGCCATCCGTCGTCGCCTGGCGTCCATAGTGAACTTTACATTATCGACTTCTCCTCCAAACTACTGGACCAAATTGAACCAAATTTGGTGTGCATGTTTCTTATCATATGTCAATTCAAGCTTGTACAAATAAATTTTCCGCGTCCACAGGGGGCACCACAAGGGGCATTACTCTGATAGCACCCATAAATTTTTTTTTTAAATTAAAAAAATCTTCTTCTCCAGAACCATCAATTATAATCTTTTGATATTTGGTATATAACATCTCTATTGGGGTCAGATTCAAGTTTGTTCAAATCGAGTCCCTGGGTTTATAACTGGGCTCCCTGTAGGAGCCCGAATTTTAACTTAGTGAAATATGAGGAAATTTCTTTAAAAATCTTCTTCTTCAGATCCACCAGTCAGAATGCTTTCATGTTTGGTATACAACATCTATGGGGGGGGGGGGGAGGGGGGGGAGGGGGGTTCAGATTCAAGCTTGTACAAATCGGGTCCCTGAGTGAGTATTTGGACTCTCTATTGGAGCCCAAAGTTTAACTTCGTGCAAATTGAGGAAATTTTTTTAAAAATCATCTTCTTCAGATCCACCAGTCAGAATGCTTTCATATTTGGTATACAACATCTGTAGGGGGGGGGGGGGGGCAGATTCAAGTTTATACAAATTGGGTCCCTGAGTTAGTATTTGGGCTGTCTATTTAAGCCCAAAGTTTAACTTTGTACAATTTGAGGAAATTTCATATTTGGTATACAACATTTCTAGGAGGGTCCGATTCTCGTTTGTTAAAATCTGGTCTATGGGTTTATATTTGGCTTCCTATGGGAGTCCAAATTTTAACTTAGTGCAATATGAGGTAATTTCTTTTAAAAGTCTTCTTCTTCAGATCCACCAATCAGAATCCTTTCATATTTGGTATACAACATCTCTAGGTGGGTCAGATTCAAGTTTGTTCAAATCAGGTTCCTGGGTTAATATTTTGACTCCCTATTTGAGCCCAAAGTTTAACTTAATGCAATGTGAGGACATTTCTTTAAAAACCTCCTTGTTCATATCCACAGTCAGAATTCTTTCATATTTGGTATATCTGATCTCAAGGGATCAGATTCAAGTTTGTTCAATTTGAGTCCCTGGCTTATTATTTGGGCTCTCTATGGGCAGGGTTGGGGGGGGGGGCAGGGGAGCATGTTAGGTTCAGGTTTGATCAGATCCATTTCCATAACATTTGCCTTTGCATGGCTTCATTCCTTTGTAGTGTTGATGAACCATGTCTAACTGAATGTGACCCCAAACACTTTTTTGAACCACTTTGGCCGGTGAGCGATTAAGGCCCCTTGTGGTCTCTTGTTTTTCATTTATTTTCACTGTTATTTTTATGAAATACTTGCCTTGATTCAGTAAACCATTTTCTATTTATTTATTTTTATTCATTTTGAAAGTATTTCCTGGTGCTTCATGGAGGCTGCCATTTTTGCTCCTTCTCAGTATTTCAAACTGTTTGATTGGCTGAGAGTGTCAAAAGCACCCCTGTTTCACCTTTTGCCAAGGTTGTCTTCTGAGTGACAGAGATTGTGTAGGTAACCAGTCATTCTCAGTCTAGAATGTTTAAAAGGCTGAGAAATCTTGGCAATAGTGTTCACATGATTTGTAATCATCATCATTCACACCTTTGACTTCAAAGCATGCAGACCTGGAAAATCACCAGGATGCTAAATTGGAAATCCCAATTAAATTACAGAAGGCTCTGTCAGCTCTGAATGTCTCCTGCCCTGTCAACTGAACTCTCCAGATGATAGGAAAGAGAGCGTCTGATGCTGGAATTCAACTCAGAGCAAGATACTACCACCACTACACCACCTCCTTCGGGGAGAAGTAGTACCTTTTGTAAGAGGAAGACCTATCACAATGGTCCTCACCCGAAGGAGTAAGGAGGCCCTGAAAAGAGAAGAAGGAAGAAAAGTCCATCAACTAAGCACAGGGATCCCCAGCACTTAGAAGCCTGGCTTGAGAGGAGAAGAGCAGAGAGACAGAGAATCAGGAAGAGAAGGTGTCAGACATCAAATCACCACCACCTTCACCTACGCCAAACCCCCACCTCTTCAACAAAGAGGTTGGAAGGTGGGGAGACAGAGGAGGAGGCAGAGGAGAAGATGGGGGTCACCCTATCCAAACCTGGATCTCCCATCTGCTTGGACAAACCAAATGAGGAATGCCATGACAGCCTGGACAAAGAGCCACTATCTGCCGATTTCATCGAAACCCTAGACGAACATGCCATCAAGATGCACGGATCACTTAAACTTGATTTCATCGGCACCCTCAGCCAGTACAGAAAATTTGTAGAAGAACACTGGGAAGACAATGAAGGCAAATACAAACTCCTGAATAACTATCCAGATAAAGCCATTGAAGCCCAAAAGATCAGGGACCAGGACTTCCACCAGCACATGAAAAACGTACTAACTCAGAAAAACAACAAGAAAAAGGGCAAAAAGACCAGACGCAACTGAACCCGACCTCGATCTCTTTCCTTCATTTGACGCACCCGGACATTTTGCAGAAATCTCCAAAAATCTACAGTAAATGAGGGTCGAAAGGGGCTTGCCCAAACCATCCTTGCACACCTTTGGTGCATGAAACCATTCATCTTGCTTGCAACAGTGTTCATTTGGTGCAACCCATTCACTGGTATCTCATACGTTACTAACTGGGTTCTAATTGAACCATGCCTCTCTCTTGCAGAATGTAACAGTTTTGTAGTTGGGGTAGAGGTTTTGTAGAACCATGCAATTCTTTTTTTTTTGCAGTTTGCTCATTTTAGCGAAAATGACACAGTCTTTAAAATAATAGGATCCATTAGTGCTAAATAAATCTTAAGGAGGATTTTAGTTCCTTCACTTCTTTAATCGACAAAAATTAAGCTTACATATTTGCTGTGATTTGATCATTTTTAATACACACCTCTAATTACTTATTCACATTTATGTGAACTCAGAACCTTATTTACTTAAATTATGAATCAGTAATTTTCTAGTTACTGATTTCAATTGTGTGAATTCAGAACCTTATTACTTGAATTATGAATCAGTAATTTTCTGATTTCATTTGTGGAAATTCAGAACCTTATTACTTAAATTATGATTCAGTAATTTTCTAGTTACTGATTTCCATTTGTGTGAATTTAGAACCTTATTAGTTAATTGTGAATCTGTGAATTTTGAACTGAGATTTCACACATTTGATCAAACCTAGAGCTGTATATTTTATTTTGACTAAAAATGCATCTGATACATTTGGAGGAACTATGAATTGAGAATATCCTGGTTATTTAAGAGAAAATTTTGACTTATTGTATACATTGCTTCTGGTTAAAGATGTTGATGTTTGAATAAAAATAATTTTCTTAAAAAGTTATTTTCATTTGAGAACCTGTTGAGTCTAAAAATATGAAGTTCACCACTAGAACACAAAGAAAAGCTGACTCTATTAAAGTACTGTCATAGGCTGGTTTTGAAGTGAAATTCAAAAGAACAGAATTCCAAGGCGTCTTTCAAACAAAAATTATTATGAAAGCCCAGGTTCTAATTGTTTTGGTGATTAAGCAGCAATTTCAGTGTTTGTATTGTTGTCAAGTATATTAGAATGTATACATAAGCTGGTAATCAGAAATTGTCCTTCTATAATAGTACAAGCTACTTGATAACAAGTCCTGTTCTACAAAAGGGTTTAATTATTGTTTAGGATTTATGTTAATAAGTAACCATTGTTATAAGTAACTGTTTTACTATAAAATGTATGTATTTCTTGAATTCAGCAGTCTGGCTATACCAGATGAGAAAGAAGTATGGTTGGTTATTTTCCGCCGCTAAATGTAAATAAATGTTTAAAGTTGACAAGCTCTTTGAGTGAGCTAATTTTCCCCACAGTAAACACTTTACGACAGTATGACAATTCAGCATTAATTGTTTATTCCTTGATATGCTACATCTCATGAACCAATGTGTTGGAAGTTCAAAACATATAAAGATTTCAAAGAGATGTAATTGGGGTGGGGGGGGGGGGGGGTAATACATGTAATAAATAAATGTGCTGGAAGTTCAAAACATATAAACATTTCAAAGAGTTGTAATCTGGGGGGGGGGGGGAGGGGGGGGGGGGGGGTAATACGTGTAATAAATAAATGTCATATCAATACATTTACCCTTAGACAAATTTTACTATTTACGCCGTGATACAGTAAAACCTGTCTTGAGAGACCACTGTCTTGAGAGACCACCTGTCTTGAGAGACCACTGTGACCTGGTACCAACTTGTATTTTTATGCCATAATAGACCTGTCTTGAGAGACCGCCCCTTTGAAGACTGAAACCATGACAAAAACTTTTTACCCGTTCTGGAATTGTAAAATCCATTGTGGTTATACTAACATAATTAAAAGTATTAAAAGCTCTTAATTGGGTTTCAATTGCTAACTCATTAAAGATTGAGATGTTTTTATAAGACCCCTGTGAAAAGATTAGGATTATTGCTGAATAAACAATTTCATACATACCTGAAATGTGACAGATAGGAATAAAAATAAATTTGTATTGAAAATCTTTTTGTAACAAATTGAAATGGACTGTTATAAAAATTATAAAAATAAATTAGTGTTGAAAATCTTCAAAGAAGATTTTCAATACTAATTTATTTTTATAATTTTTATAACAGTCCATTTCAATTTGTTACAAAAACTTCATAAAAAAGAACAACTACAAAGTAATTACAAAAATCCATTCTTCTCCATTTCTGAATTTTGTGGTTGGTTATTCACAGACTTGAGAAAACCTGAAACCTGTTATGAGAGACCACCTGTCTTGAGAGACCACTTTTGTGTGGCCCAAAGGGCAGTCTCTCAAGACAGGTTCTACTGTATAACTTAAGAAAATAACTAATTCTGTGTCTGTAAACAAGCTTAATTCAACATTTTTCTAACCACGTCTGGTGAGGGGAATCCGTCTGGTTACCAGACCTAGAACCGGCCTAGCGGAAACCCTGACTAACACTACCACCCATGAGTGGATACATACAAGTTAGTGTGTGTGTGTCTTGAAAGGTAACAGGACTGGATTTGTGCTGCAGTATCCACATTACATGTTGATGGTGAGTTTTTAAAAAAAAATGATATGTACTTTTACGGACATAGTCCACAATTAACAGTAATTAGTTTTGTGTGCATCCACACTTGTTGATGCTCATAAGCCTCAATACACCCCACTCCCACACAAACACATTTCTTAGTGCGGCCATCCTGGATGAAATCGTCTTTCCATTTACACATAATCATTTCAAGTCATCAGTGAAATGTAATGACTTTACCAACTGTTGCCCTCAACAATTCAATGAAGCAATAAATTGACTGTGTTATTAATTATTAATTTGTATCCATAGAAACAATCAAAAGAATCAACCCTCTAAATACAGTTTATCACATATGATGGCAACAATTTATCAGTGCTTAAGTATTCACTTTCTTTTGGTAAACACTATCTTTTATAATTTAAATATCAATTATTTGTCGTTTTTTTCCTGGAAATATTTGTGAAGTTGTTAAAGGAATATACTTGTGGAATGTTTTGGAGTGAGAGCAGCAAAATTTATAAGGGGTGTGTTTCATATAGCAGAAAATTATGAAAATAAATTGTGAGTTAGTTTTTATTATTGTCTTATTTTTAAAGTATTTTTTTTCTCCTGGAGATGTTATTAAGCAATTAAGCCTGCAAATAACCTCAGAATTGATGCCTGACAAAATGTAGGCACCCTCAAGATTGTGCCTGACAAAATATATTTTGAGTTACTCACACACATTTACCGAAAGATAGATATTGTAAAAAAAATGTGTCCTCCTCTCTACCATGGTATTAATTTTTCCCTTGGTTGAATTCCCATCCCAGTGAGGAAGCTGTGTGGGAGGTGCTTTTGGGGGGGGGGGGGGGGGGGACCTTTGACGCCAGAATTCAACCAGGCCCTCACTGATTAACCCTTTATCCAATGCAGACAATATCAAAATTTGTTATTTTAAATATCATTTTTTCAATTTTTTCAAAAAATTTCAACAAAACCATATCATGTGACCCCTCGTTGGAACGAGCTCAATGAGCTCGTTCCAATGAGGGGGTCACATGATATGGTTTTGTGGAAATTTTTTGAAAAATAATATGTTTTCAACTGCTGAATTTGCATATTATGGGGGCGGATGCGGGCGATTCGTTGGATAAAGGGTTAACTGGTAGAGGACAAAATTATTTTTCAAAGGTGATTTGTAACATGAGTATTATTTTTCAAAGATACCATGCTACCAACAAGGGGCCTCAGTATACAAGATTTTGTTCATGATGAAATTGTAACAAAACTTGTATAAAAACACCTTTTATTTAATGCTCAGGCATCAATTCACGCTGAAAAATTAAGTCATATTCCCCTGTCGGTCGGCAAAACGAAATATCAAAATGATATTTAGAAATCGATATTTCATCGTAGGTTCGGATGACGAATCACATGTACTTTAAACGAGTCAGCACATCAGTAATGAATTCCAGAGTCCCAAATACAAACGAATTCGAATAATTGATAGTGACAGTGACTAAATCAATTCATTAAATCAGCGGTTTCAAAGTTTGACTTTCTTATTCACCTTCCAGCGAAAAGCCGAAATCACTTTCAAATTTCTTCAGTTCAACTTCACACGTCTTCAGTGCATTGAGTTAAAAAAAAAAGTAAAATGACGTGTCTTGTTATTGAAAATAAGAAAGTGGTGTTTTTTGTTATTGTTCTATTTCTTCGAAACACATTGCGATTATTTCAATTCGCCAGCCTTGGTAAATCGTAAAGTTAGGGGAGAAATAAGACGGGACTACTTTTTGTGCGGATATTCACACATTCCAATGGTTGGAGTTTGGTTGTTGTAATTTTTGTATGGACGCCGGTTCGGCACATAAATTTTGCGCCTTAATGGCAAATAAAGGCCACAAATTGGAGAGTTTGTAGTCGTAGAGCATTAAATAAAAAGAAAATTCACGAAAATTTGATGAATACCGAAAATATCTCGTTCGTGGCTACAAGAAATATGAGGATCTTCACTCGCGACTGCGTCGCTCGTGAAGATCCTCATATTTCTTTGTAGCCACTCACGAGATATTTTCGGTATTCATCAAATTTTCGTGAATATCCTCTATTTATCTACTGCCGTGCAAAACACAAACTCATGCAAACAGAGTAAAGACACTAATGTTGCTACCATCATTTTTCAATAGAGCCATAGTGGCTTCCAGCACTCAGCCAGTTAAAAACAGCCAATAGTTTGCACCCAAGCCAGAAATAAGCAGACTGTCATCTGCAAAATGAGGTTCCCAGTGGGTGAATTTAATGATGCTACCCTGCACAGCAGGGTAGTATCACTGAATTGACCCTCTCTGAACTTCAATCTGAATCAGGGTTTCAAAACTAAACAGAAAGAGGTACCCAGAGGATAAATTAGCCCAATGTATGGGATAGCATCATCAAATTCACCCTCTGGGGACCTCATTCTGCAAATGTCGGATTGCTTAGTTTGTTTGCACCACATCTATATCAACTTAATTATATGCAACCAATGCCAGAATAGCATAATTTAGCTTGATTTAGAGCATATATGTTACAAAATGTCCTCACAGGAAGGATTTCGATCCCTCAGACTCTGTAAGACTCCTTACCACCTCATACTCACCTGGGCTTTGAGTCCAGATAGGCCTGAGCTGGCATGGAGTCTTACATAGACCAGGAGTCCATGAGGTACCTCCCTGTGTGAGATGGTAAGAATTCTAATAGGGACTACCCACCCATCCCACTTCCATTCCCAACCCTCACCCACACACATGGAGGAACATAGAGGATATAGACATGCTCATGCCAGTCACATTGTCAGTCATCCATACATCTGTGTCGGATATCTGTACAACTGATTTCCCAAAGGGGACTCCAGGAAGTGAAGTGGTGCTTTTTTATTGTTGTAATCAAGTTCTGCTTTACAGGTAAAGTAGGACCTGGTAACTCATGGCTGGGGTGGATGTCCTCCAAAGAGGGCAACATATGTGTAGACAAATGGCTAAACTTTGACTTCATACCTTTGTTGTGGTCAAGGTATAGTCATAGATGCTGAACACCAATAAATAAATAAATAACTGTTTGAGTCCAAGAGGCCACTATCATGGTTCTACTGAAAAGTGCCGAAAGCCCATACATGCATTAGTTTTATGTTTACTCAGTAATGGAAAAACAAATGTTTACATAAAATTGCCGTCACATTTCATACCTTCTGTACAAATTTGACCTGTTAATTGCATGTGGCTTATAAAGTAAACTCCTGTTAATTGAATAAAAAAATCTTGTAATATGGCAAGACATTACACTGACAATTACATGCTGAATTCCCCTTGTTTATAGACCTGTTTGGCATCAATACATCCAGCACAGGCATTTAATCTATTATATATCAGTAGGTAGAGATAATAGAATAAATGTTAAGTTCATCTCTAGAATACATGAGAGTGACCAAATCCCTGTTTATTACCCCTTTACCCAACATGAAAAGCAGACAACACTTGCAAAAATAGTTCTTGAATAACTAATTTTTTTGATTTATTGTCTCAAAAACATAGGTTATGACCCCTCATTAGAACGAGCTCATCGAGCTTGTTCCAATGAGGGGTCAGTACCTATGTTTTTGAAACAAAAAATGAAAAAATAATGAAAATTAATTGGTGATTTTTTAGAATAGCGCTGGCCGGTTTTGGCTGTTATGTTGGGTAAAGGGTTAAATAATCCTATTACTTGAATATTTTTCACTTGCATGTGGTTATTCAGTAAACAGGCTTCCACTCAAGCCTGAATATAAGCAACCTATCATTTGCAAAATGAGGTCCCCAGAGGGTGAATTTGCTGATGCTATCCCATACAGTGGGGCTATATTCTCTGGGAACATCTTTCTGTTTTGGCTTGAGACCTTGATTCAGACTGAGGTTCACAAAGGGTAAATTTTGTGATGCTACCCTGCTGTGCAGGGTAGCATCACCAACTTCACCCTCTGGGGACCTCATTTTGCAGATGACAGTCTGCTTATTTTCAGACTTGGTTCCACTGCACTTCATTAACTTAGACAGTGCTGAACTTCTTTCCAGGTTTATAAATTAAAAAAATGTATTTGCATTGAAAGATCTGGCTTGATTTAGTTGATTCATTTTCATTCACATGGCTTCTTTCAGTATCTCTTTTACGCAGAACAGTTAAACTTATTTGGAGTTACAATCTTAATATAAATAATACAAAAAACTCTAAGAAAATTCATTTTGTGAAAAAGTGAAATTGGAAGAAGTGAAATTGATTTTTTAGCACCATGGCCTGTGTTTAATAAGATAAGGATGACAAAAAATGAGAATATCACATGAATTCTGGAATTACACTGAAGTTCCTTCTAATAACATGTATTGGGGATTTATTTGGAAGTAACACAATTTTTTTTTATAGAAATGCATCATTATAGAGTTTCGCATTGCAAATAATAAGAGTCTATTGGGGAAAAATTATGGTTTTCAACATGATCATATCTTTAAAGGTTAATTGGAGAATTTACAGAAATGTGGCTCCAAAAAAGATAGTTAAAACCAACAAGTTTGACTGAAATTACAATTTTCAAATTTTTTATTCAATTTCATTATTTATTCTTCCCACAGCTGAACTTCTCTCAGATTAGCACCAAGCACTGTGTACAATAAAGCTCTTTTCAATGAGACATATATAGAATATATAGTTACTAGGGCTGGTAATCAGATTTAAACCATGAGTGGGATAAGAGTTTTAACACTCAGCTTGCTGAGTAATTAAAACCCTTATTCTACAAGTGGTTTGAATCTGATTACCTGCCCTAGTACCTGTTTGTTTTATTTATACCATGCTCTTAATAAATAATCGACTTTGTCACTTAAAATGGAGAAAAAACAACCCTTTCTATCACAAACACATATAGGTTGTTTTGTTTACATATGCACCTGTGGATAGTACTACCGGCTACACGTGAATGCTTGATGGGCAACTAGACTCATCGTCAAAGTTGATTGAATTTACCTCGCTTTTTCTGTCAAATTATTATTAACAATTCTTAAATTTTATTTTAAATGTTTAATTGTAGGTATTTTAAACTTAATTGGTCATTGCATGTAGTAGACAGTACTGCAAAACATATGTTTGAATGAAACATCATGAAGTGTGAATGTATCGAAGTTGGAAAATTGCATCATGTCAAAGGTCAAGTTGGATGAACTTCCGACTATAGGTGTAATTTTTTTTTTTAACCGCAGTAGAAGCTTTACACCGGTAGTGGGGTTAAAAGCTAAAATTTAACATACAGGCTTTTCTCAAGTAGTAACAGTGGTGAGCATGGTACAAATAGGTTATTACCACCATATGGACTTTTGAGATGGTGTTTCAAGTCGAGACCTCTTTATAGTCAGGTTTCAGCTGTGTTTTATTTTTGAAGGTTTAACACATTGTAGGCCTTATAATATAAAATATCATCATGGCAAAAAAATGATCTTGTCTAATTTATTTCGTTGAGTTGGTGATTGATTTATTTAATTAGTGTTATCAAAAATCAGGCCTGGCATTCTGAAAAATGCAGGAGGGCAAAAAATCGCTCTCCTCAATCAGCTTAGGAGAGCAATTAGCTTTACACAGCATTTTAAGTATCCAATTGAATGAACTCGTTGAAACTGAAACCAACAGACTACATCAGTGATTTTATTAACTTTACTAAGGTAAAGTGAAATCTCTTAGACATCTAGATGTCTCACTCAACAACCGAACACACACTTGACAAGACCTGTGTGTGTACCCAGACCTGTTGTTCAAGAAAGTCATACGCCTATCACTACCACCTTCAACCCCCCCAAGGGGGTTGAAGGTGGTAGTGGTAGGCGTATGACTTTCTTGGACAACAGGTCTGCTTGAATCTACAGTCACATCCTGGTGCAAGTGCTTCAAGTGACAGGATAGTAGTAATGGTAGTATATTATAGTGTCAATATTCCTTGAATAATTACCCCTCAAACTGTGATGTCAGTTGTTGAACTTGAAACTGACGGAAAAAAAATATTGCTGTGACCCATTTTGCTTCAAATGATTGCAACTGTGTTTGGGTATGGTTGCAGCCATTACCTTTTATTACTAAACCACTTTCAAAATGAAATTACGTGATGTTATGTGACTTCGAAGTTAAATTACATTTTTGCTTTACAACAAAAATTTAATGTGAGCATAATACATGTAATCTCAATCATCCCAGACAAAATATTTAGGAGGGCAATTTTTCGCTCTCCTTAATTCTTTTAGGAGGGCAGTAAGGAGAGCTAAAAATCGCTCTCCTGAAATTGATAAGCCTGAAAAATGGTGGCCTCAACATGTGTAATCAGTTTTCGATGAGTTATCGTAAAAACCCAAAATGAACTGTTTAATGCTATCTTGTACTTTTCCCATTTTCACTGATCAGCATATTAACCATTTCCTTTGTATCTCCCAATAACCACCTGCTCAATGGATATTGGGCCATGCAGAATTTAACAATGCGGTTTGCCATATAGCTGCAGTGAGCCTTGATTGGTCTTGCTGGTAGGGCTGCACGGTATATCGATAAACCAATATATATCGGTATTCAAACCAATATCGATTGAATACCGGTGTAATTACAAAAATATTGATTTATCATCATTAATTATTTACCCACAATTTAATTTTCAAGATGTCTTAAGTTTCTTAACTGTAGCCCCGAATGAATAATATTATCCCTTTATCCAAGGAATTGTCTGCATGTGCCCTCGTAATATACAAATTAAGCAGTTGAAAAAATAATTTTTAAAAATTTCAACAAAACTATATCATGTGACCTCTCATTGGAACGAGCTCGTTGAGCTCGTTCCAATGAGGGGGTCACGTGATATAGTTTTGTTGAAATCTTTGGGGAAAATCTGATAAACTAATTTTGAAAATAATAAATTTTTATATCGTCTGCGTTGGGTAAAGGTTTTTCGAACCACATCATCAAGGCATGCTAATTCGTTCTGACTGTGATGCCTCAACTGTGGTACTTGTGTTCATATATCTGAACGGTTTTCGATATACCGGTATTTCGCGGTATTTTTTTTAATACAGATACTGGTATTGAGTTTTGAATATCGTGCAGCCCTACTTGCTGGAAGGTAAAAGAATGATGTAATATAAATATGTGTTAATCTTTTATTGCAAACAAGACTTGTTTTTGGGGATGTATAGCCGGGAGTCATGCTTGCACAAAAAGTAGCTAAACGTCCCAAAAAATTAGTCGAGTCGCTATAAAAGATTGTGTACAAGCACAATGAGAACATAACATTTTTATCTACCCCTAGTCAACAAAACCCATAACCATGATTTCTGAAAAATAGTCATTAACAAACAAAAACCCACACTCATCTGATCAAAATGATGGGACTCCATTTTCAATTTGTTCAACCCAACAGCAAGTAAGGAAATTCCTTCAACTTGAATTAAATTGTACATGGTGATAAAAATAATCAAACTCAATCCAACTTTCTTTTTTCTGTCGGGCAGTGATATTTCTAACCAGATGCAATTCAGTTCATGAGGTAACATAAGAGATAGGTGGGTTGTTTGTGAACACAGCTTGGGAATTATATTTTTGTCGTGCGCATGAATCTCTAAATACATGATGTCACTTCATTCATAATTTTTAGAAGCATACAAACCACACTGAGATTTATGTCAAATTTCACACTTTTTGTACTGTCACTTTCAATTATATTCCGATTCGTCTTCATTTTTTTTATGCTTCCCAAAAAAATTTAGGGGGAGTATATAGTTGCCACTTTGTCCATCCATACATCCATCGGTCTGTCTGTTTGCCCATCTGTCTGTAGTTATATCTCAGCAGGAAACGATGGAATTTCAATGAAATTTGGTATGAAGGATCGTTGTGATACACTGCTCTTGCATATGTTATAAAAAGGTTGTCTGCATATTTTTCACCAGAGTTAACAGTCGTTACTTTGTAAATTTTTTAAAGATTTTTTCTGTACACAGTGATATCTTACCAGTGCGGGGATTGATTTCATTGAAATTTGATATGAGGGATCCTTGTGACAGCCACTCCTGCACATGTTATAAAAAAGTTGCCCGCATATTTTTCACCAGAATTATGGGTCTTACTTTGTCAATTTTTCACCATTTTTATACGGTCGCTCATATCAGCGGGCTGTATTATGGTATGGCAATGTTTGTTTGTCCATGCGATAACTTAAAAACAATACATCCAACAGATACTGTTTTTTATGGGTGATTAGTCATGACTAGAGGATGGTTCCTTTCGATAACCAGCATTCTGGCATATCCAATATGGCCACCATGGCAGCCATCTTTGATTTTCAGGGACTTTTGATTGTCCATTTGATAATCCAACAGATACTGTTTTTTTATGGTTGATTAGTCATGACTAGAGGATGGTTCCTTTTGATAACCAGCATCAATGTCCATCTGTCCATCCATCTGTCTGTCTGTCTCTGTCTGTCTATCCGTCCGTTAACTTTTGTTTGCCCATGCGATCGATAACTTGAAAACAATACATCCAACAGATATTGTTTTTTTTATGGTTGATTAGTCATGACTAGAGGATGGTTCCTTAATAACCAGCATCAATGTCCATCTGTCCGTCCGTGTCCATCCGTCTGGCCATCTGTCCGTTAACTTTTATTTGTCCATGCTATAACTTGAAAACAATACATCCAACAGATACTGTTTTTTATGATTTGTAAGTCATGACTAGAGGATGGTTCCTTTCGATAACCAGCATTCTGGCATGCCCAATATGACCACCATGGCAACCTGGGAGTTTTGGTGACTTTTGCTTCTCCACACAATCACTTGAAAACAATATATTCAAGTTTAATGGGTCGTAAGGTCGGAATTATTTTTGAAGGAATTTTTTACCTTTTGTTCAACGAAAAATTTCTTCACAAGCACAATTTCTTCATAGGTGGCCTTATATTGATCCACCGCTGGCGGCACACTTGTTTTCTGTCTGCAGCATTATCTCCGCAATGAGTGGATTGAAATCAATGAAATTTGGTACGAGGGGGCCTTGTGACAAACCACCCCTGCACATGTTATAAAAAAGGCTGCTTTGTCCATCCATCCATCCTTCCATCTGCAGCGATATCTCGGCAGTGAATGGATGGATTTCGATGAAATTTGATATGAGGGATCTTTTTGACAAGCCGCCCCCAGGGAGCATCAGTTTTACTGATTTTCTTGTTTTATTTTGCTTTTGTATTTTGCATGGTGGATTGTCTATTGGATCCTGCATTTCCCTATAACATGGAATGTATGTTGAGAAAACCTAGATACAATGTTCGTTCCAACATCATTAGTTTGTGAATGGAATGACTTGGGATATTGCAGTACCACTGGAATAGTCTTCAAGTGCTGTTTGCGATTGTGTTTTTTGGTAAATGGTAGACAAAATAATTTATCCTTCACTAAACACAGTTTCAAATAATTAATTCTCAATATTACAGAGATTGGGTCCTTGCCTCCTTCCATGCTGCTGGCAGATATTCCTGCCCAGGACAGGATTTCTCTTGCCACTGAAATTAGTATAATTCGGGCACATTTAATCAAATTTTACCCCTGTGAACTGTTTGGAGTTTTTCACCAATGATTCCTGGAGTTATATTTAGATGAATTTTTCATCAAATCTAGTCATGGCTGCTTCATTGCAGCCATGACTGAATTTGTTAAAAAATATTTAGAAAATACTCAGTGGGTTAAGAGTTAAAAATGCTTAACTCTTTTGGCACAGAATTTTCTGAGAAATGAAATTCTCAGTGCATAATATTTTTCAGGAATTTTACCAAAGTATGGGGAATTAGACTAAAGGGTTATCATTTTGAAACTGTTCTAGGGATCTCATTGAAGTTTTTTTTCAGAAGAGATGATGATTTTTTATATACAGTAGAATCCTCTTAATTGAATATCCATTTTGCCAGTGAAAATTATTCAATTAACAGGAGTATACAATTAACAGGGATTTGGTCAGTTTCCTGTGTTCTGGAGGTAAACTGAGCATTTATTCTATTATATCTTGTTTGACAGAGCTCATAGAGCTCTGTCAAACAAGATATAATAGAATAAATGCTTGTATTGGATGTAGTGAGGCCAAAATGTTGATAAATGAGGGGTATTTGGTGCCTGTCACAGTAATGTTTTCGACATATTACAAAAATTTATGTACAATTAACAGGAGTTTACTCTACAACCCATATGCAATTAACAGATCAAATTTGTACTGAAGGTATGGTAAATGGTTTTGTGTTTGAAAATTATATTCAATTAACAGGGATATACAATTAAGAGATATCCAATTAAGTGGGCTCCACTGTATTATGTAGCCATTCACAAGTGCAACTTCATGAACCCGATGTAATATAGTTCGAGATAACGCATCAAAGAGAACAGCTTGGATGTTTCAAAAGAAACTTGAGGTAAAAACTTGGCCAGGTCACATTGAATGTTTGTATTGGAACAATAACTACACATTATTTAAAAGAATGCCTGATCATTCTTCTAAAGACTGCGCAGTCATTCTTAAAAATAATGAACAGTTATTGTTTGTGGCAGTGATTTGCTCAGATATTTATTTATTTCTGGTGTTTAAGGTCACATATTTCTGTACAATGGCTAATCATGACCATGACAGTTTTGCGGGTGGAGGAATCTGGAGTACCCAGAGAGAACCACTGAGCAACGGCATGCAACTGTCACCTCCCCAACACACTAACTCCACACAAGCAGAGTTAGCATTGGTTGAAGAGACAAGTGCACCATCGACGTGCAGTATGCCTTAGTACAGAACGCCCACCGTGCCCTCACATGGGCAACAGGGGTGAAATGTCTTGCCCAAGGACACAATGCAGTTGCCACAGGTGGGATTCAAACCGAGGACCTCTTGGCTTGCAGCCTGCACCTCTACCTACTGAGCCACCGCGCCCCCGATTCACCCAGATAACAGGACAGGATTTCTCTTGCCACAGCAAAGGTGAAACAAAAGGAATTAAGTTTCAACTTGGGTAGAAGGTTAAAGTGAGAATATTGGAAAAATGATGACAACAAAACTATGCTACTCTAGTGACCCAGATTTCATTGGGAACATTTTCTAATCAAGAAGTAATTAGTCGATGACCCACATTGACATGATTGGTAATCTCTGTCAAGCTTCATTGTTTGTTGAAGTGCTGTTGATATAGACCTACTTTTACCAATGCCCAGCAAAAACTCTCTTATTGACCTGTTGTCTGTGATGTGATTGTGTTTTATTGATGCCAACATAAAGAAGAGTTTTGATTGGGTAATCTGAATGTATTAATTTCCACTCATCAGCTGGTTGCTATTGATTTATGTGGGGTAGTTGTATATTCTACACATTTGCCTTGCAAATTTATAATGGACTCTCTATTGGACAAAAGGCTTTTTATATTGAAATCTTTCTTCTATCTAACCATTTTTCATCAAAATCAAAACACAACATGCTTAACCCTTTACCTAACATGAAAAGCAGACGACACTTGCAAAAAAAATTCTTGAACAAATTTTTTTCATTTTTTGTCTCAAAAACATAGGTTATGACCCCTCATTGGAATGAGCTCGTTCCAATGAGGGGTCATAACCTATGTTTTGAGACAAAAAAAATGAAAAAATAATGAAAATTAACTGCCGATTTTTGAGAATTGCGCTGGCCGGTTTTGGCCGTTACGTTGGGTAAAGGGTTAATCTTATAGAAGGAAATTGAAAAACTGAGTTTGTGTTTGTCTGCTGACACATTAAGTTCTTTTCATAAAATAGAACTTCACCCTTACAGGACTGGACAGTTGTCCTGAATTGACACCTGGCCACAGCCTGTACAAGTCCAGTGGCTTAACAGTGATTTTTAGTCAAGTCTTGGCTGCCTTCAACCAAGACTTGACTAGAAACCACTGCCTGTGTAATTTGTCTATTGGTAGCAGAAAGCAGAACCTACTCATTTTGGCATGTTCAGGGCACCTGTTCTGAAGTCGTAAAAGATGGAAATAAGCCTATAACCCTTTACCCAACGTAACAGACAAAACCGGCCAGCACAGTTCTAAAAAATCGCCAATTAATTTTCATTATTTTTTCATTTTTTGTCTCAAAAACATAGGTTATGACCCCTCATTGGAACGAGCTCATCAAGCTCGTTCCAATGAGGGGTCATAACCTATGTTTTTGAGACAAAAAATGAAAAAAATTAGTTGTTCAAGAATATTTTTTACAAGTGTCGTCTGCTTTTCATGTTAGGTAAAGGGTTAAGGGTTAAGGCGCTATATCCAGATAACACATCATGCTAAATGATACCGAAAAATGAACTGAAACACCCACAGTACTAATTTTCATTCCAAAACTGAGATAAATGACCAATGTCTATAAGTGGCTGGCCAAACTGAATTTTTGGTTTAATTGTGGTAACTTGACTGAAAGTCTTCCAGAAAATATGTTTCTGTTTCATTGTTTTCTATTTTCAAAAGCAACAATTGGTCAATTTATATATGGGAATACAGTAGAACCTGACTTGAGAGACCGCCCTTTGGGCCACACAAAAGTGGACTCTCAAGACAGGTGGTCTCTCATAACAGGTTTCAGGGTTTCTCAAGTCAGTGAATAACCAACCACAAAATTCAGAAATGGAGAAGAATGAATTTTTGAAATTACTTTGTAGTTGTTCTTTTTTATGAAGTTTTTGTAACAAATTGAAATGGACTCTTTCTGACTCCTATACGCTCTTTGCCATTTGTTGAAAAAGTTGATTGATTCGAGATAGCTGTGAAGTCTCATAGTGAGAATCAACTCAAATATTTTTCCAACACAGCTAAGCAAGCTGATTGGGCGGTAGTTAGAAGGGTTGGTAAGGTCTTTGTCGGGCTTAGGTATCATTACTCCTGTGGCCCCTTTCCAGCATTTTGGGAAGTACCCACAGGAGAGACAGCAGTTTAGGAGTTTGGTAAATCTACAGTAGAAGATGTTGGGGCGCTGTTTCATTATTTTGTAAGAGACTTCATCTTCTCCTGGGGATGAAGATGACTTGCATTTTCTGATTATACCTATGACCTCTTCTATGCTTATTGGTTCGGTTAATTCATGGTCATCCCCCCCCCCCCCCCCCCCCTTTGGTCGAAGTTCGGTTCATTGAAAATTGAGTTGTTATCTTGGACAAATTTATTTACTTTTACCTTAAAATCTTTGCCTTGTCGTCATGGCCATGGTTCCTAGTCTTCAGCGCATTATTATTGGAACTTTTGCTCTTTTGGCCAGGTTCTCTCAGCCCATTGAGGTTTTCTGTTGCTTTTTTTTTTTTTTCCCATCTCACGCGATTGTCGTTAGCTATAGCCTTTTTTACCTCTCCAGGTGATTATATGCGGTTTTAAGTTCTGCTCTTTTCATTAGATCATTCTCTGATTGGTAAGCACAGAAGGCTTTTCTTTTTTGTTTGATTATTTGAAGAGTTGTTTGGATTATTCCGTTTATCCGCATCTTTACTGTTTGCTTGGGACAAATTTCATATAGTGTACTGTTGATAACCTCGTTAAGATGGGTGCAGGCTTTTTCTAGTTCATGAGTATTTAAGGGGTCATTTGCCTTTATTTTTACTTCGATAATGTTTCTGAAGAGGTTCCTCATTTGCCTTTATTTTTACTTCGATAATGTTTCTGAAGAGGTTCCAGTCAATTTTTGATAGGTTCCTCCTATTCACGGGAGGATACCTTGCGGTACCAGTATTACATTTCAAAGTGGCGTAAACCGTCAGGTAATCACTGCCTAGCTCATCATCCCCTACAAATATGTCTTGCATTTGGCTGGTTAGTGATTTGCTGGTGATAATCAAGTCTCTGATATCTGATTGATGAAGTGGGTTGTTGCTTATGTATGTCACGTCTTGATCATTATTTACCATGAATAGATCGAGTTCTTCAATGATGTTGAAAAGGGCATCACCATTAGACTCAATCTTATGACAACCGAATACCTGGTGTTTGGAATTGAAATCACCCAAGAATATGCAGTGCTTGTATTTTTTGGTAAAGAATTCAAATACTTTACTGTCTACTGTTGCTTGCGGCTTGTTATAATATGATTTGATGGCCATGTGTTTGTGGTCAAGTTCAATTTCAGATGCAATCACTTCAGCATTGAGGTGGTCACATGGTATTTTTTTGTATTTAATCTCCTGCCACCTTTTTGGATGGGGCAATCTCTTCTAATAATATCAAAACCACATAACAAGAATTTTTTGTTTGGTTTAAGCCATGTTTCGCAAATTCCAATTATGTCCGTATTTTTTAAATAATGTGACATTTGCAAGTTTTTCTGATTAATGCCACGAGAGTTCCACTGGACTATTTTTTGTGTATCCAATGAATGGTTTAGGAATAACTGTACTAAGTTTATTTAAGTTTAATTACTATTTGTAATATTGTTACATAATTATATTTTGTTGACGGTTGCTTCTAATAGCGTGTGAGATATTTGAGTTTTATATAACTTTGAGGCTGTTTTACTAATCTCTTTGCAAACGTCCAAAAGACTGGTGTCCATGTGTTTCTTCATTATCCTGAAAATAGAGCCAGCCTTTAGAGTACACGTTGAATAAGGGGAGGATGAGTTCTCAACATTACTTACATTTAGAGCTTTAAGCTGGATGTTTGTTTTAACTTTTTTGAAGTGGCTACACCCCCGGGAGTTGCTGAGGTGTTGACCACTGCAGTTGAGGCATTTCAGAGTTGTAGCACTACATGCCTTCGCGATGTGTTTTTCACCGCATTTCATACATCATTGCTCCCCATTGCATTTGTGTGACAAGTGCCCAAATTTCTGACACTTGTGACACTGAACGGGTTGCGGAAGAACACGATACTCCTCAGTTTCGTATTTTTTGCTGTTGATAATTACCCCTTTGCTTATCAGATTTAATTTTGTTGCTCTATTAGGGCATTTTACTTTTATCTTCCAAGTATGGTTGCCCGTGGCTTTGGAGATTAGTCTCTCCCACGAGCATCCTGGAAGGGCTTTATCAATTGTTTTTTTTTTCGTTTTGGGGTGGACACGTGTGATTACGACACAGGGGTTTGGTTGTTCTTAATAAATAATCTACTTTGTCACTTGAAATGGAGAAAAAACAACACTTTCTGTCACACATGGGTTTGTTTTGTTTGCATCTGTGCCGGTGGGCAGTACTACCGGCTGCACGTGAATGCTTGATTGACAGCTAGACACATCATCAAAGTTGATTGAATTTACCTTGCTTTTTCAGTCAAATTATTATTAACAAGTGTTAAATTTTTATTTTAAATATTTAATTGTTGGCATTTAAAACTTTATTAGTCATTGCACGCAGTAGATACTACCGCAAAACGTCGTATGTTTGTATGATACATAGTGAAGTGTGAATGTATCGAAGTTGGCAAATTGCGTCATGTCAAAGGTCCAGTTGGATGAACTTCCTACAATAGGTGTAAATTGTTTTTTTTAACCACAGTATAGGGGGCACGGTGGCTCAGTGGTAGACTGTTGGACTTCTATGCTAGAGGTCCTGAGTTTGATCCCTGTCAGGGACGACCCGCATTGTGTCCTTGGGCAAGGCACTTTATCCTGGTTGCCTACATGGGGGCACAATGACGTCATGTACTCAGGCGTACTGCACGTCGATGGTGCACATGTCTTCAACCACTGTAACCCTGCTTGAGCAGAGCTTTTTCAGAGTTAGAATGTTTAGGACCTGACAGTTGCTCAGTGGTTCTCTGCGGGTACTTCAGCTTCCTCCACCCATAAAACTGTCACAGCCATGATTAGCCATTATGCATAAGTATGTGACCTTAAAACACCAATAAATAAATAACTAACCGCAGTGTAAGCTTTACACATGTAGTGCGGTCTTTTAACTGAATAACCCTGTTAATTGAATATAATTTTCCAACACAAAACTATTTACCATGCCTCCAGTACAAATTTGACCTGTTAATTGAATATAGGTTATAGGGTAAACTGTTAATTGAATAACAAATCTTGTAACTTCTCGAGAAATTACCCTGACTCTCCCCAGTTTTTCTTTGTTTATAGACCTATTTGGCCTCAGTACATCCAATACAGGCATTTAATCTATTATATCTTGTTTGACAGAGCTCATGGAGCTCTGTCAAGCAAGATATAATAGAATAAATGCTAAGTTTATCTCTAGAATACAGGAATGTGACACAATCACTGTTAATTGAATACTCCTGTTAATTGAATACTTTTCATTGGCAAAGTGACTATTCAATTAACAGGGTTCCACTGTATCAGTCAATCCTTCTGGACACTGTTATATTATATAGGAAAGGCTAATAATCTCATCTGCCTCAGGATATTTAAGAAGGTATGTTCTAACTTCTAGGAAACATTCCAGCAGTATCAGATTAATAACCACTTAATTATTGAGATTTTCTGGAATATATTCATTTGTACTTTTTCACTGCTGGAGCATTGAAATTATAGTAGTTGGAAGTGAAATTATTTCACCAAAAGCTATAAGTGTGTATTCAGTGCAGCACACAATTGATGGAGTTTTATTGTGTGTTGGAGTCCTCAGTGACAGTAGAGCTGCAAATGAAAGTGTATGAATGTGTGTGTGTTTGTGGGGGGGTGGGGGGGAGCTAATTATTTTTTCCATTTCTGTTTAAAAAATATAGCTTATGATACCTTGCTGAAACATGCCCGAGCTTGTTCCAATTAGGGGCCATGAGCTATGTTTTTTAGGCAACAAACCCAAAATTGTTTTTGTTTAATCCAGACATTTGCTGTCTGTTTTTTATTGTAGGCAAAAGGTAAAAAAGTAAGTTAAAAAATGTTGATCAGAAATTGTCCATGGAAGTGTGAGGTGGGAGCAAAATATATGATCTGAAAGTCCTCACTCCTTGAAACCCCACCTCCGTCCACAGCCACTGCATATCCTATGTTCTGTAGATTACTTTAGCCCTGTCATATGAATTGCATTCAGTTACCGAATGGTCTTGCATGTGCATGAATGATGCAAAGATGTGATAATTTCATTGCCAACAATATTTTATTCTGCTTATAATTGTTATTAGAACAACTGGCAATTGAAAGTGTCATTAACTCTCAACCTGCTGAGTATTTTCAAGATATATTTAAGCAGATCTAGTCGTGGCTGCTGTTAAGCAGCCATTTCTATATTTAATGAAAAATTTATCTTAATTTAACTCATGACTCATGGACAAACAATCTATTCGATTTACAGGAGGAAGATTTGATTAATTGTGCTGAAAATACAATTAGTTTAGTGGCAAGAGAAATTCTGTCTGCACAGTAATATCTGCCAGCAGCAAGCAAGGTGTTAAACTTCAATAAACATAAATGCAAATAAGTGTGTCATGACCGGATTATAATCCGATCGGGGAAGATACCAATTTTGTGATCATAGTACTGAACTCGACTGACTTGTGTAGTAAATATTCCCCGTGGGAACCCATGGAATTAGAGCAGTGCTTGTTTACTGTGGTAAACAATTTCTGCTTTACTGGTAAAATAGGGAGTGCATCGTGTGCATCAAGACACTTAATCCTGATTGCCCATGTTGGATGTGGTGACACTGTGTACTAAGGTATACTGCACATCATTGGTATACTTGTCTTCAATCACTGCCAACTCAGCTTGTGCAGAGTTTGTAAGTTAGAGAGACTGACAGTTGCTCGCTGCTGCTCGGTGGATCTCATTAGGTACAAATCCCATAAAACTGTTTGACTTGATGTGATTTGTTGGACTGTATATGATGTTGGCTGTTGAAAGTATTGTTAACCCTTTACCCAACGAATCGCCCGCATCCGCCCGCGTAATATGCAAATTCAGCAGTTGAAAAATTACTATTTTTCAAAAAATTTCAACAAAACCATATCATGTGACCCCTCGTTGGAACGAGCTCATCGAGCTCGTTCCAACGAGGGGTCACATGATATGGTTTTGTTGAAATTATTTGAAAAATTAAAAAAAATGATATTTAAAATAATAAATTTTGATATCATCTGCATTGGGCAAAGGGTTAAAGCCCATTACACACAAAAAAACCCCAGTCAAACTGGTAAAATAGTACCAGTAAACCGTGCTTGGGGTGGAAGTCCTCTAACATGGGCAGCATAGGTATAAACAATAGGCTAAACTTGACTTCATACCTATATTGTCATATAGATGCTGAAAGTGACCTTAACCTTCTGCACTCTGATGTCAAAATATCTAACTTTCAAGTTGCAAATATTTCCCATAATGCAGCCAAGAAGTTAACCTTTTCAGTCTTTTTTGACAGAGCTCAATGATTAAATTGTTTAAATTCCTAGTTGCATTAACTAGTTGAGTCCTAAATTATTGCTGATGCATACAGTGTAAAGACACTGAAGTGGCTTTCAGCACTTTTCAATAGATCCATACTCATTATAGTGGCCTGGGAGCGTGGTGGCTCAGTAGGTAGAGGTGCAGGCTGCAAGCCAAGAGGTCCTCGGTTCGAATCCCACCTGCGGCAACCGCGTTGTGTCCTTGGGCAAGACACTTCATCTCCATTGCCCGCGTGGGGGCATGGTGGCGCTGTGTACTAAGGCGTACTGCACGTCGATGGTGTACTTGTCTTCAACCAATGCAAACCCTGCTTGTGTGGAGTTGGTATGTTGGGGAGCTGACAGTTGCTCGCCATTGCTCGATGGTTCTCTCCAGGTACTCCGGCTTCATCCACCCATAAAACTGTCACGGTCATGATTAGCCATTGTGCATAAATATGTGACCTTAAACACCAATAAATAAATAAATAATTATAGTGGTTTCTAGCACTCAACCAGTTGAGGAAAAATATTGCTACCTGAAATTTTAGTATTTTAGAGTTTTTATAGGGCCTTGGTTTCAAGGAATGGCCTTGAATTTGACTAATGGTCGCTCAAGACCTTGAAATCCTGGAAAATGTGCCATGAAGCCTTGAAAAACGTTGAATATTCATGAAATAAAAATGCTAATGAAGCACGTAAGGCCTAAAAAAATAAAAAATCTGTTTCTCAGGCCCTCCCACATGGTCCTTTTGGCTACCGCTTGCTCTCTTTTTATAACCAATTTAAACTTAAAAAAAATAAAAATTAAATGGTTTATGTCTGATATTTTATCCAAGTTAAAAAAATTGATGAATTTGTCCCTTGAGTGAAAGAAGGCTTTGCAATGCTTTAGCATTGCAAAGCCTTCTAGCTTTCAAGGGATGAAATACACCACCATCCATGCCCATGCTATTCTGTAGATTATGAGGCGTAAAACTTGAACCAAGAACATGAACTTTTGATGGCAAAAAAGTAATTACTGAAATAAAAAATAAAATAAAAAACCGCTCGCCCGCATGCAATTTCACAAATAATGGCCTGAGAAACAGAAGATCTACTTTGTGTGGCCTAATCATAACTATATAGTTTCATTTGCCAGAATTTTTGAAGGTATAATCCTAACTAGGACCCTCTGGTCATTACCTCCCTTCACTTCCCTTGGAGGGAAGTGGGAGGAGGGTTTAACTTTTAATCCACTGAGTATTTTCAATTTTTTCTTCTTCTTCTTTTTCATCAAATCTAGTCATGGCTGCTGTGAAGCAGCCATGTCTAGATTTGATGAAAAATTCATCAAACTGTAACCCTTTGAACCCTGATGGTAGCTTCCATGTCAGTTCAATGGAAGCAACTGGAAGAGTCCATATTTATTATTTGAGGATAGACGAATTAATATTTTCAACATGCAACCTTAGGGCTGCACTTTGAAAATATTGATTGGTCTACTCCACACTTTAACTCAGCAGCCATCATCCTACTAAATAAAAGTAAGACATATCTTGTTTCTGGGCCGGAAAAACGGCCACTGGGGTTCAAAGGGTTAACAACTGAAGAAATCATTTGTCAGTAAGTCCATTCAATTTACAGGAGAGAAATTTGTTTAAATGTGCTTATACTTATTTCAGTGGAAAGATATGTTGTGTCCTGGGTAGGAATATCTGCCAGAAGCCATGCAAAGAGTTAATGACTGGAGAGTCCTAGTTAGAACTAGTGATGGCAGGCCTTGAAAATCCTTCAATTTGGCGATTGAAGGACCTTGAAAAATGCTGAAATATGTTGAGAAACAGCCTTGAATTTTATCAGTCCTTGCCTGCAGAGACCCTGTTTTAACATCATTGCGATGAGGGTTAAACACCACGAAATAAATAAATAAATACTAAATATTGGTGGTCTAATTCAAACAGGTTAGGTAGAGGGTTTATCAGAACAGATTCCAGAATAAGATGTTATATTCTGATATGAATAAATCTACTAAGCTCGTCTATAAATACTAGGCACAGAAGTTGATTAGACACATGCAAATAATTAATTAAGGCTTAGAATATTGCGCAATTTCTTTATTAATTATTGTGTTTGTAAGATGTGGTGAATAGTAAAGTTAACTGAATGATGAATTCTGGCATACGACTGTGAGAGAAGGGAGAATACCAATACATCTGTTGCAATGGACATAGGAGCTGTGTAATGATGTTCCATTTAAGTATTTAGGTATGTACAATTGCATTGTGTCACAGTTTCCTTATGGGTTATGATAACCAAAATATTTTACATTGATAGCAAAGTTTAGGCCTAAGAAAGTTGAAAATCTGTTTCTGAGTCCCTCCCGTATGGTCCTTTTGGCTGCCACATGCTCTCTTTTTATAACCAGTGCCAACTTCAAAAAATAAAAATTAAATGGTTTATGTCTGATATTTTACTCAATAAATTTGTCCCTTGAGTGCAACAAGGCTTTGCAATGCTACAGTATTATACAGTGTCTTCCCACTAGACCAATTCCCTTTAGAAAAACTCCCACTAGGCCAATTTCCCTCAGACCAACTATTTACTGTTATTGATTAAGGGTTGATTAAGGATAATTAGGAAAACATTTATTTACTGAAAAGCACTTTATTTGATAAAAAGTCAGTGTGAGCTTTTGCCATCACTTGGCGTCCGTCGTCTGTTAACTTTCACAACTCGGTCTTCCCCTTCAAACCACTGGCCCAAACCTAAACAAATTTGACATACAGTATATTGGAGGTATCCTCTTTCCAGTTTGTTAAAATGAACTCGGTGTGCCCACTGGGGTGGGAGTGATGCCCCAAAAGCATCAATTTCTCCTGAAATCTTCTTCTTATGAACCACCAGTCAGAATGCTGTGATATTTGGTATGTAAGCTCCTTTGGTACTCAAGATTCAAATTTGTTCAAAGAAATTTTCTCGGTCAATATTTGGCCTCGCCACGGGAGGATCCCTATTTTATGCCCCGCCCAAAATTTCTATTTTCCGAACCGAGAGGCCGATTTGAACCAAATTTGCTATGAGATATTATTGGGTCCTAAGTACTTGATTCATACCAAAAAAAAATTTTCTGCTGCTCCGTGGGAACCTCAGGAGCTAAAAATAGAAAAAAATTCAAACGCCCATATCTCCAAAACTGCACGACACTGAAACTTTTTATTTGGTGTGAAGCTTCCTTAGGACCAATAGAAAGGATTAGTGAAAAAAAATCGCCATCGGTTTTGTCCTAAGGTACAGTTTTGGGACTTTGAAAAAATGCTGAGTCTGCATTATTTAACACTGAAGGTAATGGTAAAAATATAAAATAATCTTTTTCTCCCCAACCACTGCTCCAAAAGCTTTCATATTTCACATATAACATCTATGGAAGATTGATTCACATGGTTGTTGAAATTTAACCCCTGGGTCCATTTTTGGGCACTCTACAGGAGCCCAAATGTTCAAATTAATGCAGTATGAGGGATATTCTTTAAAAATCTTCTTCTCCAGATCCAACAGTCAGAATCTTTCGATATTTGGTATACAGCATCCTTAGGGAAAAGAGATTCAGGTTTGTTCAAGCCAAGTCGCTGGGTTCATATTTGGGCTCCCTATGGGAGCCCAAATTGTAACTTTGTTCAATATAAGGAATATTCTTTAAAACTCTTCTTCTCCAGATCCAGCAGTCAGATTCTTTTGATATTTGGTGTACAACACCTCTGGGAGGGTTAGATTGAAGGTTGTTCAAATGAGGTCCCTTAATATTTGGGCTTTTTATTGAAGCCCAAAGTTTAACTTTGTCAAATATGAGAAAATTTCTTGAAAATTCTTCTTCTTCAGGTCCACCAGAGAGAATCTTTTCATATTTGGTATGTAACATCTCTAGGGGTGTCAAATTCAAGTTTGTTCAAATCAAGTCGCTTGTTTTTTCTTGTTTTTTTGGGGTGGGGGGTATGGGGAGGGGGGTGCTAGAGGGAACCACAGTAGTTGAAAACAAAACAAATATTTTGTTCGGTTATTGGTTTTTAATACTTCACTGAACAGAGCTTGCTAGGAACCTTTCCTAGGACCAACAGAAATGAATGGTCAAAAAAGTTGCCTTTGGTTGCATCATAGTAAATCAAAAAATTGCTCTTGCTTCTGTTCACTTACTGATACACTCATCTCTTTTGACAATTTGAGCCAGGTGAGCGTTTCAGGCTCACTTGAGCCTCTTGTTTTTATAACCAATGCAAACTTAAAAAAATTAAAAATTAAATGGTTTATGTTTGATATTTTACCCAAGTTAATAAAATTGATAAATTTGTCTCTTGAGTGCAAGAAGGCTTTGCAATGCTTTAGCAGTCAGTCATGCTTTAGCATTGCAAAGCCTTCTTACACTTAAGGGACAAAATAAAGTACCACCCATGCTACTATTCTGTAGATAGGCCTAAAACATAGAACAAACCAAGAAGATGATGTTTTGATGGCGGAGAAATAATTACAAAATAAAAAATAAAATTAAAAAAATGCCCATCCACATTCAATTTTACAAACAATGGCCTGAGAAACAGATCAACTTTGTGGGGCCTAACTATATGCGAATAAAATTGTCATGTAAGATACTTTATACCATGGAATGGGTGATGACCTAATGAAATAACAGCATTAAAAAAAATGATTTCCCTTGGGTTCCAGTACAGAAACCATCAAGTGAATAATGCATGAACTTTCCCTCCAGTATTTTACATCTACAGTTATCAAAGATATAAATGTCATTTTGTGAAGCTAATTGTTTTCCACCACACACTCTTTTTTTTCAGTGTTGTAATGTCAATCCATCCTGATCCTCTCTCAACATTACATCAACAACACCCCCTGGGAACCCCAGGAAGTGAAGCAGTTCTTGTTTACTGTGGTAAACAAGCTCTGTTTAACTGGTAAAATAGGACCCAGTCACTAATGCTTGGGGTGCGAGTACTCTAAAATAGGCAACATTGGGTATAAACGATTGATTAGCCATTGTGCAGAAGTATGTGACCTTAAACAATAAATAAGTAAATAAATAAATAAATAAATAAATAAATAAATAAATAAATAAATAAATAAATAATACATCAACAACAATCACAATGTCAACCTTCACCTAACAAATTGGCTGCATCCACCTGCATAATTTACAATTTGTTTAGTTGAAAAAAAATAACACAAAAATTACAAAAAAAAGATTATGCGCCCCTCCCCCTCCCCATTGGAATGAGCTTGTTAACCCACTAGAATCTTTTGGTCATTCCTCACCCACGGTCCCCTCCTCCACCCGTCTTTCTCAAGATCTGGTAACTTCAAACATCGGCTCAGATGTTCACGTTCAAAATCCACCTTTCCTGTCTTGAAGTTGAGAAAGAAGGCTCAACTGTCTTGAGGAAATCAAAACTTGACATCATATATGACATGGCATCACTGTTTTTCTATTAGTTTCAGTTTGGAATATACTGAACACTTTCATGCACTCTAACTTTCTCACTCACTCACTCATGTGGGAGTGAGGTGGGTCATTGGTTAGAGCATTGGATCAAAAGGTTGTAGGTTGTAGGCTGCTAACAGTGCTTGTGTGGGGTTATGGAGTTGGAGAGTCTGACAGTTACTCACCATTGCTCAGTGGTTCTCTCGGGCTACTCTTTTCTCCCCCATAAATCTGTCCAACATGGCTATTGAGAATGTCATTGAACCTTCTTAAAATAAATGAATAAAATGCTCACTCACACATGAAAACAAGATGACACTTGTACAAAAAAAGTTTTTGAATAACTGAAAAATTTTCACTTTTACAAAAAAGTTTTCGAATAAGGCATAAAAAAGTTAAAAATCTGTTTCTCAGGCCCACCTGCATGGTCCCTTGGGCTGCCACATGCTCTCTTTTTATAACCAATGCAAACTTAAAAAAGTAAATGGTTTAGGTCTTGATATTTTACTCAAGTTAATAAAATTGATAAATTTGTCCCTTGAGTGCCACAAGGTTTTGCAATGCTTTAGTATTTCAAAGCCTTTTCACACTCAAGGGATGAAATACACCACAAGCCATGCTATTCTGTAGATTATGAGGCCTAAAACATAAAACAAACCAAGAACATGAACTTCTGATGGCAAAGAAATAATCACAAAAATAAGAAATTAAATTAAAAATTGCCCTCCCCCCCCACCCCCCCCCCCCCCCATGCAATTTTACAAAAAATGACCTGATAAACAGAAGATCTACTAATTTTCATTTTTTCTCAAATATTTTATTGACTTAAGGCTCTGCGAAGCCTCAAAATTTGATTCGATTCATTATTGTCTGGATGATTATGTCTCCCCTTCCCAGAAGGGAGACATATTGTTTTAGTGCATATTCTTCTTCTTCTTCTCATACAAACTTTGTCCGGGGCATAACTTTTTTGTCTTTTGACCTAGAGCTTAGATATTTGGCATGTGGATGTATCACTATGAGCCAGTGTGTCGCGTACCATAGTGACCTTCATTTGACCTTGACCTTTGACCTAAAGGTAAGATTTATGTGCTTTTTAAGGGAAACTTTGTACGGGGAATAACTTTTTTGTCTTTTGACCTAGACCTTAGATATTTGGCATGTGGATGTATCACCATGAGCCGGTGTGTCACGTACCATAGTGACCTTCATGTGACCTTGACCTTTGACCTGAAGGTCAGACTTATGTGCTTTTTTAAGGGAAACTTCGGACCAGAACTTTTTTGTCTTTTGACCTAGACCTTATTAGATATTTGGCATGATTGTCAATATTATTCATGTATATATAATTTGCAGTGCATTAAATAGAAAGGAAGGGGAGACATATGTTTTAGTGTGCTAAAACAGTTTCTAGTTAAATTTGATTTGATTTGAGTCATGTGGACTCAGCACTGTTTGAAGGGCCAAGATGTTAAAAAAAATGTCATGTTTTTGAGGTCAAAATTGAAAAAAATACTAAAATTTCAATTTTTTTTTGTGGCGAGTACTGGCGGTTTGGACCAAAACATTAAGTAAAGGATTTGGAAATGAGTTTTCAATACAGTGGAACCCTGTTAATTGAATAGCCACTTTGCCAATGAAAATTATTCACTTAACAGGAGTATTCAATTAACAGGGATTGTGTCACTTTTCTGTATTCTAGGGATAAAATTAGCTTTTATTCTATTATATCTTGTTTGACAGAGCTCCCTGAGCTCATCAAGCAAGATATAATAGATTAAATGCCTGTATTGGATGTACTGGGGCCAAATAGATTTATAAACAAAAGAAAACTGAGATGAGTCAGGGTAATTTCTCGATAGGTTACAAGATTTTTTATTAACAGGAGTTTTACTCAATAACCTATATTCAATTAACCGGTTAAATTTGTACTGGAGATATGGTAAATAGTTTTGTGTTGAGAAATTATATTCAATTAACAGGGTTATTCAGCTAAGAGATATACAATTAAATGGGCTGCATTGTATTACTGGCGGTTTGAGCCAAAACATTAAGTAAAGAGTTTGAAAATGAGTTTGCATGTTTTCACTCTGTTGAGTCTGTTTCATTAACTGGTTGAGTGCAAGGAGCCACTATCAGGGCTCAGCTGAAAAGTGTTGAAAATCACTATTCATTTATTATTTATTTATTGGTGTTTAAGGTCACATACTTAATCATGACATTGACAGTTTTACGGGTGGAGGAAGCCAGAGTACCTGGAGAGAACCACCGGGCAACGACGAGCAGCTGCCAGCTCCCCAACATCGTAACTCCACACTGCAGCACACGTAGGGTTAGATTGGTTGAAGACATGCGTACCATCGACGTGCAGTACAACTTAGTACACGTCCTCATCGTGCCCACATGCGGACAATCGGGGTTAAGTGCCTTGCAGAAAGGACACAAAGCAGGAGTCTGAATCAATCGCTCAGACAGTCACCCATCCGAGGACTAACCAGGCTCGACGTTGCTTAACTTCGGTGACCTGACGCGAACCGGTTACCGCAATGCCACCGTGCCCCCTTGAAAGCCACTATATTGGCTTTACACTGTTTGCATAGGCTTGTTGTTTTCTTAGCATTAGACAATAAATATTTGTATAAAATTGTTTTGTTACAATTTATTGGAGAGTGCCTTTTGGCACTCTCCAATAAACTGTAGCAAAACTATTGTTCATGAAGAAAATCTTGCTAAACTGAGGCTTCCCTTGCTGGTTGCATGGCATCTTTGAAAAGAAAAATACTCAAGTTTCAATTCACCTTTGAAAAATAATTTAGCACTCAACCAGTTAAAAAGCTAAAATAAATTGCTTCCTGTTATAAAAAAAACAACAATTTTCCCAAATGAAATCTTGTTTCATTTTGTTTCTTACTCGCCAAAAAATGATAAAAAATCAAAAGCAAGCAGCCCAGCAATGACATGAATGAGAAGACAAAAATCCAGATCTGCATCCACAGAAAATTTCTCCTGGTTCCCGAGTCCAGTGATACCAGTAAAGCAGTACTTGTCAACTAAAGTATACAAACACCACTCCACTTTCAAAGGTTGCCATTGGGAATGGAGACAGCCAAAAACAAAGATGAGGCATTTTCCATGAGCTTGAAAAACCAGACTGCATTTTTTGTTCCCTCTGAACACAAAATTACATGCTTTACACTGGAGAATGAAAATTAGTGGGGAAAGTGCCAACAAAATTGCCTGATCAGCAGTCATGACATGTTTTTCATTCAGATAATTACAGTGATTATGATTATTTGAACAAAGAAATTACAATAAATTTACTGACACAAACAGATTCAGAGAGAAAACAAAATAGGGTTTCTTTGACATTTGTGATAATGCCGATTTTCAGACTTCAGTAATAATAAGAAATTTTCATGGGAAAAAATGATCTGGTCTAATGTATTTCAGTGAGCTGGTGATTTATCTATCATTTAATTACTTACTGTAATCAAAAACGGTGATCCTGACATGTGTAATAACTCCATGCCAATTGAGTGCAGGTAAAAGATGTTCTCTTTCTGAATCGAAAGGCCGCAGATGAGGTTGCTACCCTCAAAACAGATTTGTATCTTGTCAAGATGTTTTTACTTGTATTGGGGGAAATACTTTCTTGTTATAAGTTATGAGTATTGTTTGCAGCAAAATGGATGAGTCTCTCTGGCATTTGTGAGTAGGTTCAGTAATAATTTAATCCTGCAGCCCTATAGGGCTACAGGATTAAATTATCACTGATCCTCCTCTCCAAGAGCCAATACTGTAGAACTTTTACAATTGTATTTTCTAGAATTGTATTTTCTACATATTAATATTACTGACTAAAATAAATTATTAGTATTTTAAAAGATATGGCAATTTGCCAACTGGCAAATTTCCAGATCTTTGAAAATGCTAATGGTTCATTTTAACCCATTTAAAGTCATTACTAGAAAATACAATTCTAGAAAATACAATTGTAAATGTTTTATAGTACAGTGGAGCCCACTTAATTGGATATCTCTTAATTGTATATCCCTGTTAATTGAATATAATTTTCAAACACAAAACCATTTACCATTCCTTCAATACAAATTTGCTCTGTTAATTGCATATGGGTTGTAGAGTAAACTCCTGTTAATTGTATATAAATTTTTGTAATATGTCCAAAAAATTACTATCACACACCAAATTCCCCTTATTTATCAACGTTTGTGGCCTCACAACATCAAATACAGGCATTTTTCTATTATATCTTGTTTGACAGAGCTCTATGAGCTCTGTCAAACAAGATATAATAGAATAAATGCTCAGTTTACCTCCAGAACACAAGAAACTGACCAATTCCCTGTTAATTGTATACTCCTGTTAATTGAATAAGTTTCACTGGCAAAATGGATATTCAATTAAGAGGATTCTACTGTATTGACCCCAAGTGTTTATTGTGTTATCAAATTGTGGACTGCCACCTTTTGATTACACAAACATTTATGTGTACAGTCTTAAAAAGGTTAATATTTTGTTTTATGATTTACATGACTGTATTGTTGCCTATCCCAAATTCTGATTCCATCAAGGTAGGAGGAAGGAAGAAAAGGGTTCAGTGTACTTTTGCCTACAGTGCACATTCGCCTACAAAAATTATCAGGTAAAAGTGTAGGCAAAAGTGCACTAACTAAGGTGTAGGGATCAGTAGCTAATTACCACCTGTCTTGAGAGACCACTGTAACCGAGAATGAATGGTTTCGCTCGCCGAAGGCACGCAGGGACGGAATTAGGGAACAAGCCCCTTTCGACCCTCGTTGACTGTATAGTTTTGTCATGTCAGAGTGTGGCAGAGGAGGGAAAGAGTAAAGGTGTTCAGCGGTGTCTGTGTCTCCTGCGGTTTTTCTTGGTGGGAGGAGGATGTGTTGGAGAGATAGATGTTGGCGTTGTTGGATCTGGAGGATTAGTAGGTTCCTTGGTAGTGAATGGCCTGGTCCTAGCTGCTGTTTCTTCTTGAGGTTTCCTATAGTTTTGTAAATTTATTGTGAGGATTGTCCTGATTGAGTGTGCTGGAAATTGTTTGGATACATAGAAGCTGTAGTTGTTTTGGACTGTGGCTCGGGTGTTATCGTCCTCGATCTCCTCCCCAAGGAATGCCTCCGCGGACTCCAGGAAGCTCTCCTCCTCAGAGTCCAAGGTGCGAAAATGCACTGTAACCTGGTACCAACTTGTATTTTTATGCCATAATGGACCTGTCTTGAGAGACTGCCCCTTTGAAGACTGAAATCATGACAAAAACTTCTTACCTTTTCTGGAATTGGAAAATCCATTGTGTTATACTAACATAATTAAAAGTATTAAAACCTCTTAATTGGGTTTCAATTGCTAACTCATTAAAGATTGAGATGTTTTTATAAGACCCCTGTGAAAAGATTAGGATTATTGCTGAATAAACAATTTCATACATACCTGATGAAATGTGACATATAGGAATAAAAATAAATTTGTGTTGAAAATCTTTTTGTAACAAATTGAAATGGTCTGTTGTAAAAATTATAAAAATAAATTAGTTTTGAAAATCTTCAATAAAGATTTTCAACACTAATTTATTTTTATAATTTTTATAACAGTCCATTTCAATTTGTTACAAAAACTTTATAAAAAAGAACAACTACAAAGTAATTACAAAAATACATTCTTCTCTATTTCTGAAGTTTGTGGTTGGCTATTCACTGACTTGAGAAAAGCTGAAACCTGTTATGAGAGACCACCTGTCTTGAGAGACCACTTTTGTGTGGCCCAAAGGGCGGTCTCTCAAGACAGGTTCTACTGTATATCAGCTGGCATAATTTACAAAT
Source organism: Pictodentalium vernedei (assembly GCA_031216915.1). Taxonomy (NCBI): domain Eukaryota; kingdom Metazoa; phylum Mollusca; class Scaphopoda; order Dentaliida; family Dentaliidae; genus Pictodentalium; species Pictodentalium vernedei. The sequence goes on from CM062295.1 coordinate 725,591,884, forward strand.
TGAGCAGATGAAAAAAATATTTATCAAAAAATATAAACAAAACCATATCCTGTGACCCTTCATTGGAACAAGCTCTACAAGGGGACGGGGTCAAATGATATGTTTTTTGTTCAAATTGTGTGCATTGGGTGAAAAGCTGAGCAGAGCAGAGTAGAGCATGTTTTTCACAATTTAATTTACCTAATCATGGAAGGTTGCCAAATCAGCATCTGGCATTGGTAAATTCTTGTTGTTTCTTAGTAAATGCTGCAATTGGGAGGGTTCCTAAGTACACCTGGAACAGTGAGTCCATATGAATTAATCCTTCTCCTCTTGGCAATCTATCACTTGTTTTCAGTTTGAACAATAGTTTTCCCCAGGTGTTTCCATCGGAAACAAGACAAATATAACTATTTCATTTGAGAAACCCTGAAGCATGTTTTTTTAACTCCGGAACATTTTTTAATTAACAGGGGTTTACTCTATAAACAAACACAAAATAACAGGTTACATATGTACTCAGAGTTTTGTAAATAAAAGTGACAGGACGGGGAAAATTTTAACAGCCTGTATTAGTCTTCAGTGAATGTATTGTAGGGCTGAAATCCCCATCTAGCAATATGGGTGAACAGCTTGGTGTGTGGTGGAAGTAGGAGTTCTCAAAGAGAACCACTGAACACCACTAAGGAGTTATAAGACTTCTCTGCCTACCAGATGGGCACACAAGCAGGATGTGAGTGCAGGTCATTAGCTTAACTTGACATAGTCAAGATAAGCTATTGCCATCACGCGTGCGAAAGTCTGTTAGTCTGTGAGTCTGTGACGTCTGTTCACATTTTCCTTTAGCACGGGCTACACCCCGCAGTTCTTGTCTGATCGTCACGAAATTTCATATGCAGGTTTGGGGTCATGTCTAGATGAGAACGTCCCCTTTTGGTCGCGATCGGGCAACCGGTATGGCTGCCCGAGCCCAAAACCCGAAAACCATTAGCACAGTCTACAGGTCGTATTTATGAAGGGATTTCATTGTAACTTGGTAGGATGCCTCTGTATAGTGCCTAGATGAGAACGTCCCCTTTTGGGCATGATCTATCAACCGTGATGGCTGCCCAAGCCCGAAACCCAAAAACTTTTAGCACAGTCTGCAGGTCATGTTTAATGTGGAGGGATTTCATTGTAACCTGGTAGGATGACTCCTTATGATGTCTAGATGCGAATTTCCCCATTTGGGCATGATCTGCCAACCGTGACGACTGCCCGAGCCCAAACCCCGAAAACCTTTAGCACAGTCTACAGGTCATATTTATTGAGGAATTTCATTGTAACTTGGTGGGTTGACTTCATACAATGTCTAGATGAGAAAGTCCCCCTTTGGACGTGATTGGGCAACTGTGACGGGTACAGGAGTCCGAAGCCCGAAAACCTTTAGCACAGTCTACAGGTCATATTTATGAAACGATTTCATTGTAACTTGGCAGGATGACTCCAAATAATGTCTAGATGAGAACGTCCCATTTTGATCGTGATCTTGCAGCCTTGATGGGTGCCCGAGCCCAAAAACCTTTAGCATAGGCAAAAGGTCATATTTATGGAAGGATTTCATTGTAACCTGTTAGGTTGACTCCATATAATGCCTAGATGATGACATCCCCTTTCGGTCATGATTGGTCAGTTGTGATGGCTACAAGTGCCCGAAGCCCGAAAACCTTGAGCACAGTCTACAGGTCATATTTATGAAGGAATTTCATTGTAACTTCTTAGGATCACTCCAGATGATGCTCAGATGAGATTGTCCCCTATGGTTGCGATCATTCACCCATGATGGCTGCCCGAGCCCGAAGCCCGAAAACCTTTAGCACAGTCTACAGGTCATATTTATGAAGGGATTTCATTGTAACTTGGTAGGTTAACTTCATATAATGTCTAGATGAGAACGTGCGATCATTCACCCATGATGGCTGCCCGAGCCTGAAGCCCGAAAACCTTTAGCACAGTCTACAGGTCATATTTATGAAGGGATTTCATTGTAACTTGGTAGGTTAACTTCATATAATGTCTAGATGAGAACGTCCCCTTTTGGACATGATTGGGCAACTGTGACGGCTAAAGGTGCCCGTAGCCCGAAAACCTTTAGCACAGTCTACAGGTCATATTTATGAGGGGATTTCATTGTAACTTGGTAGGATGACTCCAAATAATGTCTAGATGAGAATGTCCCCTTTTGATCGCGATCATTCAGCCTTGATGGGTGCCCGAGCCCAAAAACCTTTAGCATAGGCAAAAGGTTATATTTATAGAAGGATTTCATTGTAACATTGTTAGGTTGACTCCATATAATGCCTAGATGATGACATCCCCTTTTGGTCGTGATTGGTCAACTGTGATGGCTACAGGTGCCCGAAGCCCGAAAACCTTGAACACAGTCTACAGGTCATATTTATGAAGGGATTTCATTGTAATTTTGCAGGATCACTCCAGATGATGCCCAGATGAGATTGTCCCCTTTGGTTGCGATCATTCAACAATGATGGCTGCCCGAGCCTGAAGCCCGAAAACCTTTAGCACAGTCTAAGGTCATATTTATGAAGGGATTTCATTGTAACTTGGTAGGTTGACTTCATATAATGTCTAGATGAGAACGTCCCCTTTTGGACATGAGTGCGCAACTGTGACGGCTTCAGAGGCCCAAAGCCCGAAAACTTTTAGAACAGTCTACAGGTCATAATTATGAAGGGATTTTATTGTAGCTTGGTAGGATGACTCCAAATAGTGTCCAGATGAGAACGTCCCCTTTTGGTCACGATCATTCAGCCTTGATGGCTGCCCAAGCCCAAAAACCTTTAGCATGTCTGTAGGTCGTATTTATGGAAGGATTTCATTGTAACTTGTTAGGTTGACTCCATATAATGCCTAGGTGATGACATCCCCTTTTGGTCGTGGTTGGTCAACTGTGATGTCTGCAGGTGCCTGAAGCCCGAAAACCTTTAGCACAGTCTACAGGTCGTATTTATGGAGGGATTTCATTGTAACTTGGTAGGTTGACTTCATATAATGTCTAGATGAGAACGTCCCCTTTGGATGCAATTGGGAAACTGACGGCTACAGGGGCCCGAAGCCCGAAAACCTTTAGCACAGTCTACAGGCCATATTTATGAAGGGATTTTAATGTAACTTGATAGGATGACTCATTTTGGAATAATTTCATTGTAATTTTGTTGATATATGTTAACTGTGAGGGCCACATATATTAACTGTGAGGTCATATTAACCCACCCCTCAGATCTTTAGTACAGTGTACACCTCATATTATTTTTATTATAAACATAGCATACAGGGAACAGAAATGAACATATTCCCAATTATCACAATTCTTGTCTTATTTCATAATCCTTTCATAAACATTGAACATTATCCTTTTCATCAAACACAACACACAAGTTAAGCTACAGTGTCATTGACACTTTCATTTTGGTTAAGCCACAGTCATTGTGGGCAAGCCGGGAAATAAGCAGACAGAGGGTGAATTTGTTGATGCACTACTCAGGGCAGCATTACTAAATTTACCCTCTGTGAACCTCAATCTGAATCAAGGGAGTTTGGTCCCGGTTGGATAATTTTTCGTGGAGTTATTGACTAAGAACTTAGTTTATGATATGAAAACTCAGAATATCAGTTTTCGCAGTCTTTTTTTGCTCACAAGGGCATACGTGTCGTACTGACACATCCAGTTTCAGTTTTTAACTCCAAAACATTATAAGTAATCTCCGCCAACATGTATGGTATACGGAGATTTAATACCTGGATGTCAGTTTTTAAACACCGAGCTACATGTTTTTGTGTGTCTGAAACACAATAGTAACATAGTGGAAACAAATTTGTGGACACATTTCTCATGCTTCGCAATCAGTTGGAATAAAACTTGTGACTACTGAAGTGCCTGTATTTTTAAGCTAAATATAACTTGTAAAAAAATTGATGATACAGATCAGGGGCTATTTTGTTGACAGATTTGCTCTTATTTCGTTTTTCTCAAGTTGTTTGATATAATTGTCTGACTATTGAATTTAAAACACTGAAATATGATTAAATTGTCAGAAATCTTATGATATTTGTAACTATATTCAGGATTTTTGGTTTGATTTTTATACCGAGGCAAGCAAAAGTGAAAAGCTTTCATTTAAACCATATACCCCCTATGTTTTGCATACCCTTATACCGTGGATGTTGCACACTCTCATATACCTTGGATGTCAGGTGTGCCATTTGCCATGGCTATTTGTCCTAGGCATTCTGACCAATTAGAAAACAGAATTTATCAGGATATAGGGTCAAAGCCTTTTATCCTGCATTGAAATGCGGTGTCTTAAGCTATGTTTTTGAACAAAAAAGGGAAATTTTAATACTTAACAGAGGACTTTTATAAACTATCATACCTGCCTGTTGTTGTTATGTTTGACTATCTGTAACCTGTGTCAACCAAGCCAGGAAATAAGCAGACTGTCATCTGCAGAATGAGGTCCCCAGAGGGGGAAGTTGGTGATGCTAACCTGCACAGCAGGGTAGCATCACTAAATTTACCCTCTGTGAACCTCAATCTGAATGAAGGTCTCAGGCCTAAACAGAAAACGAGGATAATTTGGAGGATTCTAACCCACCATATTGGATAGCATCTGGGGACCTCATTTTGCAAATGACCGATTGCTTACTTCCAGGCTTGCTGTCAACATATGAGGGTCTTTTGTTAGAGTAACCTGAGACTCAGCCCTCCTCCTAACTAGGTTGTGTGCTCTTTGTACAACCAGTCTGCATTCAAGAGAAATCCTTTTTGACACACAAAGTGCAGCCATTTATCTGAGCAATTTTAACATTACTTTTCAACATTTAGTGGACAGCATAACATATCTGTTGATTCAAGAAACAAGCCTCTTGTAAATATTTTTGATATGAAATTATGTTTTTGAAACATGAAACAATTATTTGCAGTACACACAAATTATCATGGTCTATATGGTCAGAACACATGTATAAAAAAAATTCTTGATTATCATTATTGCTTGCCCAAATATTTTTATCTGTAGTAATGTTTCCAATCTATCACAGGTTGTCCAGTGACACATAAGCTGATATTAGCAAGTCATAGGGTTTTGCAAGCATAAATCATATGACTGCCAGGTGACAAGAGAATTTCCATTTTATGGAATCTTTAATGTGCTCTTCTTTTCTTCATTATCAGTAGTTCCAGTCGTAATGTATCTGATCAAAATATTTCACTGCAGAAATGTTCTTGGACCAAAGCATCTCAAGCAGGGACATGACAATAATTTTTCAGTCAGACATTTTTATCTGGATTGGAGGCTTAGATGTCAATGCTATTAACCCTTTACCTAACACGAAAAGCAGACGACACTTGCAAATAAAATTCTTGAATAACTAATTTTTTTCCATCTTTTGCATCAAAAATATAGCTTATGACCCCTCAGTGGAACGAGCTTGTCGAGCTCATTCCAATGCGGGGTCATAAGCTATGTTTTTGAGACAAAAAGTGAAAAAATAATGAAAATTGGATGGTGATTTTTAGCTTAACTTGACAAAGTCAAGATAAGCTATTTCCATCATGCGTGCGGGAGTCTGTTCACATTTTCCTTTAGCACAGGCTACACCCCGTAGTTCTTGTTTAATCGCCATGAAATTTCATATGCAGGTTTGGGGTCATGTCTAGATGAGAACATCCCCTTTTGGTCATGATAGGTCGACCAGTATGGCTGCCCGAGCCCAAAACCATTAGCACAGTCTACAGGTCGTATTTATGAAGGGATTTCATTGTAATTTGATAGAATGCCTCTGTATAATGTCTAGATGAGAACATCCCCTTTTGGGCATGATCTGTCAACTGTGATGGCTGAAGCCCGAAACCCAAAAACTTTTAACACAGTCTGCAGGTCATATTTAATATGGAGGGATTTCATTGTAACTTAGTAGGATGACTCCGTGTGATGTCTAGATGAGAACTTCCCCATTTGGGCACGATCTGTCAACCATGAGGACTGCCCAAGCCCAAAACCCAAAAACCTTTAGCACAGTCTACAGGTCATATTTATGGAGGGATTTCATTGTAACTTGGTAGGATGACTCCGTATGATGTCTAGATGAGAACTGTCCCATTTGGGCGCAATCTGTCATCCATGAGGACTGCCCAAGCCCAAAACCCGAAAACCTTTAGCACAGTCTACAGGTCATATTTATGAAGGGATTTCATTGTAACTTGGTAGGTTGACTTCATATAATGTCTAGATGAGAACATCCCCTTTTAGATGCGATTGGTCAACTGTGACGGCTACAGGGGCCTGAAGCCCAAAAACCTTTAAGACAGTCTACAGGTCATATTTATGAAGGGATTTCATTGTATCTTAGTAAGATGACTCCAAATAATGTCTAGATGAGAACATTCCCTTTTGGTCGTGATCATTCAGCTGTGATGGCTGCCCGAGCCCAAAACCCGAAAACCTTTAGCATAGTCTATAGGTCGTATTTATGGAAGGATTTCATTGTAACTTGTTAGGTTGATTCCATATAATGCCTAGATAATGACATCCCCTTTTGGTCATGATTGGTCAACTGTAACGGCTACAGGGGCCCGAAGCCCCAAAATCTTTAGCACAGTCTACAGGTCATATTTATGAAGAGATTTCATTGTAACTTCGTAGGATCACTCCAGATAATGCCCAGATGAGAACGTCCCCTTTTGGTCGCGATCATTCAACCATGATGGCTGCCCGAGCCCAAAACCCGAAAAACTTTAGTACAGACTACAGGTCGTATTTGTGAAGGGATTTCACTTGGTAGAATGACTCAGTATAATGTCGAGATGAGGGCGTCCCCTTTTAGTTGCAATTGGTCAACCGTCATGGCTACACAGGCCTGAAGCCCGAAAACCTTTAGCACAGTCTACAGGCCATATTTATGAAGGGATTTCATTGTAACTTGATAGGATGACTCGTTTTGGAATAATTTCACTGTAACTTGGTAACTTTTGTAAACATACATTAACTGTGAGGGCCACATACATTAACTGTGAAGGCCACATTAACCCACCCCTCAGTTCTTTAGTATAGTCTACACCTCATATTATTTTTTATTAAAAACATAGCATACATAGAACAGAAATTACCATATTCCCAATTATCACAATTCTTGTCTTATTTCATAATCCTTTCATAAACATTGAACATTATCCTTTTCATCAAACACAACACACAGACAAGTTAAGCTATACTGTCATTGACACTTTCATTGTGAATAGCGCTGGCTGGTTTTGGTCGTTACATTGGGTAAAGGGTTAACTCTTTGAACGCTGATGGTGTCTTCCATGTCAGTTCAATGGTAGCAATTGGAAGAGTCCATATTCATCATTTGGGGTAGATCAATTAATATTTCAACCAAAGGCTGCACGTTGAAAATATTAATTATTCTACCCAATTTATTTATTTATTGGTGTTTTAAGGTCACATACTTATGCGCAATGGCTAATCGTGACCGTGACAGTTTTATGGGTGGAGGAAGCTGGAGTACCTGGAGAGAACCACCGAGCATCGACGAGCAACTGTCAGCTCCTCAACATTCCAACTCTGTTCAAGCTCCGCTCAAGCAGGGTTACAGCGGTTGAAGACATGTGCACCATCGACGTGCAGAACGCATTAGTACACAGCGTCATTGTGCACCCATGTAGGCAACTGGGATAAAGTGCCTTGCCCAAGGACACTAAGCGGGTCGTCCCAGACGGGGATCGAACTCGCGACCTCTAGCATAGAAGTCCAACAGTCTACCACTGAGCCACCACACTCCCATTCTACCCATACATTCACTTATTAGACATCTCACATAATAAAATTATGACGTATGTTCCTGGGCCGAAAAAGCAGCCTCTTCGGTTTAAAGGGTTAATTATGTACCTTCTTAAAAGATTATATTTGATACTAGGGCTGCAGAGCCAGGGAGAGGAAATTCGGGCTCAGGGTTAATTCTGTAACACTCCCCATTTCAAAAGTGTTGGGATACTGCTGCAGGGTTGGTGGGGGTGGGGGGGAGGGTTCTCCCCCGAGAAAATTTTGAAACCAATTATTAAATGGAGACTTCTGGTGGCTTTTGTGATGAAAAATCACGTAAATTTTGGACAACAAAGAACCACTTTTTAGCAGCATGTTTCAAATTTGCAAGTTCATCATTGTATTTGGAAAAACACTGTTTCCGTTTTTTTATTTGTTTCCCAATTGAATAGCTTGAGGCAGCTTTACTGCTATTGTAGGAATGTTTAGGATACCTGCATAACACTGAGTCTGGTGCATATGTATATAAATAACAGTCTATTAACAGATTGAGCATCCCCACAGGGTACTCCCATTCCTTCTTTACATGAGTAGCAACTAGTATTCCAATACTACGGGCAACTTATCTTGCTAGTTCTCACTTGGGGATCGGGCTCCCTGGCCCTATAGGGTTGCACGGTATTCAAATTTCAATACCGGTATCAGTATTGAAAAAAATACCGCAAAATATATATATATATTATATATATCATCTGAATGTAGTTATACAGTGAAGCCCACTTAATTGGATATCTCATAATTGTATTCCCTGTTAATTGAATATAATTTTCAAACACAAAACCATTTACCATACCTTCAGTACAAATTTGATCTTTTAATTGCATATGGGTTGTAGAGTAAACTCCTCTTAATTGTATATCAATTTTTGTAATATGTTAAAAAAAATTACAGTGACACGCACCAAATTCCCCTTATTTATCAACGTTTTTGGCCTCACTACATCGAATAGCATTTATTCTATTATATCTTGTTTGACAGAGCTCTATGAGCTCTGTCAAACAAGATATACTAGAATAAATGCTCAGTTTACCTCCAGAACACAGGAAACTGACCAAATCCCTGTTAATTGTATACTCCTGTTAATTGAATAAATTTCATTGGCAAAATGGATATTCAATTAAGAGGATTCTACTGTACTGATAATCATTGATACTGATGATCAGGTTCAGATTGCTGAACTAATTAAGAAACAAATAAATTTAATTCTTGTGTTCCACACAGTTGAACAAATTCAGTTGGAAAAATTAACTGAACAACTTTTTTCTGCGTTTTCAAACAAGATCTTTTAACACAGTTCTCTTGAGTACCATATTTAAATATCTTGCACGAAAATACGAAACAAATTTGATACTTGGACTAATGTCACGAACACAGTAGGTCAAACAAATGGATGGCTGTGGTGTCTGATTTGGGTATTTGGGGACCCAGCACGACTGCTTTGGAATATAGTACATGTTAAATAAGAGGATAAATCATGACTACTACAACATGAATACTTTCTTTATTCACAAATAAATTCCCAAGAAGTTTTGAGTTTTTCAACTATAATCCTGATTGATTAATATTCCAACTAAATCATCAAGGCATGCCTTCAATGAAGGCATGCCTTGGTGATGTAGTTGAAATATTTTATCAGTCAGAACTTGAGCCACCACCGACAGGTAATTTTCAGACAGATCAGGTTTACACCTTCCCAGTCAGTCATCTTCATGAGACCCCAGTCTTCGAGTTTGAATTTTCACTCATTCCTTTCATATCCCAGAAAGTAAATAACTTCCTTTATGATAAAACCTCTCTTATTACCTGGATCAAGCACATGAAATTTCTGAATCATTTTAGCACTGCATTGCATCTGGTCTGGATATAAAGGGCTTATGGTATCACAGACGTAAATATTTTCCCATAGGCAACCATTATAACATTCACGTGAAAAAAAATGTGATTGCATCACTTTAATTTTGGCATTCAAATATCTTTGTCAAGTATAGCCCTTCAGATAACTTTTTCTGACCCGAAAATAAGGGGGTCAATGCAACAAATAAGAGAGAAAAACTGACAGGAAGGGAAGTACCAGTCCATGCACATATTTTTCAGGGAATTCCCAACAAAAACACACCAAAAGTCAATTGTATTTTTTAGGTCCAAAAGTCATCAAATCACTCTCTTTATTTATCTGGAATATTCAACAATAATGCAAGATGTCAACAGAATGTTTCAGTTGTTTATTGAAACACTGTATTTTCCCCAAGGCTGCTTATTTTTGGAGATTGCATCATTTCTGAGTGCAACATTTCAAGGTGGGTAACTCTAATTCAAATATTTACTTCAGTGATACCTATATATTGTTACAGAAGAACCTTTCTTGAGAGACCACCCTGTTTGCCAGGCAAAAGTGGTCTCTCAAAACAGGTGGTCTCTCATGATACAGTTAAAACCAGAAGTCCTGTCATGAAATACGCACAAATAGCACGTTGATATGCGCGTTAATGTGCGCGTTATGGCCCAAGTAAAGCTATCAAATTCTGTCCATATGGCCTGTGCACAAGCAATGTTTCAGCCAATGGACCTCCGGGTAACCCGGAGGTCCATTGGCAGAAACATTGCATGTGTTTGCTATGAGTAACCAAGTGAACCTGCCGTGCTTTGCATGCCATTCTATATGGCAATTGCGCGCATTTCCAACGTGCAACTAAGGCTAGATAAGTGCACTATTCGGGACAGGACTTCTAGTTTTAACTGTAGGTCTATTACAGAGTAAAATAACCAAACGATACAAGGGCACAGCAGTCTCTCAAGATGGGTCATCTCTCACAACAGTGAGTTTTACTATACCACTGTTGACAAGTTGGGTTATATAGCATGGTGGTAACCCATAGATTTACGATGCCAGTCATGGTTTTTTATTTCCTAACAGGATTTCCACCTTTAAAAATATCAACAACTAATGCGCCAAAGCGAGATCGCTCGTTAGTTGGTTTTTTTATGCTATTTATTTTGGCAGAAATTAATTTAAGATCGAAACAGAATGCCATACTATTCATCTGTGGATGCACTATTCAAATTGTGAGTCGAGATAGTTCTGAAAGATTGTCAAGTCTTTCTGGTAAAACATGTGAGATTAGTAATTTAATAAAGTCATTATCCCCTGCCAAAATGAAGTTAGCGGAGGATATAGAAATTGGTTCCGTCTGTTTGTCCATTCATCTGTCCATCTGTCTGTCCATCCATCCATCTGTAATAACTTTGGACCTTCATATCTCAGTCAGGGGATGTTGGATTTAACCCTTTACCTAACATGAAAAGCAGACGACACTTGCAAAAACAATTCTTGAATAACTAATTTTTTTCATTTTTTGTCTCAAAAAGATAGGTTATGACCCCTCGTTGGAATGAGCTCGATGAGCTCATTCCAATGAGGGGTCATAACCTATGTTTTTGAGACAAAAAATGAAAAAAATAATGAAAATTAATTGGCGATTTTTGAGAATAGCGCTGGCCGTTTTTGGCCGTTATGTTAGGTAAAGGGTTAAATGATCATTGGTACACTGATAGACCACCATAGGGGAAAGGATATTTACAAGTAACAGGTTTTGTCCATTTTTTTCTAGAGTTATGGGCCTTTTCCCGCTTTTTTTCAATTTTTCATGGTTTCTGCTTGGCTGGGAATACTGGTGGCATTGCACATTGTGTTGTATAACATTGTCGTAACCTGTAGTTTGTTCACGTATTTTATAATTGATGTAACCCACACATAACCTAAATGGTCATTCACAGGTTATTTCCAGTTCTGTTGCATTGCTTAGTACCAGTTATGTGGAATGCAGCAATGCACTATCAAGAATGTTATTGTATCATCAGGCTGCCAGATATAAAAGCTATCTTTGCCATTGCTTTCTGGAGGTCTAAAGTCAAGTTACAAACAGAAAAAACATATGCATTGTTCCTTTATATATCTTTTATTCCTCCACTTACTGTACTCAGCTAGGATGAATCTCAAATCATTTCATATATAACACTCTGTGGACTTGGCATTTTTCAAGAACAACATTGTTTTGAATGTCAGATTTTATGAATGCAAACCGACTCTGGCATTTACAAATTCATCCACTCATGTTTATTACCTAGAGTACTGCTAGAAGTGTGTTCTGTTACTCTGTTTTTCTTTGCTTATTTAATTTATCTTGTAACTCTAAACTGAATCTTATGCCTTTTATGAGTAATTTCAATTTCCCCAGAAAAAAACATACATCACAACCAGCTGGTTTATTTTTGTGATGTGAAGTTTGGTCTAATACAATTAGACCAATTATAGTGGAGGATTTTTCTTCTTTTTTTCTCTTGTTAAGACTTTTATTTAAGTGTTCTCCATGAAAAAGACTTGTTATTATGTTCTTAGTGGATTGGCATATGGCTGAAACGCATCATCCTTGGTTTGATATCTATGGAATTGTAAGATGTTATGATATTTTGTTCAAAGGATTTAATGGTTTTCATTTATGTGGATTATCAGGATTTCTTGTCTTAATCTGTGATGGGCAACAGCTTAAAAATTTGTTAGTATTCTTTTATTATAGTGAAAACCACTTAATTAGACATTTCTTAATTGCATAAATTGATAATCCTGTTAACTCTTTACCCAACACACAAAATATCAAAATTTATTATTTTAATTTTTTTTCAAATTTTATCAAAATATTTCAACAAAACCATATCATGTGACTCCTCATTAGAACGAGCTCGATGATCTCATTCCAATGAGGAGGTAACATAATATGGTTTTGTTGATATTTGTTTTTAAATAATGTTTTTGAACTGCTCAATTTTTAAATTACGCAGTTGATGCAGCCGTTTCATAAGGTAGAGGGTTAATTGAAAATAACTTTCAAAAGCAAAACCATTAACCATACCTTCAGTAAACATTTGACCTGTTAATTGCTTATACAGTACGTGGAGAGTGTATTATCACTAAATCACCCTCAGAGTGGAGATTCCACCCAAGCGATAATTGCAAATTTGTTGCAAAGCATTGAAGAATTACTCGGATTACCACTCAACTCCCCATATTTATAGACCTATTTGGTCTTAGTATATTCAATATATAGATTTAATTTTTTTTTTTAATTCAGTTTATTGTACTTTTTTTACACCATTACGGTCAAATGTACAGTATAACAAATAACATAGTAATAGTTGACAATAATATAATAATACATCAGAAGTACAAGTTATGTCATTTTGTTTATTGATTGGGTGCTAGAAGCCCATACTTTGGCCTCACTGGAAGGTATTGGTACCACAGCTAAAGGTCTTCATGTTCCGTGGATATGTTTCAGACTCAGTTGAAACAAGAAAACATTTTGCCCATATGGAGTCGTCTTGTTGCAATCCATTGCCGAGTGTTCACAGGGATTCTCCAATAAATTGCAACAAGACAAATCCACGTGAACAAACTCTGGCTCTGCAGCTGGTCTGGCACTTTACCAGTTAAACCGGACTCCTTGTTTGTGGAACAACGTTTAAGTGAAGTATGACTTTTCACTTTAGTATACCAATATACCATGTCTTGGAACATGATAATGTAAACCTTTGTTCTTGCTCTATGGTGCCATATGTATATTTATTCACGCCGGTAACTTCGGAAATTGGGTATTATATGAGACCAGTGTCGACGTGGTTTGGTTGATGGGGGGATTGCCAGTTCCCTTTCTTTTTAGATAATTTGCGATAATTCACAGGCTAGCATAGAGGATATCTATGCTATTTAGTGAATATCACTCAGTGGTAGACTGTTGGACTTCTATGCTAAAGGTCCCGAGTTCGATACCCACATTGTGTCCTTATGCAAGGCAGTTTATCCTGGTTGCCTATATGGGGGCACGATAATGCCGTTTACTAAGGCGTACTACACGTCGATGGTGCACATGTCTTCAACCACTGTAACCCTGCTTGAGCAAAGCTTGAACAGAGAATGCTGTGGAGCTGACAGTTGCTCGTCGATGCTCGGTGGTTCTCTCCGGGTACTCCAGCTTCCTCCACCTGTAAAACTGTCATGGTCATGATTAGCCATTGTGCATATGTATGTGACCATAAACACCAATAAATAAATAAATAAATAAATAAATAAATAAATAAATATCAGGAATTATCTCATGAGTGTGGATCTGAAAAATAATATTTCAGGCCTACACGAATGAGATAATTCATGATATTCACTAAAATAGCGTAGATTTTCATTTTATTATATTCTGCATGACATTTTACAGTGCAAACACGTATGTTTCAAAACAATAACAAAGATCAGCTGATCGATCTTTCAAGCCTGTACTAGCCAAATCACTCAAACATACAAAATTAGTCCCATTTTCCCATGATAATTTAACCAACTAATTGTTCAGCTCACAGATGAAATTTAATAATTATGATACTACAGATGAGAATATTCTCATATTTTTCATTTATGTTAATTTTTTATCATTTGAAATGTCAATTTACAACAAGGAATTTGGAATTGAGTGCACCAACTCATCCAAACAAAAAACTTTGGGACAAATCAATCAACAAGATTCTTCAGAAAAGTTACCCAGTTCAAGGCTCAATATCACTCTCGAAGTCGCTTTCTATACATGTACATCTAATTATTTTACTTTATTATTTTATTATTATTATAGAACAGCTTGGAATAGCATGAACTTCTGGTACTGCTGGTAATGCTGGCACTGAATCGCTTGTTACAGTATCGAAGGCAAAGTGATGCGCCAAAGTGTGACATCATTTAGTAAGCTCCTCCTGAGGGATATACCTCATTATCCGTCAAGTCAGTGGATATCGAGAAATATCTTTTAGATAATTTGCGATAATTCACAGGCTAGCATATAATAAATCTCTATATTTACGTCAAAGTACAGTTCAAATGCCATTTTCATCCACATATAGTGGCAGATTCAGGAATGCCCATCCCACACACAACCAAATTTTTTAAAATTTTTTTAATGTTAAAAGAACAATAAGCCACTAATTTGAAAAATATCAACTCTAAGATTTTGCTTGTAAGAGAAAGAATGTGTAAAAAAAAACACACTGTATACAAAGTGTTAGGCATCAGAAGCCACACTAAATTACATAAATCTGTATGATGAAATTTCAGCTGTTTAACCCCTTACCCAATGCAGACGATATAAAAATTTATTAATTTAAATATCGTTTTTTAATTTTTTTCGAAAAATGTCAACAAAACCATATCATGTGACCCCTCATTGGAACGAGCTCGAAGAGCTCGTTCCAAAGAGGGGTCACATGATATGGTTTTGTTGACATTTTTCGAAAAATAATATTTTTTCAGCTGCTGAATCTGCATATTACGCGGGCCGATGCGGGCGATTCGTTGGGTAAAGGGTTAACCCTTTGAACACTGGTGGTATCTTCCATGTCAGTTAAATGGCAGAAATTGGAAGAGTCCATATCCATTATTTGGGGTAGAGCAATCAATATTTTCAACGTGCAGCCTCCAGACTGCACATTGAAAATATTAATTGTTCCACCACACATGTTCACTTAGTAGCCATCCTACTTAATGAAATTATGACGTATTGTGTTGCTGGACCAGAAAAGCGGTCTCTCGTGTTGAAAGAGTTAAGCTATTATATATTGTTTGACAGTCATGCAGGCCTAGCTGTTTGAAAAATGCAGGCGAGCTACTACTGCCCTCCTTAAATCACCCCAGGCAGGCGATAATGGCAGCCCTTAATTCACCTTTGGGAGCCATCAATCAAGAAAGCCCTATCACTTTTAAGTCCAGTGACACCTGGAACAAAAAATGCAGGCGTGTGAAAATCACACTCGCAGTTTCCATTTCACATTCTTTACTTTATTTCAGATTTTCCCAATGTTAATTGTAATCGGAAATGAATAAATAGACTGCAGTTTTATCGTTTTCCCTGTTGTTTATTCTAAGCTCACGGGTATGACTTAAAACACAGTGTAATATTGCTCAAAATGTATGGCACATCAAAAAACAATAGTCCTCGAAAACTGTTCCATTTGAAAATAAGTTCCGGCGAATGCGATGCAGTGTGCATGGATTCCCAAGTGTTAAACTTGAAAGTGGAACTTTTTTCACTGAATGGATAAGAGGTTATAAAAGGAGCACTGTTTAGCAATGTTGTGCTTGCTGGAGAAAAAGATCACCATCGAAATAAGTTCTGGAAAACACACTGCAGTATTCAGAGAATGACTGAAGTTCAATGACAAGCAGACCTTTTTGTTATGTCAGTGAATGATAAAAGGGCACCGTTTTTCGCGGATGTGCTGACATTGTTTGGGAAAGTAATTCGGCCAAAACTGTTTTCATAATAAGCCGACTGTAACCAATAATATTATACATTGTTGGGGGTTTTTTTAACAGTCTTTATAGTTTTAATCGCCCATTCAAATTGAAGTTAGGCAGGATAATCCCCCTCTCATACAAGCATGTATGCGAGGGATGAGATGGATTCTTTCCTGCATAAAACGGAAAGTCGGAGGGATTACTCAAGCATTATGTCATCACATATTGCACGTCGAGTCTCATTCCAAAGTTGATGAATTGAAAAATTTCGATTCATGCTGCAAATTCACAGGTGAGTAGCTGTGTACTATAAAAGCCTGAGGCAACAAGCTATCACATCTTTTAAAGTGAGGAACCAATGAAAGAAAGAATTGTAAGGAAAGACTTGGAAAAAGTGGGAGGGTAGTATCCACTGGGTGGGTAGTAATCCCTCCGACTTTCCGTTTTATGCAGGAAAGAATCCATCTCATCCCTCGCATACTTGCTTGTATGAGAGCGGGATTCTTTCCCACATAAAACTCCAAGTCTCCTGGATTACTCAAGCATATTTAAAGAACTTACAATTCTGAGAACTAATGTCCCTCAATAAAATATTAACCATACCAACCTCAGAACTCTGCTGAAACATAAGAGGGAAGGAACAATAACAGGAGACTAGTAGTTGAGATGAACATTTACTGTTGAAGAAACAAAGTCTTTCAATATACAAATATCAACACTTCCGTAGATCTCAATGTCATCAATAACCACAACTCAATGTCAATAGTAAGCCACATCCATTTTGTACATATATCATCGCAGATGTTGAAGTACAGCATCCGAAAAGGTGGTACATGAATCTTCAGTATCTCTGAAATAAAAATGGTGAAATGTCCGAGCGGAAGACCAGTTTGCTGTTTTCAAAATCCGTTGTAGTGTAACCCCCGAGTGGAGTGCTGCAGATGTGGCTGCGCCACGGATAGAGTGAGGACGAAAGAAGGCATTAATGCCTGCCTGTTGTAAAGAAGCAGCAATCCATCGAGATATGGTGGATGTGGTGACAGCCTTATAAGTTTTATATGAAATGAGTAATTTTGAGGTTTTTCGTAACAATTTAGTTCTCATTAGATATGCCTTAAGAGTACACAGTACACAAATTTTATGGTTCTTAAATTGAACTAACTTGACAATGGTATCACTTAATTTTGAAGGTCGTGATGTTTTGGTTAGCTGCGGTAGGTGAAAAATAGCAGTAGTCTGAGACATGGCCATAAATTCTATATCAAGTGCAGAGATGGTTTGTGATCGAGCAGCTGTTGTCAATGCTATTAAGCAAGCCAATTTTTGAGTAAGTTGCAGAAGTGTCAGTTCAGAAAATGGTGTAAGAGATGCAAGGTAAATCAATAACGTTTTGACATCCCAGGTCAAGGGGTACCGAGGCAACGGCGGATTTTGATTGAAAATCCCCCTCATTAATCTGTTAATAAATGGATTTGTTGTGAAGGATTTCCCTGTTACGATAAGCATGGTCTGATTGATCATAGATCGGTGAGTGTTCACAACACTGTATGATTTACCATCATTGGCTAAAGAACTTAGATATTCTGCTACAGAGCACTGAGTTGCATTACAGGGATCAATTTTCCTTGTATTGCACCAAAAATACCATCGCTTCCAAGCGAGACCATATTGTTTCCTGGATGATTGTCGCCATGAGCGCAGGATGTATGATATAGCGTCTTTTGAAAAGCCCTTTGCTTGTAAATGTCGGCTGATATAATGCAAGCGTGTAGGCGGAGATTCCGCCCCATAGGGTGATGGTTGGTGCGTTGAGGAAGAGAGAGGTGCTTCCAACTGTGATTGATGTAAATAGGTATGCGAATAAGCAACCGAAGTACCACAGGGAACCATGGTTGAGTGGGCCATTTCGGAAGTATAAGTAGAGCTTGGCTCACCTGATCTTCTTGAATCTTGGTCAAAATCTTGTACAGTAAGCTGAAAGGAGGAAAAATATATGGATTAAGACTTGACCAATTCAGACTAAAAGCATCAATATGGAAAGCAGAAGGGTCGGGGACCCAAGAAACATATTTTTGCACCTGGAAATTGTGTGCGGAAGCAAATAAATCTACATCCGGAAGAAAAGTAAGGTTGCATAGTTTCTTAAAGATATTGTGTTGTAGTTGCCATTCCGTAGAATCACAAAAGTCCCTGGAAAGCCAGTCAGCCCTAATATTAGACTTCCCAGGTACATGAGTGGATGAAAGATGAATATTTCGATTGTGAGCCCAAAGAAAAATATCTTTTGCAAGTGAAAGCAGGTCAAGCTTTGTTCCCCCAATATTATTTATGTATGAGATAGCAGTCGTATTATCAGACTGGATACAGATATGACAATCCTTTGTGTCAGCACAGAGTTGTTGTAACCCCAAGAACATTGCTTTGAGTTCCAACAAATTCATGTGGTAATTAGTTTCAGGTAAAGACCATCGTCCTTGAGCCGAAATTCCATTACAGAGTGCTCCCCAGCCAAGACCAGACGCATCTGTTTCTAAAATGAGTGAAACATTTGGAGGGCATAATTTGCTACCATTTAAAGACTCTGCATTGTCAATCCACCAAGTTATGTCAGATTTTGCCCCATCAGACAGTTGCATATTGGCATCAAAGTCCTGATTGGAGCATTGTAGGGCAGCAGTCTTCTCATGATCTAAGATGCGATAAAACAAATTCCCCAGCCAAATCGCTCGAACTGATGCTGTGTAAAGGCCTATAAGTGAGGCAATCTCTCGAATAGAGCATCTACATTTTTTGAGTATTTGTTTGGACTGGTCAATGACTAAACTCAATTTTTCAGCAGGAAGACGAACCATATATTGCTCCGAATCTATAATAAAGCCTAGGTATTTAATTTGTCTAGTCGGGTGGAGACATGACTTTTCCCAGTTGATCTCGAAGCCTACTGACTGCAAAGTGTGTAGGAGAAGACGGGTATTGTCTCGGCAGATATCAAAATTTTTATCAATAAGTAAGGAATCATCTATATAATAGAATGACTTAACACCTTGAGTGCGTAAAAAAGCAAAAACTGGCTTCAAAATTTTGGTAAAAACTCGAGGAGCCGAGGATAATCCAAATGGGAGGCATGTAAATTCAAATAAAGTATTCTCCCAGCGAAATTTCAAGAACTTTCTATCTGAGGGTGCGATTGGAACGCTAAAATAGGCATCCTTCAGATCCACTGAAGTAAAGAATTCCATCGGTCGGACAGACTTCAGAACCAGTTCAAGGGTTTCCTGTTTGAAATGGGCATATGAAACAAATTCATTGAGCTTTTTCAAATTTATAACTGGTCGATAAGTGCCTTTTTTCTTTTCTCGGAGAAATAAGTTTGATATGAATTGCGAATTTTGTTCGATTGATTTCGCTATCGCTCCTTTAGTAAGTAAATCACAAATGGACTCGTAGACGAGTGACTTTTCATCGTTCGAAAACCGAAAAGGCTGCGGTTCATGTGTTTGAACCGGAAATGTATCAAATTCAATGTTGTACCCACAAACAGTATTCAGTATCCACTGATCATTAGTCAAAGTTTTCCAAACTGGTAAATAGTGTCTCAGTTTGCCAGCAGCAACTGGAGAGAACTTCAAAGGTAATGGTTTATCTGGAATATCAACACTTACTTTTATTTGTTTGGAGGAATGTGGTCTCTGTACTTTGGTATCCACTGTCGGCGACCGTAACTGGATCGTCGGCCTCTGTTTCCGCCACGCATTCTCCCCCTCTGATACTGGCTGCGGCCTAAAAAAGGACGATTATAAGGTCCAGAGGACATGGTAGTAGATTCACTGACAGTTTTGCTATTAGCAGTTCGGTTTAGCTCATTGATATCTTTGATACGTTTACAAACGTCTGATCCAAAAAGAAAATTGGTGATTTTATTATCGGAAGAAAAAAGACTTTTGTAAGGGAGTTTGAAGATAGGTCGAAAAAAGTTGCGACGAAGCATAGAGATTTCGTACTGTGTGTTTGTTTGTAACAGTAGATTGTCAATTGCCAATTTTTTGATAAGACCCATGTCTGGTTTTTTGTGTCTGAGTTGCTCAGTAAGTTGTAAGTTGGCAGCCGTGGCTGCTGATAATGAGCGCTGTATCTTCTGAAGAGTGCAGTCGCGTGCCTGGAAGTGTGAATTTTTGATCTGAGACCAGATTTCAGGATTAACACGAGGTGGTGCTATGAGGGCAGCATTTTCTGGTACTGGGTACCGATCGATAAGTTTGTCTAGTTTTTCTTTCTCCCCAGGGTTAATTGCATTCTTATTTGCATATGAAGCCATATTGTCGTTAATTTTGGGCCCCGTGCGAAATGAGTTATATTCTAAAGTAATGTCAGGAAGGTCAAAGATATTGTCCTCCTCCTGAAAATCTAATGGGGGGTGATCAAAATCAGCAGAGTTTGACTGTGAGTCATTGCCAAAAAGTTCATTTATTTCTTGAATACTGTCGGCTACATCAGAATTTTTTGTTGTAATTTTTAGTGTGGCAGAGTCAGATTGGCTACATTGGTCATTAATAAAGTCTTGATCAGCATCACCAAGCATTGACCTAGTAGTAGTGTGTGGCTTCTTAATAAAATCAGAATAGTGTCTATCTGGCGTGTTCGCCTCGTGCGAGTCGAGCAGGTACGACTGTGTCGTGGATGCCCTTAGTTTTGATGAAGTTTGCGATTTGGAGGCTCGTTGCGGTAATTCGTCCGTGGATTCGACCTTGGAAAGTCGTTTATTTAACAGTGAAATAGAAGATAGAATCTCCTGAAGTACGGTGGCCGTCCCACCTGTGGGTGGTTCTGTTAATGGAACAGCGACTATGTCGCGAGAATCCCAGAGAGAAGGAGACTTACCATTTGAGGCATTGTTGTCAGTCAACTTCGTTTGGTCAGGAAGTTTATTTTTCTTAGTCCCGGATGAAAGAAAGTTATCCCCCTTGATGTGATCATTTAGTTTACGTTTCCTAGACGACGGGTTTGATTTATCAAAATTTGATATATTACTTGATTTCTGATGCGACTTAGTCGCGTTGGACTGTCTTTTTGTGATGCCAACCTCTTTAAAATGAGCATTTGAAGCCGAAACAAAATCTCCACTAAGATAACCCTGAATGCTGCTATCCTCGTTATCCGAGGCGAAAATGCTCAAAACGTCGTCTCGTTCCATGTCATCATTGTGACTGTGCGAATGCGAAGTTGTAGGATTCTGAGAATCCAAATCTTTTTGTAAATCGAGAGGATCACCAAGATTATTTGCCATAGCTGAAGAGGGGGAGAGTTTCCTTTTAGGCATAGTAACACAAGTCACCCGGCGTGCGTTCTCAATGACAAAAGATGTGATAGCTTGTTGCCTCAGGCTTTTATAGTACACAGCTACTCACCTGTGAATTTGCAGCATGAATCGAAATTTTTCAATTCATCAACTTTGGAATGAGACTCGGCGTGCAATATGTGATGACATAATGCTTGAGTAATCCAGGAGACTTGGAGTTTTATGTGGGAAAGAATTGATGTTAGGTGATTGCCTGCCTCAAATGGCCAGGCCTGGTCATGTAGCTTCTTGAGGTCTATCCATCAACAAGATATAATAGAATAAATGCTCAGATTATTACTAGAATGCAGGAAAATTACCAAACTCCTGTTAATTGAATACTCCTGTTAAATTAAAAACAGGGTTCCAATGTATACTACCCACAATTAATTATTGAGAAAATCTCTCAAGTTGTAAAACTCATTATCTCCCAAGTGGGAGAATGTAAGAGAATCAATGAGAGTGTTCTTTCCAGGCATGAGATGAATACATACAGATTATTGTTATTATAATTAACCAAAAGAACGTTGAACATCAATAAAAAAATGTTCTAAGGTGTTTCCTCTCCATGTGATTTCTTATATTAAAACAATGGTAGCCCCTTAAGTGATTGTTGTGTAAAAAAATATTCGAAGTTTATGTTTTCAATACACATACAGTACGTGGAGAGTGGATTGTAACTAAATCACCCGTGGAGTGGAGTTGTCACCCAAGCTATAACTTTAAAATTGTGTACATATCGACAAAAAACACAAGCAATGTTTCAGCCAATGGACCTCCGGGTTTAACCCGGAGGTCCATTGGCTGAAACTTTGCTTGTGCTGGTTATGCTTTGCAACAAATTTGCAATTATTGCTTGGGTGGAATCTCCACTCTGAGGGTGATTTAGTGATAATACACTCTCCATGTACTGTATTGTTACTAAATTCGACAAGAGAATGGTTGGCCAATGGTCAGCTGATTTGTGTTGTGAATGATTCAGAGGTGGCTGTATTGAAAATATTGGAATCTTTTTTGAAAGTCACACGATTTAAAAAAACTTCAGTGTTTTTTGAATGCATATTGTGGCCTTGCGAATCCCAGATTTTGAGTAAAGAGGAGTGTCAACTCAAATTAGGTGGAGGATTTTAGATCAAGTTGAATCGTAACAGTTTTTCAATTGTTGATTTTGAACTTTCTTACAAACCGTGGATCTGTACTCAAGTATTGTATCCAATGGCATTTCGTCTGTTGAGACAAGTCAAAGAAGCAGAATATTCTAGAAATGGAACCAAAGCAGTTTTGGAAGCAGAACTTTCTGGAACTCTTTCTTCTATCATGAGGTTTCCTGTACAGGAGACATAATGATAGAAGAAGAGTTCAAGAAGAGACACTTTTGGACAGAATTTTGATAACATCTCAACCCCTTTTGGGAACCCTTGGAAATGAAGCAGTGCTTGTTCACTATAGTAAACAAGCTCTGTTTTTCTTGTAAAATAGGATCCAGATTCCAATGCTTGGAGTGGAAGTCCTCAAAAATGGGCAACATGGATATGAATGATTGAATAAACTTGACTTTATCTCCATGTTGTGGTCATGATTAGCCATTATGCAGAAATATGTGACCCTAGACGCCACAAAATAAATAAATAAAAAAATAAATCAATGAACCTGTAAATTTTTCCCAAAATGCAACTAGGAATTTAACGAATTCAGTCTTGTTTGACAGCAAGCCAGAAAATAAGCAGATAGTCATTTGGAGGTCCCCAGAGGGTGAATTTAGTGATGCTACCCTGCACAGCAACCTCAATCTGAATCAGGGTCTCAAAACTAAACAGAAAGAGGTACCCAGTGGATAAAATGACCCACTGTATGCGATAGCATCAACAAATTCACCTCTGGGGACCTCATTCTACAAATGTCAGAATGCATATTTTCAGGCCTGTTTGACAGTGCTCATTGAGCCCTGTCAAACAATAATGAATTGGTTAAATTTCTATTTGAATTATGGGAAAAAACGGTGTCTTGAAATTTCAGTATTCTGACAACAGTGAACAGGGGGGGGGGGGGGGGGGGGGGGGGGGGGGATATCCTTCTGCACACTGATATCAATTTAGAGACTTTCAAGCAGTAAATTTGTCACATAAAGCAATTAAGTATTTTAACCAATTTAATCTTGTTTGTCAGAGCTCATTGATATCTGTCAAACAAAATTGAATTAGTTAAAGTCTGAGTTGAATTATCGGAAAATATTTATGGATGAAATTTCTGTATTTTGACATCAATGTCTGGGTGTTAATATCTGGCAAACACTAATCAGAAAAAGCAGCATTTCAATTTTTTTTCTTCAATTATTGCCTCCAAAACAAATCTTATGACCCTTTAATGACTGAACAAGCCCATTGAGTGTGTGTTCCTTTAAGGGGGTTATAAGCTTTTTGCGGTGTGTAATTGTTTGTTATTCAAGAAATTTTGGACTAGCGTTTTCTGCTAGTTGGTTTACATGTAAACAAGTGACTTTTGCATTGTACCAGTTAATCATTAGACATATTTTATTAGTACCCCAATATGGGCTTCCAGCTCTGAACTAGTTTAATAAATACATATTATCACTACAGTGAAGTGACCTGGGTCGTAGTATCAAGTCGAGTTGAGGAGGTCAGATTGCTGGATCAAACAAGCTGCCGCAGGCAGTGAGTTTGATCTGGCATTCTGACCTCCTTAATAAGACGTGATTCGACAACCCAGATCATTTCACTGTACAGATAAAAGGTTTATTATATGACTTATAGTTCAACATTGCATGCCAATGCTAATATTTACAATTCCCCCAACCTTTTTTTGATAAATTGGATTGAAGTAAAAAAGAACTATTTTTGATTACACCTATTTTTGTAACAGGTGCACACTTCCGGGGATCCCCGATGCACATGAGTACAATAAAAAAATATCATGATTATGATAAAAAAACACAGACCGCTGTTCGAGCGTACCCATTTCAGCTTGGTGCAAAGTACTCTCTGTGACCGGAACAGCAAATTATGTGAATTCGAATACACCTGTAAGTAGCCCGTAATACTTAAGTGATACAGAATCAGATTCCACACTGTGGATTTTCTGGAAACCAGGAAAAGATCGTCAAACAGTAGTGATAGTTAGTTGTTAACCCTTTACCCAACATTGAGAATATCAAAATTTATTATTTTAATTACTATTTTTAAAAAAAATTTTAAAAAAATTCAGCAAAACAATATCATGTGACCCCTCATTGGAACGAGCTCGATGAGCTCGTTCCAGTGAGGGGTCACATGATATAGTTTTGTTGACATATTTTGAAAAATTAATTTTTTTCAACTGCTCAATTTACAAATTACGCGGGCGGATGCAGGCGATTTGTCAGGTAAAGGGTTAAATTACAGAGTCATATAATAATTAAACCTTTCTGTTATGTGTAGATTGATTAACTGGAATATCCTGTTTTGTATTTTCAGATCATGACACTGACGACTTGGAGATGCAGGTTGTTCGTTACAAACCAGAAGGGCTTGATGTTCTTTGTAAAAATACAAAATTTTCAAAGAAGGAACTGCAGATAATGTATCGAGGTTTCAAACAGGTTAGTACATGTCCCATTAACCGTTTACCCAATGCACAGGATATCAAAATTTATATTTTAATTATTGGTTTTTTTTTCAAATTTTTCAAATTTTTAAAAAAAACAAACTCAAATTTATATGATGACCAAAGAAACTTTTGTGAGTTGTGACTGTTAAGCAAATTAGACAAGTAGGGTGGTGCAGATCCATTTGGTGCATTTAAAGATAAGAAAAAAAAAATTGAATTGAATTCTCTGTTGAATCGGAAGCCAGTGGAAATCTAAAGAGACTGGTGTAATATGGCCGTACTTTCTAGACTAGGTGATTTTCGATGTGCTGTAGTTTTTCGGGAGTTTGTAGAACCTATCAAAAGAGAGTTACAATAGTAAAGTTGACTAGTAACAAAGGCATGAACTAGCTGCTCTGATGTTTTTGTGTCAATGAATGATCAAAGTTTACTGATATTAAAAAAAAAACTAGCCACTGATGCTGAATTAATTCCCTTTTTAACTGGAAGAGTGCTGGAAGCCCATATTTGGGTTTCTTTTTTTTCTTTGCATCAAATTATCTTTGAAATAAAATCATTTAATTATTCATCAGAAAGTTGCATCAAAGTACTTAATTCTACAAACTGCACCTCAGAAGAAATTGGCGACACTTGTCTTTTTCCAATTTCTCGGATGCCATAGAATTAAGAAAGGACGCTGGTTTTGTTTACATTGGCATGGCGGGGGTTCGAACCCACGCCAAGAGAGTTTCCTTCGGCACCAACAGCCTAGCGAAACTATACTGAACCACGCACACCTCTCGGCCACCGACAGACCCCAAAAGGGAATGCTAGTTAACCAAGTATATACGAGGCCAGTACAGAACACACGGAACACTCAATTATTTAATTATTCATCAGAAAGTTGCATCTAAGTACTTAATTCTACAAATTGCACCTCAGAAGAAATCGGCGACACTTGTCTTTTTCAAATTTCTTGGATGCCATAGAATTAAGAAAGGATGTTGGTTTTGTTTACATTGGCATGGCGGGGGTTCGAACCCATGTCAAGAGAGTTTCCTTCGGCACCAGCAGCCTAGCGAAACTATACTGAACCACGCACACCTCTCGCCCAGGTCTGTCGGTGGCCGAGAGGTGTGCGTGGTTCAGTATAGTTTTTGTCAACTCAGACCTCCTGGGGCTTCTTATCTCAATTGACTTTCCAAAATCAGAGATTTTATCTAAAACAAATATTGTAAAGAATCTTTAACAGGGAGTGCATAATTTTGCTTGATAAAAGTAGATCATTCAAAAACTTAGTCACCAATAAACTGAAAATATCAAGAGATGTTAAAAAAATATTGGTCCATTTCCAAATACCCTGTTTTTTTTAAATTTGAAAATTTTTTACATTTTGTTATATTTTTGGGTGGTGTCTTAAATATTAAGTGAAGGAAATCTGCATTGAACAAGCTGCTCTGATGTTTTTGTGTCAATGAAAGTTCAAATTTTACTGATATTACATAAATGAAAAAATGAACTCCGACAACGTGTTTAACATGTTCATCAGCTGTCAGATCTTCATCCATGAAATAACAGAGATTATAGAGGTACATGTACCTGTTGGAGACATTGTTGAATCTTGCATATGGAGGATCAAGGATATTTTCCTTAGTTGATCTGGTCAGCCAATGTGTATCACTTCCATCTTATCATGGTTCAGTTTGAGGAAATTTTCTGGCATCCAGTCCTTGATGGCTGAAATGCAGCATTCAGTTTTATCAGATACATCGTATTCTGTTTAATGAGTGAAACTAATGTACAGCTGCATGTCATCAGCATAAAATGAAAATCAAGATCATGCATGGAGAACATAATTTTGCCTCCCATTTCATTTAGCCTGGCAACTACACCCTCTGTTAATTGGTAGATTGCTAGAAACACATATTTGGGTTTGATTCTGAAGTACAGGTGCTGCACTTTGTCGGCATCATATTCTGTTGATTTGCTTCATATTACCTTTAAAGTTAAATAATTATACCCTCTGTAACTAGTTGTGGGGGGATGTATACTTGTACTGAAATCATCTTGTCTGTGCATCTGCCCATCCATGTCTGTCCATCCATCCATCTGTCCATCTGTGCGTAGACATAAGTTTGTCCAGAGATTTTCTCCAATGTTCGCAGACCAATCCCATCGAAACTTGGTATGCATGTTCACCACTATAGGAATCTCTGCTCCTGCAATTATCTTTCTGGTTGGACTATTTTCACCATAGTTATGCCCCTTTTCGACTTTAAATAATTTGCTTCTTGGTCTAAATTTTGTCCTGTATTCTGACAAGTATTTTTGTAGGCTTCAGCAGGATCTCTGATTTTTACATGGTTAAAATGTTTAAGACTCTCAGTGTAAACATATTATGTTCTACAGAAGGTAACTACAGGTACACTGGAAACTTACCCATATTACCCTCAAGAAGTTAGACATTGCATGTTTACACATCTTCACCTCTCAAGTGTTTCCAATTTTGTGAGCATGGTAATAAAATGAGGAAACTGCACATCTGCAATTTTAATCTGGATGTGCATTTCAGCACCATGGTGCCCATTTTATAACTATTGTTTTAGTGGTATGCCAGTCATTACAGTAGGGGTATTGGTAGACCCACTCAGGGACAGTGACACCTCTAGTTTCATTTGTTAGGATTTTCCATCTTCTTTTCTGTACATTGGGTCATCTGTCAAACAGTACATTATTTTTTCTACCATCCATCCAGCTGGTCATTCATTTATCCATGCATACATTACGTGTACGCTTCCTGTAAAACACTGCCAATCGACTCCCCACTAACTGCTCTATGAGGTGGGGTATCAAAACCCAACCACGTGACTTCAATAAAACGTACTATCGGTTATAATTAGCGCAAAGTGTTTCCCAGTGTTGTGACAAGGTTATGTTTCCGACCCAAAATAGGACCTCCAAACATCATTTCTTATCAACCTACTCACAATTGTTTACTACAGGCTTGCACTACAGTGGAAGTCCCTAACTCGGATAAAATACTCTCTATTTTTGTCTTTCCCAAGCAAGTTGGGAAAGAAAAGTGGTGCAAAAGCACCAATAAAAATAAGCCAAAACTGGGTCGAGTGCAACCGGCGCAGACCCAGTACGGGACGCTCTCTCCCAAGTACAACTCCACGACTTCCGTTGCCAGTGCGCATACCGTCTCTAAAGACTCATTCTTTTTAAAATCCGCTTCGTGTCGAGATGTTTTTGCACGCTTATCAGTGTTCCACCAACTCGATGTTTGATGATTCCTGATTCATTATACCACAGTGTATCCTTTGTATTCTCAGGAACAGTGTTTTATATTCTCTTTTTTCTATTATATGTCCATCATGTATATTTATTTGCTCTCTCTCGAGTCGCGCGCGAATTTCGCGGGCCACGCGGTTCGGACTTAGATTATTTCACAATTATTGTTAATGCTTTTTTTGCAAAATTTTTTAATTGTGTTAGAGTTAGGTGTCAGCGGGGTACCACTCCTACAGTGTTTCTTCTTTCTGTTGAGAGTAGTCTTCCTGTTGGGTGGTTCCCGGTCGGCCGTCTGGGGTCTTTGTTTCTGTCACCTTTCTCTCTTTGGGGGTGTTCTGTTTTCTGATCTCACCTTCTCTGCTCCTCTCACCTCTTTCATGCCTAGGACAATTCCTTGTGGGCAGTGTCTGCTGCCTAAGCATGTGGACGATGTACATTCGTCGTGTTCCTCCTGTAATGGGTGTTCGGCCGAGCGGCCGTGTGGTGTCTGTGGAACATGGTCTTCCACCTTTTGGGCGTCTGTAAATCGTGTCGTTCGTTCTCGTGGCCGTGCCTCCCGCTCCCGCGGGAAAGGAGAACGTGGTCGTTCGGGGCCTCCCGAGCCGACTCTGTCTGGTGAGAGTTATTCCTCCTCTGTGGGGGATGTGCAGTCTTTTCCTGTGGTGGATACTGCGGGAGCCGTTGAGTGTTCTGGTGTAGAGATGCCTGGTTCCGGGACTACGGTCCCCCTCCAGTCGACATCTGAGGCTGTCACTAGGGTTGTGACTCCTCCTTCGGAGCCGAGCCGGTGTGCTCTCTCCATTATTTCACCAGCCTCAACGACTCTCGACGTATCTACTACTGCTGCTGGTCCGTCTGCTTCGTTGTCTGTTTCAGCCGGCCTCGGCTTTTCGCTGCAGGGGACTGCAGAATTGTCCGATACTGTAGACGTGGGATATCGGCCCCAGCCTTCCCTGACTTCAACTCGGCGAAGTCGGAAGGGGCTGCCGGCCGAGCCCATCGCTGTGGTCTCGTCGCCGTCGAGTACCACAGTTGTGTCTTTGGATTCGGATGTTCATAGTGGAAACACTATGAACTCCGTGGCGTTTCCGTCCGCTCACTCTGGTCACACGACCAGTTTTGGGGTCCAACGCCTTTTGTGCAGCCTGGACCTTCTGCCCCGCAGAGGTCCGCGGTGACTCTCATGAGTTCTCGCAATATTGATCCTCGGGGTGCATCGTACCCCTATACACGTCTGCCTTCAGATGTTTCGGCTGCCGCCCGTCGTCCCGCGTCGGGTGTTTTGGAGGATCGTGACCCTTCGCTGGTTAAGAGGGTCAGAGGTGAAGCCACTTTGCCGGTTCGCTCCCCTGTCGAACCGGTCGGTACAGGCAGTGAGCTTAGGGAGGCCCTCTCCTTACTCACTCAGGTTCTCTCAAAGAGCCTTCCTGTTGCTTCCAGCGAGGCTATGGGTGGTTTCCAGGTGCCTCCTATGGCGCCGCCTCCCGGGATTGGAAACAGGCCGGTTTCCGATTCCTCTGGTGTCCCGACACCATGGGAGGCGTCGGCTGGTTTGCCCACGATGGGCTATGTGTCTTCCGACTCTGGGGAGGAGTCCGACATGCTTGAGGTCGAGGGCCAGCAGTCTTCGGACTTGGGGGCGGCTCTTGACTTTGTGTTTGGGTTTCTGCCTGAGCTCAAACCTGCTAACCAGCCGACAGTGTCAGCCTGGCCGCGATCTTCGGTCGCGCGCCAACAGCCTATGGAGCAACCTGCTTCTGGGCGCCTTCGACCGTGCCAGTCGGTACAGGTGGTTGAAGCTTTTTCAGCATTGGATGCCAAGCTGAATTCCAAGGCTTTGAAGACTTCGTTCTTCACCAGGGTTGACACCTTTTTGCCTCCTGTGCGTTATCGTTCCTACGATTCCGCCAATCCGTCAGTCTGCCAGACTTTGACGGTTCTGGATCAGGACTCCACTTCCCTCGGGCTTTCCAAGCCCAAGTCTGCCGTCATTCCTATGACGACTCTGGAGTCCACGTTGGGCTTATCTAGAGAGATGCTTGGCATGCTTTCTCTCTCAGATCACGTCGTCTCAGCTTTGGCTGCTTATCTGCCTCCAGATAAGTTTGACGAGGTACAGGCTCCTTTGCGTGTGCTGTCCAAGGCGCTTATGCACC
Source organism: Pictodentalium vernedei (assembly GCA_031216915.1). Classification (NCBI taxonomy): domain Eukaryota; kingdom Metazoa; phylum Mollusca; class Scaphopoda; order Dentaliida; family Dentaliidae; genus Pictodentalium; species Pictodentalium vernedei. The sequence goes on from CM062295.1 coordinate 725,622,436, forward strand.
TTACTCACACGCATGCCTGTAACACGGCCAATTTGGAATTAGTTCGAAGGGACGCTGTGCTGGACACAGGACGATCCCTTCCCGAGGAGCAGCGTGCTACTCTTCGATCTGCTTCTTTGGCAGGTCCGCAACTTTTCCATGGTTCCGTGTCGACGGTCCGGGATGACGTCCTACGTCATTCCAAAGATCAGCTGCTGTTTCGTCAGCTTGATCAGCCTTCTCGGGGAGGCAAGGGCCGTTCCAAGCCTAACAAGTACCCTTCTGCTTCCTCTGTGAAGCAAAAGGCTGGTCCTTCTGCCGCCGCCTCTGCTTCTTACTCACGGGGTAAAGGTAGGGGTCGGCAGAATCGAGGGAAGTCTCAGGATTCTTCATTTAGCAGAGGAGGTGGTTTCTCCTCTCGCGGGCCTCGTCGGGGCTCGAAATGAAGGTCCTCACCTCGACTCGTCCCAGGTTGGGGGAAGGATAGCCGAGTTTGCAGACCATTGGACCACCATCACATCCGATCCATGGGTGTTAGATGTTGTTCTGTCCGGGCTGCGCATATCCTTCCGACGGCACCCCACTCTGTCAAGGGTGCCTCTTCCAACCACAGTTCCTTCAGACGTTTTACGTCGGGAACTTTTGTCCACGGAGATTGCCAATCTCCTGGCAAAGGGGGCGATCGAGGTCGTCAAGAACGTTCAGTCAGTGGGTTTCTATTCCCGCCTGTTCTTGGTGCCGAAGAAGGACGGCCGACTCCGACCGGTTATCGATCTGAGCATCCTGAACCAGTCTATCATTGCTCCCAAGTTCAGCATGGAGACTTTCAGGTCGGTCCGCCATTCAATTCACCAGGGAGATTTCGCCGCCAGCATCGACCTGCGAGACGCTTACTTCCACGTTCCGATGCATCGGGCGTCACGGAAGTATCTCAGGTTCGCTTTTCTGGGGCGAGTTTACCAGTTCAAGGCCATGCCTTTCGGCCTCAACCTGGCTCCTTGGGCGTTCACCAGACTGATGTCGCATGTGATAGCGTTCCATCGCACACAGTCCAGGGTGACTACTTCGGCATATCTAGACGATATCCTCCAGAGGCATTCCAATGCTGCCTTACTGGAATCGGATGTCGCCACTCTGTTGAGCTTGCTCACGTCGCTAGGATTCAGAGTCAACGAGGAGAAGTCGGACCTGGTCCCTTCTCAGTCGTTTTGTCATCTGGGGATGTCTTTCCAAACCAAATTCAATTTGGTGGCTGTTCCCCAGGCCAAGGCTGTGATTCTCTCAGCTTTTGCTCTGACTCTGTCCCAGTCCAGGTCCGCGACCGCTCGGAGTTTTCTCCGGCTGATCGGTCTCTGCGGTTCGGTGACGGATCTCATTCCTCTAGGTCGGCTGCGTGTCAGACCTCTCCAACACTTTCTGCTCAGTCGTTGGAGACCGAATGTAGATTCTCTGGATCAGGTGCTTCCGTTTCCGGACTCTCTGTATCCTCACCTTCTTCCCTGGACAGATGTTCAGTGGATTACGCAGGGTGTTCCGCTGGACTTACCCACGTCCGATCGCGTCCTGACGGCAGATGCCAGCGATCTCGGATGGGGTGCGACGTTGGATCCTCTCGGTCTTTCCCTACACGGGATGTGGGACCAGGATCAAGCAGCTCTACACATCAACCAGAAGGAGCTTCTTGCTCTTCTTCTGAGTTTCAGGCAGTGGATCCCTCACTTGTCGAATCGCCAGGTCCTTCTACTATCCGACAATTCGACAGTGGTTGCTTACATTCGGAACCAGGGCGGCACGCACTCGCTTCCGATGTACGAGTTAGCTCGGGATCTTTTACTGCTCGCTCAGGAGGTTCACGCCGGGGTGGTTGTTCGTCACATTCCCGGTCGTCTGAACGTCCTAGCCGACTCCCTGTCCCGACAGGGCAGGGTTATTTCCACCGAGTGGATGCTTCACAGGGCAGTGTTCCAGTCGCTTTGCGATCTCTGGGGACGTCCCCACATCGATCTCTTTGCGACTCGTTGGAACCATCAGGTGGACACTTTCGTGTCCCCGTGTCCAGATCCTCTGGCTTTTGCCGTGGACGCTCTGTCACTCGATTGGAACGGTCTAGTCGGCTACGCCTTCCCGCCGGTTCCGATTCTTCCTCAGGTTCTCGCCAAAATTCGAACCTGCAGTTGTCGAATCATTCTGATCGCTCCCCTGTCGCCTCAGCGGGTGTGGATCAATCAGCTCCGCTCGCTGATGGCGGCGGTTCCGGCACGTCTCCCGCTACGTCGCGACCTTCTTTGTCAAGGTCGCCCGAGGAGGTTTCACGTCGACCCGACTTCATTGTGCCTTCACGCATATCTTTTGTCAGGTCCTGTCTCCTCCGTAGAGGTTTTTCGAGACGAGCAGTGGAGTGCATTTCTTCTTCAAGGAGGCACTCCACTGGTTTAGCTTATGCAGCTAAATGGAAGGTCTTCTGTCGATGGTGTGCTGATCACTCTGTTGATTATGCCAATCCTTCGATTTCACAGATTGCGGAGTTTCTGGTATATCTGTTTGATTCTCGGGGTCTCCAGCCTGTTACCATCAAGGGTTACAGGTCTATGCTTTCAGAGACTTTTTCTTATGTGGGGAAGCGTCGTATCGGCACTAATCCTTACCTCTCCAAGCTTGTTCGGCACTTTTCTTTGAAAAGGCCTCGGACTTTGCAGCTTACTCCACGATGGAATCTTTCGTGGGTGCTGCTTTGCTTGGGGGGGGGCGCCGTTCGAACCTTTATCCCAGGTGGATATGCAATTTCTCACATACAAGACGGCTTTTCTGATGGCATTTGCTTCGGCCAGACGGGTTAGTGAGCTTCACGCCCTCTCGGTTGACCCGGCCTTTTTTAGGAGTTCTCCCAACAGTGTTACTTTTACCACTGATTGCTCTTTTTTGGCTAAGAATCAGTTACCAGATACTACTCCTCCTCCTATCTGTATCAGGGCTCTTCCCTCTGTTGAGGGTACTCGCCCTTTGCTCTGTCCGGTCCGTGCTATTCGCATTTATCTTGATCGGACACGCTTCATACGGAAGGGCAGAAAACGGTTTTTTCTGTCTCTCATTCCGGGTCGACAGAAGATCTCTCCTCAATCCATTTCTCGATGGATTTGTCTTGCTATTCGTACGGCTTATAGTCGTTTAGCAGCTGGCGATTGTATTACCAATCGTATTTCTGCCCACGAGGTGCGGGCACTGTCTACCTCTTGGGCTTATTCTAACTCCGTCAAGTTGTCGGATGTTATGCAGGCAGCCTACTGGAGAAATGCTTCTACTTTCTCCACCTTTTATTTACGCCAGTTGCACGAGCAGTCGGAGGACCTTTTTGCCTTGGGTCCTCTTTCTTCTGCTCAGGCTGTTGTCTGCCATAGCCATTAGGCTTCTTGAAGGTCAGTTTCAGCCTTGTGCTGTTACTGCCCTTTTTTCTGTCTGTGTGTCACACAGGCTCATATGTCTCTTTTCATTGTCCTTTACCAATGATTGCGACATTCTGGTTGATAAGCCTCGGGACCTCTTCCTTCTGCTTCACGGTTCCAGTGCACTAGGGTTATGTGGGGGTTGGTTATGCGATTCCCTCCAGCCTTTTGTCTATTCAGCCTGTAGTAAACAATTGTGAGTAGGTTGATAAGAAATCTAAATTTTATAGTAAATTTCCTTTCTTATTATACCTACCACAATTGTTTACATGGAGGCCCTCCCGTCTTCTTTACGGGTAAAGAATCTTTCCTCCCCGCTGATCACATAACTCTAACGTTTACGGATTCAAAAAGAATGAGTCTTTTGAGACGGTATGCGCACTGGCAACGGAAGTCGTGGAGTTGTACTTGGGAGAGAGCGTCCCGTACTGGGTCTGCGCCGGTTGCACTCGACCCAGTTTTGGCTTATTTTTATTGGTGCTTTTGCACCACTTTTCTTTCCCAACTTGCTTGGGAAAGACAAAAATAGAGAGTATTTTATCCGAGTTAGGGACTTCCACTGTAGTGCAAGCCTGTAGTAAACAATTGTGGTAGGTATAATAAGAAAGGAAATTTACTATAAAATTTAGATTTCTCTGCAAAACGGCCGTTGATAATTAGGGGAAAAAGCGCATTGCTCCCAAACCACATAAATAAAAATAAAATCGTTAAAATTTATTTCTAAACATCGTACAAAATGACTTTTGAGGGCAGTTTCGATCTCGCATGAATATTTGTGAAGACCTTCTCATTACTTTTTGTCAATGTCGGTGTTTCTTTGATCACGTAATTTTTGGATACCAATTAGCACATTTTTCCAACCAGTCGGGCAAATACCATTTTTAATATCATAGGGAAATTTTTAAAACGCGTTTCGTTTTGAATATATTGAGTGAAAATCAGTGCGATTTCGTCCTTGAATTTTTACAATCCGACTATTATTAGCACAGTTACGCCAAAAATGGAAATAATAAAAAAATCTCATTTGTAACAGGCTGAAGAACCTTTCGAAAGGAGTCATTCAAATACACACCTTTTTTATTCTGCCGTGGTAGACATATTCCAGGCAATAAAAAAGAACTTTACACAATTTGGTTGCGTTTCCAGGTATTCGCATGAAGGACAGCTGAAGTCGACTTAGCAGGTTGAAAACAACGTAGTTTCGTTACCCTCAAAACGGGCCAAATTGCCAGAGTTATAAGACCACAGATGTCTGAAACCTGATCTAAATCACCCCTACCTCAAAACACCTCATTCTTATATGCACCCCCCCTACCCCCCCCCCCCCCCCCCCCCCCCCCCCCCCCCCCCCCGAAATATATAATACACAGATCTGTGTGTTATTTATTTTGGAAGTGTGGGGTGGGGGGGGCATGATATAAGAGGGAGGTGTGACGTTGGGGGTGATGTGATATTAATCAGGTCTCCCAGACGTCTGTGGTTAGACTAGGCAGTGGGACCTGGGGGGGTGGGATGCACAGCAACTCCATAGTTACGACATCCCCTTTAATCCGAGGATGATATACAACATTTCTCAATAAAAAATAAGCGTTCAATGGGTAAAGTTGGATTTCAAGGTGCGCGAGAATGAGCCAGTCCACTGCAAACTCCCCCCAGTGACGCGGCAAGCATCCATGTGTTACAAGGCGATGTTCCCACTCAACTTGGTGGGACAAAAATACAAAAAGAATACCCAAAAAGACGGTGCAGAATGTTAATCTGCCCCCCCCCCCCCAAAAAAAAAGAAAGAAAGAAGTTCTTGGTCCAAAAAAAAATGCAAGTGAAGACCAGTCAGGTATAGATATCATCTGACTGCTTGGTTGGTTGGGGGGGGAGGGGGGGGGAGGGGCTAAGTACAAATTCAATGGAGGCAGAGAGCCGACTGTTTAGGTCTACCATCTTGCCATCAGAGGGTGCAGTTGCATAGGCCAACCCCACAAACATTTTATGTCTGTGTTTCTGTTTCCTTATGCTCAGTGTTGCTG